>CM070727.1:41113051-41529182 GCA_036346275.1 Otatea glauca | reverse complement strand
CCTTAGAAGCATACAATTCAAGTTCATCATTTCTAGCAGAAAGCTTTCTAAGGTATTCGCTCATGGCATCAATTTCGACAAGCAATTTAGGGCAATTAGCACATGATGGAGTGAGTGAGCATGAAGAAAACTAGCCTCAGCGGAATAGCATCAACGGAACTAATGCTAGCATTCTTCACCTAAGACCATCAAGTCGGCAAACACACTATCATGTATGGTCCTTAGGTTCTCCAACTCCACAAGAATAGCATCACACAAAGAGCAATCATCGGTGACTCGGGAGGAGAAGATCTAAGTGAAGCTAACTCCAGAGTCAAGGTACCTACTTCCTTCTCAAGCTCAGTACACCTAGCTCTAGCTCTAGCATGAAATTTTCCTAATTTTGAAAGCTTCGTTGAAATTTGGTCATAGGAGGTACCTCATCCAGAGTCCTTTGTAGAGCTCGGAGTCGTGATGTCGTTGGTGTCGACCATGAAGCACATCTTGGGAGAAGTCATCGCCGCCCTTCTTCTCTTGTGGATCATCCTCGCTCTCGTCGCTCCATGTCTCAGTGTCGGAGAGGTTGATGTTGTCAAGCGCGGCGAGGCCAGCGGTGGAAAACTTCTTGTTCTTGGAGAAGTTGCGGTACTTCTTCTCGTCTTGTGGGTTCCTGGCTGGAGGCTTCTTGTTGCGGTTCTTGTCGGTGTAGTTGTTCTTGCCCAAACCTTAGCGTCGTTCTTGCACTTCTCGACTTGGGACAATTCGCGAATGTGGTTGGGGCCACCACGCTCGAAGCGGTGATCATGCCACCTCTCTTCCTCTCTCTCGCCTCTTGTATGCATGAAAACTTGCGAGCAAGAAGAGGAAGCTCATTTTAAAATTTTCCGGTTGGTCATTCTTAGCTCACAAAGAGCGGAAGAGAGAAACCAATAGAAGGATCGGAAGAAGAAGACCCAATGGGATCGGTGACCAAAGCCATCGGTGAGATTTCGTCTTAGAGAGCGACATCGATCTCATGAGTCTTGGCGGGAATAAAGCCGTCAAAGTCGAGTCGATAAGTCGGTGGTGTCCTTGATGGTGGTCACCTTCATCTCCCAAACCCGAAGGTCAGTGCGGTCAAGAAATGCAGAGCATTGTCAGAGTCGAGTATATGTGTCGGGACCGAATCGCAAATCCGGACCCTCTGTGTATTACATGCGATCCGAGGATCACGCTAGCACACCAGAGCATCTGAGGTTGCACATCACGAGACAAACACAAGGATATAAGAATAAATAGTGCAAACATGTATATAAGCAGGTTATGCGACCTTATGGTCTCCTTACGGATAAGTTAGCCACACAGGGCTTACATTAATCAAAGTAAAGAAATAGCGGTGGAACATAAGTAAAAGTCGTGGAAGGCTTCATCTTGCCACGAACAGTGGTGAGCTTGCCCCTAGTTCATCGTGTCCTCGATGTACTCCTCCTCCCAAGTGGTGTAGTCTCATCCCGATGTTGGGGTTGATAAGCAAGGTGGGGTGAGTACACAAGGCACTCAACAAGTAATGCCGAATGCGGCGCTATTACTATATCTGAGCTTATTCCAAAGGATTGGCTTAAATGGTTCTTTTGCATCAGCGACATTTTTAACCAATATCTTAGTTAGATTAAGCGATGGAGCAGTTATACGTAATAATAATTTCAAATGGTATTTCCAGGGATTCTCGGCACCACGATATATGATTCATTTTTAACACTTGGCACACAGCCACCCCTTCCATGTTTTGTTTATGAAAATCTACCCCTTGGTTGTAATCCCGAGCAATGCTCAATCTGTGAGCACGGCTATTGAATAGTTTTGACACTCTGCGGAGGTTGTACACTTTACCCACAAGATCTGACCGCTCACCACACGGTGATTGTCATGACAAAGCTTTTGGGGACTTCTACCTTAACCAAGAACCTCTCGGTGTTGCCTTCACTATCACTTCCCTCACACGAGCGAAGTATAGGACCGGCCAATCAGTTGGATGGGCACCAAGCCGTATGCAGTGCGCTCCCCATACGAGATACACCCACGTGTCTTGTCACCCAGGAGTATCGGAGGAAGATATCGAGAACCCTAGTCAACTAGGTGCATCCCATATCGGACATGTGGTTATGCGGGTGACTCGGATCAAAAGCTTGCAAGGTGAAGTCCTTAGCGGCCAAGGCAAGGCTTCCAACACTCAACGATGGCACACGGCCCAATGTAGCACCAGACTCACATCACTCATCAACCCACTTTGCCACACGGGCCCACGGTACCTGACCTCTTGCCACTTGCCCGATCTAAAACATTTCCCACCCATTGATTATTGTGCAACACATGCGTGATAACTCAACATCGATGCGGAACCACACAGTCGCGGTACCTCAATCTCATCATGTGGCATCATCACACCACTTTTCAAAATACATTCAATATATCTTTAATCAATATTGTAGCATTTTTAGAAAGAACACTCATGATTCGTTGCAAGGCTAAGCATTTACTCGCGATCTAGCCTCCGTGTTGGCACAATATTAACATCCAACTAATATAATCAAACTTAGGGTGACAATGATTTAGGGCATCGATTAATAATTCAAGGTGGCATAACAAAATGGGTTGATTAACTACATTATCCCAAATTAATTTAAATTCATTTTAAATAATTAGCATGCATAGTTTCAAAGCATAAATTACATTTTAAAATCTGGGATCAAAATGATCAAAGCATCACTTTCCTTCAAAGAGTTGCTGGTGCGTGTTAGAAGCTTGGTCTTGGCGACGAATTCTTCCTTGAAACTTTCCGGCAAATTTGCGTCTACGCGTACAAACAAAATATGCAATAAATAGCTAATACAGAAGACTAGTTTACCTCAAAAAGTCAAATAAAATTCACCATTAAATAGCTCATAATTTTATGAATTTTTAGAAATTTGAATCACCCAAATCCGAGTTAAAATGCAAAAGTTATAATCATTTGAAGTTTGAATAAAATCGAAAATCTGAAATTAAGAAAATCCGATTTTTACGAATTATTTTTATCTTGGAAATTCGCATATATGGCGTCGGCATCGCGTCATGATGGCGTCGACCACGAAATAATTTGGTCGAAATATTTTTATATATAAAAATATTTATAGCGTCATCGTGATGTCATCTCGACCGTGCACGCCGAGGCGCCGCGTCGCTCTGATCTATGGTTGGGTCCGCGGTTGGCTCGGTCCGCGTGGACTTGGTTCCTGAATAGTGCGACCAGCGGCAAGATCCGAACCGTTCGTTGGATCAGCGGCTAGATCCTATGCTGCGGCGGCTCGGCGGCGCCTCGATTCCGCCGCGGCCCGCGCGTCACGCGTCGAGCGGTCCCCTCGGATCAGCGCCAATGCGCGCGGACTCGGCGGCGCCGGATCTGCGGCGACCGCGCGCGCATCGCAGCGGCTCGTTTGAATCAGCGGTGAGATTGGTCGCGCTTGGTCAAAGGAAACAGCGGCGCCGCGATTGGTTGGAGGTGCGGCGCTATCACGCCGCGCGTTCGAATTTGAGCGGCGCGGATCCTAGGGCAAAACGGTCGAACTCAGCCGTTGATTGATCCAACGGCTCGAGTTCACGGGCTGTTTACTATTCATGGCGCGGCGTGGCTCAATCCTCTGCGTACACTAACGATCCAACGGTGAGATGAAACTAAGATCTGAGACTAAATCTAATCTCTACGTTCAATCTAGATCTAGCAGTGCAGATCTACTCTAGAAGAACACAAAGAAGGGTGGCGTGGGCGAACGAGCGTGCGATGAAGATCGGACGGACGGCGAAGCTTCGATGAAAGCGATGGCGGCGCGAAGAAAAGGCTGCCGGTCGAGGAAGATGGCGCGACCACGGCGCTCTGAGGCTTCTCGGCGTGATGAAGTGGCTCGTTCGACACGGCGTGGCGGAAGGATTACTCGGTGACCTTGGCGGCGGCGGAGAAACCGTGGCGAAGCAAGCGGCGAAAAACGGTGTGGCACAAAGAAGCAACTTCTGGCGAGCTCGTGCGGGCGCTAGAGAGTCTCGGCGTGCGTGCGAGTCAAAATATGCGGGTGAAAGCCTGCGCACGGCGCCTTCAGCGAGGACTTAAGGGCTGCCTCGGCGTGCGCGAAGCGGCGTGAAGTCCGACCATCAACGCCCGTCTCTCCGATGATCTCGCGGGGGCGAAGCGGCGTGGCGCGATCACGTGCGTTCGTCGGCGGACGATCAGAAGGCTCAGCGCGAGCGGCGGCGTAACTGCGCCTGCGAGCGTCGCGATCCGGATCGGATGGCTTGGGCTAAGCGGCGCTAGGGTTTGGCGGGCGGGCTGCGACACGCCGCGATGTGGGCTCGGCCCATTCTTATTCATGTGATTTTAAAACATTTCACATTTAAAATAATTCGAGAAATTCAATTAAATCATTTGGGGCTTTTAAAATAGCGAGAAAATTTCTAGAAAATTTCGAAATACTTTGAGATATTTGGAACTCAATTAAAATATTTTTAATAAAACGTTGCAAAAACTTTTCCTTTATCTAATTTGTTTTCAAGAAAGGCTATATTTGAATAATTCCGAATAAATTTCAATAAATTTCCAAAATTTCTCAAAAATCAAAAATACTTCAAACTTTAAATTAGAGCAAAAATTAGGGTGTTACAATATGCAACCAACTGCTCGGAGGTCGCTCAAAATCTTTGTAAACTGACCAAAACACTCGTCGAGACTCTCACCGGCGCGTTGATCAAATTTGTTGTACTCGCGCTTGGCGGTTACGCCTCACGGTCTTGATTTGAGTAGAGCCCTCATGGTAAGCATCGAGGTTACCCAAATCTCGTGGCGAGCGAAGGTGTGAAATCTATCATACTCACGCGGCTAAGACCACATATGAGAAAGTACCTTGCCTTAGCATTAGCCTCAACGTCAACCATATTGATGGCGTGACATTTTCATCGGCGGGAACCTCATCGGCGGTTTCACCTACGCCATATCGGGTAACCACAGGTAGTGATGTATGACTCCATCAGGGACTTCAAAAGGAAAATCAACTCCATTAAAGATGGGAGGCTTGGTGGAATATTTGTCCATCGCCATGGCTCGTGAGGCCGGTCAAGATCTATGGAAGAGCAAAACCGGCTCGATACCAATTGAAGGACCGAGATGGCGAGCAGAGGGGGTGAATGGTGCAAATAAAATTTCCCCAAAATACTCAACAAAAACCTCGACAAGATCGCTCAAAGGAAATCGTGAAAAACACGAAAAACTAGACAACTATGTGTACCCCAAGCTTGCATGGATAAGTACCATAAAATATGTGGGGATTTTGAGTCACAATCTGGTTGTCTAGTGTCCAAGATAAGAGGAATCAATTCAAACTCTTGCTTTTAGAAAGGACATCAATTCAAATCACAAAAGTCACTTTCGGAAAAGCAAAAGCAAATTTCGAACTTGTCCTCAATTTGCACAGGAGGTTGGTGGGATTCTGCAGCTCACAAAATTTTGAGACTTTTTCTCCCTATGAGAATCAGAGTCGTGAATAATTTCACCAAATTTCTCCTCAAAAAGCCTTACAGAAAAAACAGGAAAAATCTAAGAACACAGTCTGGTCAAGAACTTTGAGCAGAAAGTTTGGGGCTCGGTTTTCACCTCATGGCGCCCAAACGGTGTAACAAGTGAACTCAAAATGTTTTGCAAGTTGATGTCAGTCGCGCACCTTGTCCAACAAGAATCACTTGAAAAGATTTTCTAGATTTTATAGGAATCAAACACTAAGCTGCTTGCATGAAGAACAAGTTACGAACAAAGTTGGAACTTGAAAGAAAAGATGTTCTCTACTCAATCCAAGAGTGCAAAGAGATGTAAAACCATATGAACACACTCAAAACATCCAAGATCAGCACATTTAGAAGGAGGAGGCAAATCAAATTACATGAAAGTAAATTGCGAGAATGTAATTGCGGGAAAGTAAATCTTTGGATTTAAATTGCGTAAAGTAAAGACATAATGTAAATCATAAAATAAATTCAGAGGTGGATGGATAAAACTTTCATTTCTGGAAGGAAAGGTTACTAAGCCTCACTTTCATGTGGGCAAAGCTCAAAGGAGCATTCACAAACCTCAAAACCTTCAAGGGAAGGAGGCTACCCTCACTCCTATTTATACTACTCTTGGGCCACCTACCACCCTTGGATGAGTCCCTCAACCTAGAGCACTCATCTAAGGGCTAGGATTAACCACACACACAGCCATGCAAGGCTAACCCAAAACCCACACACATCAGGGTTTTCTTGCAGTTTTCAAAGCATATTACCTAGGCAGCTAACCTATCAACTAGACCTCAATCAAGCGGCCCTCATTGATCCACGCGGCATCTAGCTAGCATCAACTCCTTTCCTTGTCTTCTTGACTTGCGGACTCCATCTCGATCATCTTGGCGATCTCCCAGCCGTCTGGACCTCAAGCGCTCCTCGCCTAGTCCGGTCATCCTTCGCCTCACCATGACCTAGCACCGTCGTCCTGCAACCATCAAAGACAAGGAAAAAACCTTTCACATAGCAATGCCCACAATGATATGCAATAAACCATCCAACTCATCACTACCGCGTCCATACGATCGGTACTTCCACTCCTGGCAGAGATAACTCAAATTGCTTCATTTTGAAAATCAATCCAAATCAAACTCAAACTTGAGCACACCTTGCTCAAATAAAGTCAAATACTCATCACAAACATGGATGGACCTCCACATGGTCCTTCACATTGCCAAAGACTTGCACCTTTAAGCGGGATTGAGCCCGGCTTGAACTATTTACGGTGAGTGTCATGCGTGGCTACATCCTCTAGGCGTGCGAGCAAGTTGAGTGAATTTATTGAGGTATTCACTTCTGACATCCCTTCTTGTTTGAGCTCACGAAACACATTCTTCTTCATCTCCACTTTTCCATCTGGGATATGGGAGTGGCGGAAAGTAGTGGAAAACTCTGCCCAAGTGATAGTCGAGGGTCATCATGGGTATGCTGTAGTTCTCAACCATTCGTGACGGTGCCCTCCGGTGATGGCGGCGTAGAGAACCTTCTCACGATCGGTGCCTTTGGGCAATTGCAAGCTTCTTCTCAATGGGCGAATCAATCATCTATGTCAATGGTTACGAAGAGTTGGAGAAGGTTGGCGAGCGAGTTCTCATGAATCACTGCTAGTTTGGGTGTAGGCGAGCTTGAGGGTGTGCGGCGGCTTGGTTACGGATGGTTCAGCGGGTTAGCGAACAAGCGTAGTGCAGTTCTGGCGATTCATCATATTGTTCATGTTCTGCATCATTGTGTTCATAAGCTGAGTTTGAGCTGCGAGAAAATGTCCCATGTTCTGATCTGTCACTATAGGTGGTGGTGGTGGAGCATTGGGATTGGGGTTGGTGTTAGCAGCCTTTGGCATCCTTTGGCGAACTCTGACCAGGCTCGAGCAGTGTCAACCATCTTGCTGATCTAGCACAAGGGTTTGATAGGTAAGAGGAAAAGCGTGAGACAAGTGGTAAGATCATCTAGGGGAGAAGGTAATACCCAGGTACAAAAGGACACAGCCGAAAAGGCTATAAATTAAAGAGGCAAATAACGCTTTCAACTAAAGGTATGGTTGCAACACCTTGCTTGGGGTAAGTGTATAACATACCAAGCACACAAGCAATGAAAATCCTAGTATACGTGGACTAAGTGTAACTAAATTGAAAGAGGAAAACATGCTTAAACACCGATGAGCACTAAAAACCTATCTTATATGGTAGTCTTCTCGGACATGCTCTTTGATGGCTTGATCGTCGTCTCCCTTGATTTGATTTCTTGCAGAAGACCAGAGGCTTTGAGAACTTTCAAAAGATAAGATCAATTTAAATTTTGAATCAATGTTTCAGCAAAGAAGAGGAATAAGATCCTAAGAATAAGACGAGAGGAGACGAAAACTATTAAATACCAATTTGTTGCTTTGATTGAGAAAATAATTTTGAAGACCATGCTAACTAGGATAGCGACCTACAGTCGATATGGCTCTGATACCATCTCTGTCGGGACCCGGATTTGCAAATCTGAAACCCTCTGTGTATATTGCACTAGTCCAGGATCGCGCTAGTGCACACAGTGGAAACATAGATGAAATATCATTCCATACAACGAATTAACTAAGAAGAAGCAAATTATTATTAAATAAAGCAAACGACCTTATGGTCAATGTTTACACCATTATGCAGAGGTTATTCGAATAGTTTTACACTCTGCAGAAGTTGTACAACTTTACCCACAAGACATGATCATCTCTTTGTGCAAACGTTACTAACACACTTCCTTTGGTGTGTCACTAAGATATCTTGACAAAGCCTTTACAATGCATTGTCTAAACTTGGTACTGCCCGCTAAGGTTTTGCCCCACAGGGCCCCCTCTTGCGCCTTGCGAATCTACCCGTCTATCCCGGAACCCACACCACCAATTGGCAGTACTCAAGGCTAGACATTGCAAATTAATCAGCTAGTTACATCCCATACGGACATGTGGTAATGCAGTTCGGCCAGTTCAATGGCACACAAGATTAAGTCCTTAAGTTGTCTTAGACAAGACATCCACATCCCAATGTGCTGAAAGCACCCCTTTCTTTGCACGATCACTTGCAGGAAAACAATTCGTTCGACCAAGACCAATGGCAAACCCGCCATGGTACAACAAATTTTACAACGATGGCTATGACCACGATTCAATATCTCATTAAGTCAAGATTAACATTATTCAACATGTGATATGAATCCCATCGTACAACTAAGCCTGTCTAAGCATAGCTACGGTAACCCATTGTTGATATTATGATTATGTCCAACTAATAATGTTCCAATCTAGGGTTAACAATGAATACATGGCATCCCAATAATCAAGGTGGCATAATGTCAACTAGGTATATAGCTATTCCCAACAAATAATCATTGTACAAAAATAGCATGCAATTGTATGAAGCAAAGTACTTTTGTAAACATAGGTTCAATATGATCAAAGGTTACGACTTGCCTTGCTGATCTAGTGCTGGGTCTTGGTCTTCGAAGTCTTTGTTCGCTCCCTCGAAATTAGCGTCTACCGAAAAAGAAAGCAACGAATACAAATAAATACCAAACAGAGAGTCAAACAAGCTCAAAATTGAAAATAAATGGCTCTGGAAGGTAGAGCTTGATTTTAGAAAAATTTAAAAACTTGAATCGTCTCAATCGGAGTTTGTATGAGCGAGAACGAGCTCCTGGAAAATTAAATCAGAGAAAATAGAAAAAGATAATTTCTGGAATTAGTTTTCTAAAGGAAAATCTGATTTATTGCACAATCGCTGATGTCAGTAGGGTTCACGGTGGATCGGGTTCACAACACAGTATCCGGTTCACTTTGTGCACCGGCGCCTGGCCGGCGTTAATGCCCAGTGATGACTTCGGTGAGTGTATGACGACCACGCATCGCGCATCGGCGGCATGGTCGGATCGGACAGCGGGAAGGTGAGGCTCGAACGCGGCGGCGGCGCAATTAGGCGATAGCGCGAATCGAGCGGCCATGGTTCATCGGCAAAAATTACGGCGGCGGCGCGCTATTCGCCGGGGCGAGGAAAACGACATGGAGCAGCGGAAGAAGCGGCGGATCGGCCGCAAAACCTTGGGGTTCTTGAAGAGCTCGGCGAGAATCCAAAGGGACAAACGGCGTCGGTGGAGCTACGCCGTAGAGGCCAAACGACGATGGGGAAGGCTTCGAGGGCGGTAGCGAACTCCGGCGAGGAAGATCTCGGCGACTGCAGCGTCTTGGGTGATGAGGAAGAAGGCAGTAGGTGCGGGGCGAAACGGGGATCCTCGGGCGGGGTTTTGCGGCGCATTTATTGCCCTTGGAAGGCGTGCGCGGTGCGGACTCCAAGAACGGCGCCGACACAGACTCGGCTAGGGTTTGTTGTGGTGGCGTGTGCGTGCGAAGTGGCTCGATAAGCGACGACTTCGGTAGGCGGCAGCGCAGAGGAAGCGGGCAGTGGGCTATGGCGGGCGAGATGGCCAGGGAAAAATGGGCATGAAAGAAAATAGGAATGGTGGTATTGAATAAGAGCAGGCTCGGGAAGATTGACTTAGGGCGATTTGAAAATGAAAACGTTTTTTGATTTAATAAATTTCTAGAAATTCAATTAAAAGCAAATAAATTAAAATAAATAGCAAATAAATTTAGAAAAATCTCCAAAAATACAGAAAAATCTTTAGTTTGATGAATAGTTTAGTCAATTTAAATCCTTTCTTTAATCGAAATTTCAAATTAAGCTGG
The DNA here is from genome assembly GCA_036346275.1 of Otatea glauca. Taxonomy (NCBI): domain Eukaryota; kingdom Viridiplantae; phylum Streptophyta; class Magnoliopsida; order Poales; family Poaceae; genus Otatea; species Otatea glauca. The sequence continues at coordinate 41,518,891 of CM070727.1, read as the reverse complement.
AATTAATTCAAGAAAAATGCAAATGGTTTATTTTTGAATTCAAACCTTCCAAAACTCAAATTTTGGGATGTTCTGAGATCTGGCCGTTCTTGGTGGATCGGTTGGTGATGAATGATGATGGAGGTCAGCGACAACACGATGGCGAGGTCTTACCATCCACGGGGAAGACAACCAATCCTACGGTGAAAGGGCAGCGGATCTCGCTCGAGTCTTCATGAATTCGACGCGTCTCCACACGGCGGTCTTGGATCTGGTCATGGACACGGTGGAGCGATAACATGTGGCGAGTAGTCGACGAAAAACGATGGCGCATGTTTCGTTCAACTCCAGCGAGCTCGATCTACGCGACAAACGCATCTCGGGTGACAAAAAGTGGGCAACCGAAGTGGCAGACGACGGGGAATAATCATCTCTATGATTGCTTCTAGGGCATATTTCCAACAATAGCCGTGCTCAGGGTATTGAGCAATGTTCGGGAATTACAGTCAAGGGTTATATTTTGTAAAATAAAAACTTGGATGGGAGGGTCAGATGCCATTGGAAAGTTTGAAATATATTAGGGCTGGATGCCATGTGTACTTTAGAAACAACTGCAAATTACATATTACTATTATTGGTTTTACTGTCATTTCAATCTCTATTGTATTCTTTATAAATGCTACTTTATTGCAAAATAGCCATATCAACCATTCATTTGGAATAAGCCTTGCATATAGTTATGATAAAATTGCATTCTGTGCACAACTTGTTGAGTGCTTTGAATACTCACCTTGCCAACAACAAATCACCAGTTGAGGAGGAGTCTACACCAGTTATGGAGGAGTTCCAGGAAGAAACGAATGTTTAGATTGCGAACCTTGTCAGTTGCTTGCGGTATACTGAGGGGTTTATTTACGTTTTCATTCCGTTGTAATTTAATTTCATATTCGTAGTTTATTCCTCCTTGGCATATTCATGTAAAGGTCGATCAGAAGGTCAATCAATAGATTATAGTTAATATATGAAGTCTTTTATTATGTTTTCACTGTGTATGATTGTGAAATTCATCTATGTTGACTCTGTATGCACTAAGCGTGATCTGGACTAGTCACGATATACACGAGAGGTCGAATTTGCATATTTGGGTCACGACAGCGTGGAAGCAGAGATAGAGCACCCTCAGTTTGGGGTAGATGGAATAGGCAACCTTGATGTTTCGGCACTTGGTTTGAAGGAAGAAGAACCTCCAAAATTGCCCCTTGTTCTCATTTGTCTCCTCTATACTTCTCTTTCAACTTTACAAGCAAGATGACACAAATGGTTGATAGAATTGTATTCTTTATAATCAACAATGTTCTGAATTTCCCAATTAAGCTCTCTCAAAAGTCTGGCTATTTTAGCTTCTTTGGTTTCTTCTAAACCACAACACAATAACCAAATTTTCAATTTTTGATAGTACTCTTCTACTGACCTATTACCTTGTTTTAATTTTTGTAATTTATTTAACAAGTCATATGAAAAATATAAAGGCATAAATCTAGCTCTCGTGACTCTTTTTAAGGCATCTCAAGTTCTAGGTACATTTGGTGGTCTACATTTCATCATCATCAAATTGGGTCAACATAGCAATTTTGAAACAGTTATACACATAAAATAACATGTATAATGTAAATCAACATAGCAATTTTGTAAACTGGGTTCAACATGATCAAAGCACAACTTGCCTTAAAAAAGTTTTTCTCTTGCTCTGGACCTTGGTCTTGAGTCAACGATTCCTCCTCGGATGCTCTAAGCACCTCAACGTCTACGCGTAACGAAAGAAAATACCAAAATAGAGAGCAAACAAACTCTAAAAATCAAATAAAATTTACTATTAAATCTATCTCAATTTTACATATTTTTAGAAATTTGAATAATCTCAATCGGAGCTAATATGAGGAGAAGCAGTAGTCAAAGATTTGAATAAATAAGAAAATCAAAATTAATTGAATTATTTTTATACTAAAAACATGATTTATTGCGTCTGCTGATGTCAGCATTGTAACAATTGATCATAGGCTAACACGTGTCCCTAGTCTATGGACTGGGTCCACAAACCAGATCCATAGTCCATGGTGAACCCAGCGCACGACACACGCTCGATTGACTTGTGGGCCTGGCCAAACTTAGACGTGGCTCTGCTGACTCAGCAACACGCAAGCGGCCACATCGGTGCACACACGAACATGCCACTAGCTGCCATGTGGCATGAATCCGATGACCTCAACAGATCAGACTATTAACACACCGACGAAGAACGGTCATGGCGCGGCAGTAATGCTTACCAGGTGTAACATCCCAAAAAATATAATAAAATGGAAATGAATATTTTGGATTTGGATATATTTATTTCTTGGTATTCTGAGAATTATTGGTTTTATTTGGATTTTCCTTGGACTTATGCTTTGTATGAAAATTTCCAACAAATAGAATTATAGAATGGAAAATGGTAAAATGTAAAGAGTTAAGAGTAAAAATAGGAAAAATTACCAGGAGACTCTAGTAATGCTGGTAAACCAGTAAAATCACCTGGTAAAAATTCTAGGTGCTAAAATTTAAACAAATAAAATATGTAAATATCTCTTTTTGACTAAAAACAGTGAAGTCCGAATTAATGAAAAACATTAGAAACTTATTTGGATCCATAAAAATTACCATAGCACCCTCAGAGCAGTATATACATCTAGTAAAAATTTTAGGAATTATAATGTCGGCAAAGCCGTTTATAAATTCAAGAACAGAGGCTTTGAAAAACCAAAAATCATAATGTCAGAATTTTTATAAAATATATATTTAAGTTTTTGACTTGAAATGTTTATGGAGATTTCGATAAACTAAATTTAACTTGAATAAATTTTTTTGAAAATTATTAGTATGATTTACACTATTAAATAAATAAAATACCAAAATACAAATCCTGTACAATGCATAGTGTCAGAATTTTAATTAACTCATTATAGGGTATTTTAGTCCAAAAATTTTACTGGAAGATTAACACTTCTAGGAGATGTCAGTCAAAAAGTTTTAGAAAAATATACCATGATTTGATAGCAATTTTAATGCTCACATGGGGCTGTCCGAGTTGAAGATATCTCTTGACTCGTCTTCACTCACTGACATGCGGGCTCGGCCATTGTAGCGACTCGACACACTGGCAACCGAGCTGGAGCGCTTCTCTCGGTGCCCGGTGGGGTCGGACCCACCCGTCAGCCTTTGGCTTCGCTTTTTCCCCCTCCTTTTCCTCTCTCGCCCGAGATGAGCTCGAGATCTCCCGAGCCTTCGCCGCCGACTCCTCTCCGCGTCTCACCGCAAATTCCGCTGCGCCCGCGCTCGTGCGTCGCCATGGCTCATCCTCGGCCTATCCACGCCATGCCTCGCCCATACCTCGCTGTCTCGCGCCCTGAAAAATCTCGTGCCAACTTGCCTCCGCGCAGCACAGAGCCGCTGCAGCGAGGAGTTGTGTTCAAACACTGGGGAGACAGACTCCTTTTGGCTATAAATAACGTTTGAGCATCGCACTGAGGCCCCCATTCCATCATCCAATCTCTGAACTAAACACTCGAACCAGTCACTTAGTTCTTTGCCATTTTCGCTGAAAGCCCGAATGAGGGGAAATCTTCAGTTCGAGCAAAATTGGTAGCAATCGTTGAAGTTGTTTCCTTCCCGAGCTTCACTTAGCGTCCTAGTTTACTGATCACGCCGAAATTTCATCCCTCCTCACCTGCAGAGCGCTCTCACCACCGCACTTCTTCCTTAGCTCCGGTGTAACATCCCAAAAATTTTTGCTTAAATACTATTTTATTGCTTAAATGTGCATTTATGATTTTACGGAATTTATTTGGATTTTTACGGATTTATTAAATTAAATTCAAATCAAGTTTATTGCCTTTTATTGAATCTATTTAAATTTATGCAAAGTCGAAATAAAGTTTTGCCAAAAATATTTTATTTGAGTCGAGAATGTCTCAAAGTATTTTGAGATTTTCTTGGATTTTCACGATAATTTAATTACCTAAAACGAATTAAATGAATTTGACAATTATTTTAATTGGAAAAACCTTTTAAAATCAGCTGAGCAGTTGTGGGCTTGGCCCATTTTCCGTCTTGAGGCGGCCCGATGTGGCGCGGCCCGTTTGCTTTGTTCAGGGATCTAATCCTCGCCGTCGGATCGAGATCGCATGGGGAGATAAAGTCGTGCGGTTCGGGACTTCTCGGATCGGGGCCGTTGCGGAAGCGCGTGGATGGGCGAGATTGGCGACATCCGGATGGTTTTGTGACCGTCGATCGTCATCGTGTGGAGCGTGTTGTCGTCTTCGCGGCGAACTCGGATCGCGTCCGAGCCGTAGCCGCCGTGGACTCCGTGTCAAGTCGCCGCCGGAGAAGAGCGCGCTATAAAGGGGCATCAGGCTCGCTTTTCGCCGTGAACCTAAACCCTAAGCTATCCGATCGAGAGCGCCGTCGTCTTGCGGCAATCGAAGGTTTCCGATCAGTATTGCCGCGCAGAAAAGTCGTCGATTAAATCGACAAGCCGTCCAGTCTAGGGTGATCGCGTCGGCCGCCTTCATCGAGCATCTCGTGCGCGCGGCCGTTCGGCTGAGCACCATCGGAGGAGATCGTCGGAAGCGTCGCCGCCGAAAAGGAAATCGCCGCCGCCGTTGAACCAATACCGAGTCTCGGATCGTAATGCGTCGGAAGGTGGCGGCGTCGAAAGCTTCGGTAGGTGCCCTCGCCGTGCGCGGCGCGCATAAGGTCCGTCTTTGGTGGTAGCGGCGTGGCTAGATGTTTCGCCGGCAGCGTGGTGGCGGTGGCAAAGCTGGCGATTTGGCACATCACGTGGAGCAGCGTGGATCTTTGTCTTTGGCACTAAGTAAGCGGGCGTGGGACGTGTGTGTTAGTGGCCCGAGCCGTGTGGAGCAGGTGCAGTGGACCGAGAAAACCGTGGGCGCGATCCATGGACCGAGAACGCGATGTCGACCGCCGGGCGCCGGATCGGGGCTGACGTCCGCTGACATCATAAATCGCTTTTTCGATATAAAAATAAATCTGTTAATTTCAATTTCTATTTTACGATTTGATATTTATTTCAAACTTCAAAAGGCTATATCTTTTGCATCGTAACTTTCGGTTTGAGTGATTCCAGTTTCTAAAAATTTGTAAAATTGAGATCTATTTAATGGTGAATTTTATTTGATTTTTGGAGTTAAATTGCTCTCTGTTTTGGTATTTATTTGCTTTTCTCTTTGATGCAGCGTAGGCGTTGAATTGTGCGGCGGCGGAGGAAGATCAAACAACTCAAGAGCAAGCTTCAGATCAAGATCAGGACCTATTCAAGGCAAGTTGTGCTTTGATCATGTTGAACCCATATTTATAAAATTGCTATGTTTGATTTACACTAGTGCATATATTTCAAGTATACAAGCTGTTTCAAATTATATTGGGCTTAGCTAATATACAGATTGATCTATACCCTACCTTGTCATTGTATGCCATGATCCGTTGTCACCCTAGATTGGTTTAATATAGTTGGTTAATAATTATAATCAACATTGGAGGTTTAGACCGTATTAGTTGTTAGTCATGCCACGTCATCACATGTGTCGAATCATTGATAATTAATCTTGATTAATGGAATATGGAACAATGTTATGAACTTGTGTGTCATGTGGGATCACGATGAGATTGAGTTGTTGTGGCGAGTCATGTCACATAGCGATGTTGAATTGTTGATGGCACGTGGTGCTTGGTAATCAGCGGGTGATAATCACTTAGATTGGGGCAAGTGATAAGGCGAGGATGCCAAGGTGGGCCCGATGGGCGGAGGTATGTGGATGTCTTGCCTTGATCACACTAAGGACTTAACCTTGCAAGCCTTTGACTGAGTTAATCATGCAACCACATATGCAGTATGGGCGACCTAGGTGAGTAATTTGCAATGTCTTAATTTTGGTACTATCGTGGTGGTGTGAGTTCGAGTTATGGTGTAATTCACATGCATAGAGGGGGCCACGAATGTAGTAACCAGTCCACGATGTTGAAACCTTAGCGGGTAGTATCGGGTTAAGCGGAGCATTGTAAAGGCTTTGTTATGATCACTCGCCTTGGTGATGTTTGGTTGTATCACGTGGGTAAAGTGCATAACCTCTGCAGAGTGTGAAACTATTCGGATAGCCATGCTCGCGGTATTGAGCAATGCTAGGGAATTACAGTTAAGGGTTAGTTTAATTAATTGAACAACTTGGTTTGGATGGCGGAAGGCCATATGGAAGATGGAATTTGACTTAGGATTGGAAACTTGGTTCACTTGAGAAATACAGAATTTATTTACTATTGCTATTTGTTTTACATTCTTTACAATCTATTTACTGTATTTGTTCATAAATGCTGCTTATTGCAAAGTAGCCATGATAGCCTATCCATTGGAATAAGCCTTGCATATAGATACATAGAATTGCATTCTGTGCACAACTTGTTGAATGCTTAAGTACTCACCCTTGCCAAACAACAATAATCAGCAGTTGAAGAATCTACACTGTGTTGGAAGAGGAAGTCGAGGAAGACCACGAGTCATTAGGGTCAGAGCCTTGTCGGTTGCTGTGGTGAGTGATGAGCTATCTACGTTTCTACTTTCCGCTGCTTAATTATTAGTTTATATTCTTAGTCTTGCCCTGCGTGGCTTAATAATGTAAGTTGGTCATAAGATCATACCTTTAGTTATATCAATGAATGAACTATTATTCTATTATCGTTGTGTGTGATGTGATATGTACCAATGTTAAGCTGTGTGCACTAGCGTTGATCCTGGGACTAGTGCGGTAAACACAGTGGGTTCGAATCAGTGGATTCGGGTCCTTACATCCGGCGACTGTGGGCAGCTATCACTGGAGCTTCTCCGATCGCGTTTTCAGGTGAAATGGAATCCCTAGGACTCATTGGTTCTTAATCCGTTAGTCATTCGAGCCGAAACTCATCCATTGTCTTCCCCGGGGAACCGCCCCATTCTTCGCCACAGGTCCACAGTGGCAGCCCGCTCCGGCCTTCTCCGGAGGTGATTGACCCTACCCTCCAGTGCGCGTCGGTGAGCTTGTGCTCGTCGTGCTCTCGGCCAAGTCCCTCCGTAGCCGTAGCTCCGCCGGCAGCCAACCCTAGCCGCGGCTCTGTTTGGCGTCGCTGCGCTGTGGGCCCTTGTTGTCAGTGGCGCAGAAGGAACTCCAGTTCAATCGGTAGAATACGCCTTCTGTACTAAGAAAGCGTATTTTCCAATTTCTTTAGAATTTCATTAGCCAAAATAATTCAAATGCCTGTACATTTTTTATTATAACTCCAAATAGAATGAAATAAATTTTTGAAATCATCTAAAATCCAGTAAAATCAGAATATGTAATAATATTTTGAGGATGATCCTTTGGTAATTTTGAAATTGATTTGAATAAAAGGCTAAAGATATGCTTTATACAAAATTTACGCAAATGAGCTTAGAAGTTAATGAAACTAATTTTCTAGGAACCTTATGTTTTCAAGAATCCAAATATATAAAAATATTTAATTTTCATGCAAGTTTGAATCATTTTCTAATTAAGTCTTGCTTTCAATACACTAAGAATTTAAATATGTATAATTGTATGAAAAGAATATGGAATAAGTAAAAGAAAATTAAATTCCCGAATACTAGGGTGGCAGTAGGATGGTTGAACTTGATTAAGGAGTAATTTTTGTTTTAGTTACCTTTAAGTTATGAAGTAACCTTTGTGCCAAATGCACTTACACATATATATGTATATATATATATATGCATAGGAAGTTAAATAGTTTGAATATAGGCTAAATGGTTTTAAATCCTGAACAAACCTAGTACCATAACTAGATAGATTTAGTGTAATCAACCCCCATATCTTATGTTTTAAATTTTATTAATTGAAATAATTTTAGCATCTAAAGTTCGAAGTTAAAAATATAAGAGTTTATAATTTTAGCCTCTTGAATTCGTAATTTAAGAATAAATAATCTACAAGAAAAAACCATGTTTGTTCATCATAAAATTATTAACTTTGTGTATGTGTAATTTTTCATCATGAAGTCTTAAAATTTTATAATCCCACACTTAAAATATACCCTATTTTACTGCGATTATTCTTTATTTGATTCATTTATGCATTTTCTTTTCGCCCTTTCTAAATTTGAATTTTACTATATTTACGATCGATTGGCGTGTAGAATCAAGCGTCCTCGAAGAGAAGGCGACTCATTGTTGATCGGATCGGAGCTGAACAACGAGTTGCAAGGCAAGCACCCCTTGAACATGTCGAGCCTAATAATTTACCTACATTATGTTGTTTTTGTCTATATACGATGCATCCATATAGTTCTCCTAGAAATGCTAATTTGGTTGGGCTATAGTTAATCGTGTAAATTATGGTTTACCTCAATCTGTATGAACATGTGAACCTTGTAAACCTTAGTTTGAACTAGACATACTTAATGTCATTTTGGGTATAACCGCTAGCATAATATCCCTGCTTAAGCTACTTATCGTATGCTTTGAGTCTTTTCAACAAATGTATGATCCTCATTTGGGAAAATGTTCTTTGTACTTTGGTTAAAAACCCAAAATAAAACTATGGTTTGTGAGCGATTATTGGCATTAGCCGTTGGTGCAAAGGAGTTGCGCGTAGTGTAGGGAAGAGTATCGCCCGTGTCGGATTAAGAACCGAGCAATGGGGCGCTATAGATCTAAAATTTACGTACAACCACGAGGGCTTCTATGGCGGGTCTTAGCCTATTAGATTGTTTAGATGTGGCTTTGCATCTAAGGAAGGCGGGAGAATTGCACAGGCATTCCGGTTTGGTTTGCTTGTAGGGGTTTCTACATACCAATGCAACGGTGTACGCCTTGCCATGAGCAGAAATGTGGTGTTGGGTGTGATGAAAATGAATCCACGACTTGGGTGAGTGTTTCTGTTTTCATGGCAAGGGTTAAACGTTACGGGCTGGTTCAAAGCCACGTCTAGATAATGTAACGGCTCTATATGATCTCCTTGCCGACACACCAAAGGAAGTGTGTCAGTTAGCCTGGCAAAAGAGGTTGATCATTCCTTGTGGGTAAAGTTGTACACCTCTGTAGAGTGTAAATCTAATCGGTTATCCGCGTCCATGGTTATGGACACTTGGTGAAGTCATTCCAATGTTAGTGTTTTTGGTATTTTCTGAAAAATGGGTTTGGGATGGAAACCAATTTTGCAACTAGCTTTTGTGTCAAAGGATAGACACCGGGGATCTTTGTAGTCGGGTAGACTGGGTTGAAAAACTTGAATAATTACTTATCACCTTATGTCTCAATTGCCTATTTAAAAACGCGATGTTTTAATCTACTGTATTCATACTTTTAAATGTTTATGCAACTGCAAAATAACCTTTAACCTGCCTTGATTAGCCTGCATAATTACTTAAATGCATTTGTCAAACACTATAAGCCTTCTTTGAGTACCAATGTACTCAATCTTGCATTCTTTGTCACGAGAGGATGAAACACTGCGAAGTGCGGGGCGACTCTTACTTTCACGCAGGGCACAGGGTGTTCGGCGATGATTTCCCCTAGCCACTGATCATGGGACTAGTACAGTAATCACATGGAGGTTCCTGTTTGCCTGACGGTGTCTCACAGTGTTGGTATCGAGCCACAGCTTGTTGTACAAAACCACAGGTAAATGGTGGCTAATTAGTGATATGAAAAGTTAATTTGAAAATAAACAAAACTTTACCCTCTACTAATAATGAAATTTAGCATATTTGCTAATTTTCTTATTTGTGGTCTCTTAACTATTCATAATAACTAATATTAATCTCCTCTTCTCTTTAATTTTGTAGATGACGCGTTATGTACCCTGCCATGAGTCGATCGTTCCAGAACTGGGTGGAATGATGGGATTCTTACATCACCTACTGAAGGATTGTCATTATGAGAGCTCCCCGAGATCGTAGTATTTGGGCATACTTGAGCTCGGTGACGAAGGAGTATGCCACTAGGGTTTTCATACCCCCTAGGCCGGTTTTCAATGAGGGGGAGAGGAGTTTTGACGGATATGGATCATCCATAGATGCTTCAATGAATGAGGCTGCCTATCAAGCTGTGATCCACCTTCGCCATGTGATTCCAGATTTGGATCCTGCTTACTGCTATTTTCCTGGAAGACCCCTAATTGGAGACAATGTATATAGAGATCATACTAGGGTTAGGAGTGATGGTCTTAGGGTCATGGTAAACTTTGTAAATAATCTAGATAAGCACTATGTACAGCTGGCACAAGAGTTGTTGGAAACCCGTCGTCGTATGGCATTTTTGGAGGCCCACTTGGCCACGTGCGTAGCAAGAGGCACTATACCACGCACGGTGCTAAGTGATGGGACTTCTCAAATTCCATCCGCGCGGCGTCCTCCACCCGCCTCTTATGTGCCTACGCCTGGTGTGCCAAAAGAGGCTAGGATGTCTCGTGTAGGTAGTCGCCCGCGTCTTATAAATGATAAGGGTATAGATCCCCGTAGTACTTGTGAGTATCAGCCTGAAGTCCCTCGGGTATATAGGCGTAGGGCCTACACCACTAGGACTTTAGAAGAGGTAGAGTAAGTAGGAGTATGTGGATGAGATGTAACAACTTTTGTAAATATGAGTAGTATGAAATAAATAAAGTGGTGTCTTTTGTTGTAAATTAGTATGACATTAGTTGTTTGTAAGTCGTGAACCTCATGATAAAAATTAACAAAGAAATAGTTTAGTTCATGTAAACCATAAAGACTATATGTATAACTTGTGAGGTGGTTCCGGTTCATACAAGAAGTGGTGCAGTTGTTCTTCCTATATTGCTACTAGCGTTATATTAGTGCTGATTCGTTTTGTTTTAAAATTTGGATGACAAATCCATAAGTTGGGCGGCTGTAGTTAGGGAATTAGCAAAAAGTTATGGGCAAGAAAAGAATCGCCCCATGCTTACCATTAGGCAGGCTACCGATGGGTTTAAGGTTTATGCGCACGTAGTTACTATAAAGAGAGAGAGCGTCGCATGCACCATCGTGTTAAGCATCATGGTTCGAATAGAGTCTAAGCTATACAGGAAACAAGTCGTAAATTGATGAGGAAGATTTGTCAAGTACATCGTGTGGATATGAGTGCGTATGTGCACTTGTACGAAGCACGTGTAGGTGGCCAAGGGGCTGAGTTAGAACCTAGGAGGCGTAGAACAGGGAATAGACAAAAATATTTGCGTCAGTTTCGCCCAGCGGGAATTCAAAAGCCGCTTCCCGAGCCTTGTAGTTCGGGGAGTAGTTGTGATGCTGGATCGCCATCGCCATGTCCGAGGATTAGTAGTGAATAGGTTTTCCCTAGTGACCTTGTGTTGTAGTAATAAATGTGTAAAATAGCTGGTATGCGTATGCAAACTTAATGTTTGAGTAAGGTACTTTTGGTATTGTAAGTCTTCGAGTTGTATCTTTTTATGTGAATAATGGCAATGGATTTTCCCTCGCAAATTGTAACTGTGAAGTGAAGATTTTCGATGAGATGATCCTTCATAGTTAGTAATAGTAATAATAATAGTAATAATAATAATAATAATAATAATAAATGATGATGATGCTAATAATAAGGATAACAGAAACAAGACATATAGAATGATTATGTGATGAATAAATTTGAAAACTTATCCTGTCCTTGCAATGTACTAAGGTGGTAGTGATTGCAGGATGAGGCCAACCAGGTCGCTCAGTCAGATTCTGGAGACCGATGCGGCTCAGGATGCTCGCGACCCTCGAGCAAGCATCTCAACGCCCGGCCGGCCAAATCCACGGCATCCGGCGGCGAGCCTCGACATCTCGGTGTCCGTCGAGATGCCCCTATTCCATCTCCTATCGGGGATGATGTTCATGATGAGCAGTTGCCTCCACCGCCCACCATGGCCCAAGTATTGGCCCTAATTGAGCAAGGAAGGAAGGCAAATACCTTGCTGCTGCAGCAAATAGCTCAAAACACATCGGCCCAAGGTGTTGCTCGCGAAGGGAACGGTGGACCGCCACAAGTGTCCAGGCTGAGTGAGTTCTTGAGAACTTCGACCACGGTCTTTTCGCCGGTGAGCCCCTTGATGCGGATGATTGGCTGCGTGCCATGGAGAGCAAGTTGACTATTGCCCAGTGTGATGACCGAGAGAAGGTTCTTTATGCCTCCTATCAGCTCCAAGGGACTGCAGTTGTTTGGTGGGAAAATTATCAGCGGTTTTGCGGAGGCGAAGTGCTTTGGTCGAGTTCAAAGCGCTTTTAAATCGCACTCATATTCCCGCTAGTGTAATTGAGGTGAAGAAGCAGGAATTCTTGGATTTGAAGCAAGACTCGATAACTGTGATGGAATATTTACATCGCTTCAACCAATTGTCCCGATATGCTACCTATGAAGCGAGGAAAATTGAGCGGTTCTGAGAGAATCTGAATGAGGAGATCAAGTGGGCTTTAATAGCCCAAGACATTGACGACTTCCAGACACTGGTGGACAAAGCCGTAAGAGTGGAGCATGGCAGTCGCAGTGTGTTGGAAGTCATAGCGCAAGTGGCTTCTTGATTCGACTAAATTTGGGTCGTCTAGGTCACAAGGGTGGCAGTCGACCAACTTTCATCGACCACCACCACCACAAGCACCAAGGGCCCAGTGACCGACTCCCAAACTCAGAGATCTCAGAGTCAGGCTCCCCACTTCATCTGGCGGCGACCATAGCGGTGATTCGCCAAGTGCAACGACCTAAATCATTCTTTGTTGTCGAGCGAGCACCTAATGTCACGTGTTTCCATTGCAATGAGCGTGGACATTATGCTAGTTCCTGTCCTAAGAAGAGGACTGGACAACCAAGTCCACAAGCTCAAGGCCGGCCTCAGGAAGCCGCAAGGCAGCGATCCCAGGATCGACTCCACCACCTGTGCAAGGCGGAAATACTGGGCGCCTTCATCATATGACAACTGAAGAAGCGCAAGAAGCATCAGATGTTGTGCTTGGTATGTTCCTCATGCAATCTATTCCTACCTTGGTTCTGTTTGATTCAGGAGCTTCCCATTCTTTTATATCCAAGAAGTTTTCTGAACAAAACAAGTTAGAGGTTTCTCTGTTACCTACTCACATGGTTGTGCAATCGCCTGGGGCCACCATTAGAACGGCTAGTTTCTGTTCTGAAGTTAGTATAGAAATCAATGGAGTTATGTTTTATGCTAACCTCATCATTATAGAGACATCTGGGCTAGATGTGATCTTAGGCATGGATTGGTTGGCCAAACATAAAGGTTGCATAACCTGTGCTGGTCGATCTATATCTCTGGAAAATCAAGATGGAACACATGTAGAATTTGCCTCAAGTACTAATGAGTCAGCACCTCAGCTAGTCTGGTGTTCGGCATCCACTGTTGAATTAGAAAATGTGCCAATAGTTAATGAGTTTCGAGAGGTTTTCTGCTTGAATTGCGAGTGCCTGCGGATCGTGATATGGAGTTCATTATTGATTTGGTGCGGGAACGCACCAATGTCAACGTCCATATAGAATGCCTCCGAATGAGTTAGTGGAATTGAAGAAGCAACAGGAGCAATTGGATAAAGTTCATTCGTCGATTACATCACCACAGGAAGTCGGTTCTTTTGTCAAGAAAAGGGCGATAGCTGCGCATGTCGTGAACTACCGTGCTTTAAATGAAGTAACCATCAAAAATAAATATCCGCTACCCCGGATTGATAATCTATTTGATCAGCTGAATGGGACGCAAATCTTTTCCAAGATAGACTTGAAGCTGGGATATTTTCAGCTGAAGGTCAGACCATCAGATATTCCCAAGACTGCCTTCACTACACGTTACGGTTTATATGAATACACCGTAATGTCCTTTGGGCTTACAAATGCTCCGGCAAGCTTTATGAATTTGATGAATAAAGTCTTCATGGAGTATTTGGACAAGTTAGTAGTAGTCTTTATTGATGACATCTGGTTTATTCCAAGAATGAAGAGGAACATAAGCAGCATTTGCATATGGTTCTCAGCAAGCTCCGGGAAAATAAGTTATATGTCAAATTCGAGAAGTGCGAATTTTGGTTGAAAGAAGTGGCATTTCTCGGGCATATTCTATCTGGAGGCGGAGTTGCTGTTGACTCGAGTAAAGTGCAGGCAGTGTTGGCTTGGGAAAGGCCACAGTCAGTTCCAAAAATTTAAAGTTTTCTAGGCTTTGCCGGTTATTATCGCCGGTTCATTGAAAACTTCTCCAAAGTTGCCAAACCACTCACACAACTCTTAAAGAAGGAAAAGAAGTTCGAATGGACTTCTGATTGTGAAGAGAGTTTCCAAAAACTAAATGAAAAGTTAACCTCTGCACCAGTACTTATATTGCCAGATATTCACAAGAGTTTTGAAGTATATTGTGATGCATCGCTTCAAGGGTTGGGTTGTGTATTGATGCAAGAAGGCAGAGTTGTCGCTTATGCCTCTCGACAACTCCGCCCTCATGAGCAAAATTATCCTACTCATGACCTTGAACTAGCCGCTGTTGTGCATGCCCTTAAAATCTAGCGGCACTATCTTATTGGAAATAGGACAGAAATCTACACTGACCATAAGAGCCTCAAGTATTTCTTCACGCAACCAGAATTGAACCTAAGGCAGAGGAGATGGCTAGAGCTGATTAAAGACTATGACCTTGGTCTTCACTACCACCCTGGTAAGGCCAATGTCGTAGCTGAAGCTCTTAGTCGGAAGCTTTATTGCATGTTGGGTCCAAGTCAATCTGACTTAATCGATGACTTTCAGAAGATCAATTTAAACTTAGTGGAAGATGGTTATGTGGCCACCCTTCAGTTGCAGCCAACTCTTAAAAATCAGATTAAAGCTGCACAGCTCAAGGATGAAGCCATTGTGGAGATCCGAATTATTTAGTTGGGAGCATAAGTTCTGAATTCACAGAAAGTCCAGATGGGATGATCGTGAAAGGGACTCGTATTTATGTGCACAATGATTCTGACATCAAGAAATTGATTTTATTCGAAGCTCATGAGTCACCATTATCTATTCATCCTGGTAGTACCAAGATGTATCAGGACCTTAAGAGAGAATATTGGTGGCCTGGTATGAAGAAGGATATCGCTGAATATATCGCGAAATGCGATGTATGCCAGCGAGTCAAAGCTGGACATCAACGTCCAGCTGGGCTTCTTCAGCCATTACAGATTCTGGAATGGAAATGGGATGATGTTGGCATGGACTTCATTACTGGTCTTCCCCGAACTCAAAAAGGGAATGACTCTATTTGGGTTATTGTTGATCGACTAACCAAAGTAGTCCATTTCATCCCTGTTAGAACTACCTATTCTGGAGACAAATTGGCGGAGCTATACATTAGCAACATCATGCGTTTGCACAGGGTTCCAAAAACAATTGTCTCAGATCGTGGATCACAATTCACATCCTGATTTTGGGAAAAGCTGCATAATCTTCTGGGAACTAAATTGAATTTCAGTACTGCTTACCATCCTCAGACCGATGGTCAGACTGAAAGGACAAATCAAATCCTGGAGGATATGTTGAGGGCTTGTGTGCTAACTTATAGCACCAATTGGGAGAAGTGTTTAGCATTTGCAGAATTCTCGTACAACAATGGTTTTCAAGCTAGTCTGCAAATGTCGCAGTTTGAAGCCCTTTATGGAAGGAAATGTAGGACTCCACTTTTACGTGCGAAGTGGGAGAACGGCGGTTCTTTGCCAATTTGATTAATGAAGCCCAAGAGCATGTAGATTTAATTGAAGCGATTGGCGAGGGTGGCAGCGGGTGGGTCGGTCGGGTTTTACAAAACCGACCGACGAAAACCAATTGGAAAACCCGACCGAACCGAATTCCTGTCGGGTAAAAACTATACGAACCGGCGGATACGAAATCCGTGGTGCAGGCGAGTATTAAAACAACAACGATATGAACCAACGGATCCGGGAATGCCAAAGATTAACATACATCCCTTGGTGATATTATCACCCGACATTTGATCACGAGTTTAGGATTCACGAATCACGATACATTAATCGAGCACTTCAACTTCTATATCAAGCGGTAAAATTTTAAATGGCGGTCTTCTTAGTACCCATGCGACCATTACTAGCACCTTTGCATGAACAATGATAAGAAAGCTACCAGGGCGGACATTTATCAAGGTTCAAGTCTAATGTCCACAAAATGGTGAAGTGCAAGGAGTGAGGTTCTCGAGTGAAAATGCAAAGCAAGCATTGCGGATGTTTTACCAATCTAATAACTACTTCAAGTTTCAAGGGGTAATCTCGAAAGGCATTCTTCTAGCAGTATATGACAAAAACAAATAATAAGAACACTTATTAGCAAATACGTACAGTGATGTCTAGAGCTACTGTATTATTGCAAATACCACTGTATACCACAATCTAATAGCTGCTATTTTTATATATAAATCATGTATCATCCAGTAGAGCTCGCAATGGCAATACTCACTATGGTGAACAAGATGTTAAGCCCCATAAGGCAATAAACCCAAAATCTGGGAACTAGTCTAGGTGACTGCCAACAGGGTGCCAATCAACCATCAAGCTCAGAAGAAGAAACACAAATGCAACAACAATTCCAACATGGAATTCAAGTACATAAGCATTGGGATACATAAGCATTGGGATACATCAGCAACTAGGTTACCCATTGAATTCCCCCATGCCAGTACTGTCATGCCAATTATAGCTGGAGAGAAATCCATAATGACTCCAATTGCTGCAAGGCAGTTCAAGAGCTCTCCAGCCATGGTTGAGAGATCCACAAGACAAGCACTACAAAAGAAGCGGGTAATTCTTTGCCATGGCGAGTAAGATCAATGCAATAGCATATCTTTGCCATGGCGAGTAAGATCAATGTGAAATTATTAGGCATATGCTGCCATGAGTAGGTAAGATCAATGCAATAGCAAAACCACCACCTAAGTATTAAGCATTTAATCTAGCTGGAGAATTGCATATACTTCAAGAAATCGATTCTAGCAATCAAGTGATAAACTAGTAATCAATGACAAATCTTTGGAGAAAGATCCAAGAAATTGCTAATGACCAAATGACAGAAAATAGCAAAATATCATCAGTGCTCACAATTGGCTCACCAAATGACAGAAAACAGCATACGAAGATATCAATTACACAGTCGACTCAGCATCATCCTAGCAAAAAGAGAAAAGACAGTTCATCATACACTCAATTTGTATTTTGTAGATATGAAAAATTTACAAGAATAAACTGAGATAGTATTACCATTTCTTCCTCTTCATCCTCAAGACAAGTCATCAATGCATTAAGTACGGGGGACTCGCGCCCTAAAAGCATGAAACATTCAAAAGTTAGTGCTACCATATATGAAAAAAAGGAAAAAAATTCAATTGAATTTAAACTATTTACCTAACATTTCGGCTCGAGACCAAGCTTGCATACACATTAATGCTTCTACCATTTTTGGAGCAAGTCTACTTCGATGTGGGCTAATGACCCTCCCACTGGTGCTAAAGACTGACTCAGAAGCTACAGTTGTCACAGGAATTCCCATGATGTCTCGAGCAATCATTCGCAAAGTAGGATACTTAATCCCTGCATGCTGCCACCACTGAATAATATCCAACTCTTGTGTTCTAGGCAATGTTGGCTCGTCCAAGTACAAATCCAACTCTGTGCGTAGGTAACTAGAAGACTCAACTGGTTGGGAAGACATGTATCAATCAAATATATCAAAAACTATATCATCTCCTTCATTCTGGATAGCAATGTTAGTAGCAGCACCAACGCCATCTGTTGTTGCAACACCCTCCATAGAACCTTGGTATTCTAACACCAAATCATACATCAAATCTCTAACTTTCTTAACTTGACTTGTTGTACCTTCTTTTCCATAAATGTTGCTAAAAAGAGCGTTCAAGAATTGTAGTTTAAACCTTGGATCTAGAACCGTACCAACTGCCATGAGACCATGAACATCTGTCCAATATTTGTTGAACTTCTCTTTCATCAAATTTGACATTTGCTCTAGCATGGGCTCATCACTAGTTTGCCATTTCCTAATAGCCAAATAAATACCGCAGATTTTGGGAAAGAAAATATTTGTTGTAACATAACTAGTGCCTGACAATAGCTCAGTTATATCATAGAACATCTTCAATCTAACACAAAGCTCCTTAGCAAACTTCCAATCATCCGCCATAGGGCGAAAAGGAGCACATAACTTTTCGCGTTGTGCAAGACGGTCAAAGACTAGTTGGTACTCTAATGCAATGCTAAGCATAATATAAGTGGAATTCCATCTAGCTTTACAATCAAGAACTATTTTTTTCTGGTATTTAATGTTCATCTGAGATACCATTTTCTTGAACCTTTCATGTCTTTTTGGTGTAGCCGACCAAAATCCAACACTTTCAGGAACTCTCTCAATGCCCTTTTCCATGACAGACATATCATCTTTCACAATCGATTCAAAATATGTGCGTGAGCGCATATGCAACAATCTACCACCTAACATAAGAGAGTCAAGGGGCAACTTATCTTGCAATTTTGCCATAACATTATCATTGGTGCTGCAATTGTCGAGAGTCACACTTGACACCTTCCTCTCGATATGCCAATCCATGAGTATATCATAAAGGACATCACTTATAACTTCACCTGTATGTGGGGCTGGCACGTAAATGAACCTACAAAATTAGAAACAACAAAAGCATAGCATGAATATTTGTTACCTGCATGACTGCATAGTAATGTAGAATGATTACATAATCTTCATTATTACCTTAGAAGGAAACTTTTTAGCTTCCAATCATTATCAATATAATGTCTTATCAGCGACATGTACCCTTTCTTTTGATGATTTGCTGTCCACATATCTGTTGTGTGACGTCTGAGATTAACTTTGTTGGAAATACTTCACCATAGCTACATACGCACTTCATACATATCAATATATCCTTCCTAATGGTGTTTCTAGACACTTTGTCTTAAACAATGGTTGCATTGTAGCACAAAACTTTCGAAAGCCAACATGGTCAACCATAGATAGTGGGTACTCATGGACACATATCATTAATGCATGTTCTTTCCTTGCAACATCTTGATCAAAGACATATTTCTCTACAACAAGCTGATCCTTCTGATTTTTGACAATTTTAAATTGGATTGTTTTAAGCCTTTTCTAACTTGTCTAGATTCACAAATTGCAAGGAGGCTATGCAATGATTTGGTGCCATTTCTTGTCTGCTCCAAGCATTTTATGACACCAATTGCATTGACTTTCCATTTGTCCCCTACTTTCAGTCTTTTGAATTCTTCCCATACAATGATTTTAGTTTTCTCTTGTTCCCAACACCTACATCATCATCATCTACCATCACCAAATTAGTACCTTGTGTATCTTGTGATGGTATAGGTGCAACTTCTGACATCGAGGATCGCGTAGCTGCAGTAGATCTTAGTTCTGAGTCGACATTTTCAACCAAATATGTCTTTGAAACAAAGTAATATTAGATGTTAAATAGCATAGCAACAGATTTACGAAACAAAGCGAAATGAAGTTACGACAATTTGATTTACGAAACAACACGGACAAGCGATCAGCGGAGAGCAAGCAAGCTGCGACGAGGGCATGGGGTGGTGGCGGTCGTTGGCGGGAGGCGGAGAAACAGCGGTGGGGCGGGGTGTGGGCGTGGGCAGCAAATCACAGAGATGGGCGGCGGGCCGGCGGCAGGGCTAGGGCGCGGGCGGACCGATGGAGAGATGGGGATGCTCCGAACTCCGAAGAGATGGGGTGCCGGCTGGAGAGAAAGCAGATGGGGCGTGGAGCGGCTGCCGGACTCCGGAGAGATAGGGAGTGGGGCGATAGCCAGAGAACAAGCACCGTGGGCGTGGGCGGCGGCGTCCGAGCTAGGGCTCGGTGCTTGACCGTGGGTGGGCGGCTAGGCTAGAGGCGTTGGCGGCGCGCGGCGGTCGGTGACCTGACGGTAGCTAGAGATGCCGGACGGGCTAGATGGCGGTGAGGAGGCGCCAAGGCAGACCGGGACTCGGGCGGCCGGCGTCGGATGGATTGGGGTTGGGAATAGCCGCGAAATCACGGATGCTAGATGAGACTCGAGTTGGATTTGGGATTTTGGGGAGAATTCGGCGGCGAGGCGAGGCAGGGCGGACCGCGGTACTAGGGTAGTAGTAGATGGGGAATTTCGGATACCTGGCGGGTACCCACGGGTTGTTTTATAAATCCGAACCCGACCTGACTCATCCCGGGTACCCGACCCGAAAAACCCACGGGTAAAGATTAGGACCCGAACCCGACGGGTGCCGAACCCGCGGGTCTGATTGCCATCCATACGATTGAGGGAAGCTCAATCTCGTAAGAAAAGTTATTGTCGGGACCCGAACCTGCAGATCCGGACCCTCTGTGTATTACATGCGATCCGGGGATCACGCTAGCACACAGATCGTCTGAGGTTGCACATCACGGACATTCACGAAGATATAAGAATAATTAGTGCAAACATGTATATAAACCGGGTTATGCGACCTTATGGTCTCCTTAAAGATAAAACTGACCACAGGGCTTACATTATTGAGAGAAAAGAAATAGCGGCGAGAACATAAACAAATGTCGAGAAGCCTTCATCTTGCCACGAGCAGCAGTGAGCTTGCCCCTAGTTGCTCGGGTCCTCAATGTACTCTTCCTCCCATCTTTGGTGTAGACTCCTCCAGCGATGTTGGGTTTGATAAGCAAGGTGGGATGAGTACACAAGGCACTCAACAAGTAATGCCTGAGAATGCGATGCTATTACTACATGCAAAGCTTATTCAAAGGGTTGGCTTAAATGGTTCTTTTGCATCAACGACATTTTTAAACTAGTATCTTAATTAGATTAAAGCATTGGAGCAGTTATAAGTAATACTAATTTCTTCAAATGGTTTTCCTCGAAGATTCTCGGCACCTGACCTTATGAGTTCATTTTAACACTTGGCACACACCACCCTTCCCACATTTTGTTTATGAAAATCTACCCCTTGTTGTAATCCCGAGCAATGCTCAATACATGGCCAGCGACTATTCGAATAGTTTTGACACTCTGCGGAGGTTGTACACTTTACCCACAAGATCTGACCGCTCACCACACGGTGATTGTCGCAACCAAGCTTTTGGGAACCTCTACCTTAACCAAAGAACCTCTCGGTGTTGCCTTCACTATCACTTCCCTCACAGAGGCGAAGTATAGGACCGGCCAATCACCGTTGGATGGGCACCAAGCCGTATGCAGTGCGCTCCCCATACAGATACACCCACATGTCTTGTCACCCGAGTATCGGAGGAGATATCGAACCCTAGTCAACTAGGTGCATCCCATATCGGACATGTGGTTGTGCGGGTGACTCGGATCAAAGACTTGCAAGGTGAAGTCCTTAGCGACCAAGGCAAGACTTCCAACACTCAACAGTGGCACACAGTCTCACAACACTCATCAACCCAATGCCACACAGGCCCACAGCACACTGACCTCTTGCCACTTGCCCCAGTCTAAATCATTTCCCACCAGTTGATTATTGTGCAACACATGCCAAGAATAACTCAACATCGATATGGAACCACACAGTCACCATACTTCCATATCATCATGTGGCATCATCACACCACTTCAAAATACATTCAATATTCCATTAGTCAATTTTGTAGCATTTTTACGAAAGATCATTCATGACTCGTTGCAAGGCTAAGCATCTACTCACGGTCTAGCCTCCGTGTTGGCACAATATTAACATCCAACTAATATAATCAAACTTAGGGTGACAAAGATTTAGGGCATACAATTAATAATTCAAGGTGGCATAACAAAATGGGTTGATTAACTACATTATCCCAAATCCATTTAAATTCATTTTGAATAAATAAGCATGCATAGTTTCAAAGCATAAACTACATTTTAAAACCTGGGATCAAAATGATCAAAGCATCACTTGCCTTCAAAGAGTTGCTGGTCGTGTTCAGAAGCTTGGTCTTGAGCGAAATTCTTCCTCGAAACTTTCCGGCAAATTTGCGTCTCTGCGTACAAACAAAATATACAATAAAATCTAACACAGAGGACTAAATGGCCTCAAAATTCAAATAAAATTCATCATTAAATAGATCATAATTTTATGAATTTTTAGAAATTTGAATCACCCAAATCCGAGTTAAAATGCAAAAGTTATAGTCATTTGAAGTTTGAATAAAATCGAAAATACAGAAATTAAGAAATCCGATTTTCCCAATTATTTTTATACTGAAAATTCGCATTTATGACGTCAGCATTGCATCATGATGACGTCAGCACATAAAAAATTTCGGTCAAAATATTTTTATATAAAACATATTTATGGCGTCGTGATAGCGTCGGCCGCGACACGTGGCGACCTCTAGTGCCGCCACGTTGCTTGATTCATGGTTTGGGTCCGCGGTTGGCTCACGGTCCCGCAGTGGATTGGCGACCTTGTGCTCATGCACCGGGTGGCGTGGGCGTGGCGTCGGCGGCGATCGCGACCAATCCGGCGCGACACGCGGCAAGATCGAACATCTTCGCTCATCCAGCGGTCGGATCTCACCCCGCGCGATTGGCGACGCCGCGCTCCACGCCCCGCGCGTCACGCATCAGCGGTGCGCCCGAACTAACGGTCGATCTGGTCTTACCCTCGATCCGCGCTCACCGCAGCGTCCGCCGCGTGATTCGATGAAGTGCGGCGTCATCTCGCCGTCGTTCAAATTTGAGCAACGCGGATCCGCGCGCCACCGATCTACTCACGGCCGTCGTTTAGATCTAAATCCAGCGGCCCACGGTGCCGAGCTATTTACTATTCAGCCGCTACGCGCACAATCTCACGCGTTCACTAACGATCCAGCGGCTAAGACAAAAACACATCGCGAAACTAGATCTAATCCAAGCCGTTCGCTCTAGATCTAACGATCAAGATCAACTAACGTGTAAACCTTAGGGTTAATCGGACCGCCCATACAGATCTAGCGGCGCAGATACAAACTAAATGTAACGAGAGAAGGCGGCGTGGCACGATCCTTACCCTCCTTGCGGTCAAGCGGTCAGCGATGCTCGGAGTTCGGCGATGGCGTCGCGGCGGTGCAAGCTTGCGAAGATGAGGAAGGCGACATAGTCGATGGCGTTTGGTGGTTCCCGGCGAGAAGATCTAAGCGCATTCGGCGCGGCTTGACTCGAGCGAGACCGGTGACCTTGGCGGCGGCGGAAATGGACCGGCGGCGAAGCAAGCGGCGGAGAAACGATGGCGGCGCGGAGGAACAACTTCGGCGAGCTCTCCGTGGTCTCTAGGCGTCTCGGCAGCGAGGAGTCAAAAGACGCGCGAAAGGAGCTCTGTCGGATCGCTACTCGGTGCACTTTAAGGGGCCTCGGCGTATGCGCTCTGGTGGCGAAAGCAATGGAAGCGGTCGGCGGCGTTAGCTCCGGTGATCTCGCGAAGGCGCCGCGTGGCCCTCTCCCGGCCGTTCGTGCGGCGATGATCGAAAAGCGCGCCGCGCGCGACGGCGTGGCTCACTCACGAGCATCCGTCGGGATCGAGCGGCTCGGACCGGGCGGCGCTAGGGTTTCGGCGCGGTTGGGCGGCGACACGCCTGATAATGGGCTCGGCCCATTCTTTATTCAATGATTTTAAAATTATTTCACATTTAAAATAATTCTAGAAATTCAATTAAATCATTTGGAGCTTTTAAAATAGCGAGAAAAATTCGAAATTACTTTGAGATATTGGAACTCAATTAAAATATTTGCAATAAAACTTTGCAAAAACTTTTCCATTATTCAATTGTTTTCAAGAAAAGCCCTATTTGAATAAATCCAATTAAATTTAAATAAATTCCCAAAAAATCACAAAAATAAAAATACTCCAAAATTTAAGTTAGAGCAAAAATTAGGGTGTTACAAACCTCCCCCTAATGAGAATCTCGTCCCGAGATTGAGGTATCTGAGAAATAGGTTAGGAACTCCTTCTTGAGATCTTCTTCTCATTCCCATGTTGCTTCACTTTCCAGAATGGTTGCTCCATTGAATTCTGCGAAGCGTGTTGACTTGTTCCTTGTCTCTCGGTCCATTCGTCCGAATCTTCGCCGGATGTTCTTTGTAGGTCGAGATCTTCTTGCGGCTCAATTGCCTCCAAAGGTGTTTGCTCTTACGGTACTCGAAGACACTTCTTGATTGTGATACATGGAATACATCATGCACTCTGCCAAAGATGGTGGTAACTCAAGCGATAAGCAACTTCACCTCGCGGCTCAAGATCTTGAATGGTCAGATATATGCAGGTGCGAGCTTTCCTTTTGCATGGAACCTTCTAACTCCTTTGAGAGGTGTGACTCTAAGGTACACAAAATCTTGGGTTCAAAGCTCGGTTCCTGCGGCGGTTGTCGGCATAACTCTTACGCCTTGATTGTGCAATCTTCAATCTTTCCCTGATCGGGGTGATTTGTTCTTCCGCTTCTGAAGAATGTCGGTCCAAAAACATGTCGTTACTTTGTCTCATTCCAATTCAATGGTGTTCGACAAGACCGACCATACAAAGCTTCAAGTGGAGACATCGTAAACTACTTTGATAAGCATTGTTGTAACTAAACTCGGCATAAGGCAAACACTTGTCCCATGAGGTTGAATATGCTAAAGCGCGAGCTCTCAACATATCTTCCAATACTTGGTTAACCCTCTCAGTTTGACCATCTGTCTGCGGATGGTAGGCTGTACTGAAGTTCAAACGAGTCCCCATTGCCTCATGTAGCTTACCCCAAAATCTAGAGGTAAATTGGGTACCTCATCAGAACACTATCTTCTTGATTACTCGTGCAAGCGAGCGATCCGTGCCATATAAAGTTACGCTAACGGTCTCGGAATAGGTGGTCTTCACGGGTATGAAATATGCCACTTTAGTTAAGCGATCTATTATGACCCATATAGAATCATATCCACTTTGCGTTACGGGCAATCCGGTTATGAAATCCATACCAATTTCTTCCCATTTCCATTCGGTATCTTTAGGGGTTGTAATAGCCTGCTGGTCTTTGGTGCATAGCTTTGACTCTTTGGCATATGTCACATAATGCAACATATTCGCGACTTCTCGTTTCATGCTTGGCCACCAAAATCTTTCCTTTAAATCTTGATACATTTCGCACTTCTGGATGAATTGAGTACTTGGAGTCATGAGCCTCCTCGAGTTAATTGCTTCAACTCATTTTTGTTCGGCACACAAATCGCTCTTTAAACCACATAGTACCTTGTTCATCCAGTTTGAAATCTTTTGCTTTGCCTTCATCCATTTTGCCCTTAATTCTATTGATCTTATCATCATCTTTACGCCCTTCCGATCGATCTTCGGGGTAGGTCTTACTTCAAAGTTGCTAGGAATCATACGGTACCATTTCGGTTCTAATTTAAAATCCTTACACAATTCACTTGACTGTTTCCAACGACATATTCACACCGTGGTTCTTTACGCTCAAGGCGTGCGCTACTCGTTGGCTTTACCGGGATGGTAGTGAATTCCCACATTATAATCCTTGATTAACTCTAACCATCTTCTTTGCTTCATATTTAGGTCACTTGCGTGAAGATATACTTAAGACTTTTATGATCTGTATACACTTCACATCTATTTCCGATGAGATGATGGCGCCATATCTTTAGTGCATGCACTCGGCAGCTAATTCCAAATCATGGGTGGGATAGTTCTCCTCATGTGGTCTCAATTGCCTCGATGCATAGGCAATTACCTTCCTATTTTGCATCAACACGCATCCCAATCCACGGCGCGATGCATCACAATAGATGTCGAAGCCTTGATGAGCGTCGGGTAAAACTAATACAGTGCGATGTTAAACTCCTCTTCAACTCCTGAAAACTCTTCTCACACTCGGCGTCCATAAGAATTTCTTTTCCTTTTCAACAATTGCGTAAGAGGTCTACTTAATCGTAGAGAATCCTTCGATGAATCGACGGTAATACCCGCCATTCAAGGAAACTACGGTTTGGGTTACCGACTAGGGTTGTTCCCAATGTAGAACCGTCTCCACTTTCTTTGGATCTACATAACTCCTTCTGCTTTGTCATTATGTGTCCAAGAAATTCCACCTTATTTTCCGAAGTCACATTTGCTAAATTTTGCAAACAAGCTGTTGCTCTCTCAACTTTTCAAGGACTAGCCTCAAATGCTCGGCGTGCTCTTCTCTCGTCTTGGAATAGATAAGGATATCATCTATGAATCTGACGACGAACTTATCAAATATTCCATAAAAACCTTATTCATTAAGTTCATGAAATATCTTTGGTGCATTTGTCAAACCAAAAGACATCACTTTGTAAACTCGTGGTGTCCATATCTTGTAAAATGCGATCTTGGGATATCCTCGATCGGATCTTGATTGATGGTATCGATCGAAGATCAATTTTGGAGAATACTCTGCTCCTCTCAAGCGGTCAAACAAATCATCGATCTGGGTAGCGGATACTTATTCTTTATCGTCACATCATTGAGTGCACGATAGTCTATACACATCCTAAAACTCCGTCCTTCTTCTTGTGAATAAGGCAGTGCTCCCCATGGCGATGAACTAGGTCTTATAAATCCTTTTTCGATAGTTCTTCAATTTGCTTCTTCATTTCCACCAATTCCTCTGTGGACATCTGTAAGGTCTCTTAGCTATTGGGCTGTCCACGGAACCACTCTATCACGAACTTAATATCTCTATCTGGCGGCATTCGGGTAAATCTTAGGAAAACATCCGGATATTCATTGACTATGGAAACTTCTTCTAAGTGGCGATCTTCATCTTTGTTGACCATCAATTGTCCATCTCGCTTGATTTTGCTTCAAATTCAATCTTCTTTCCATCAGGGCTCTCGTAGATATGACTCTTTTCCACAGTCCAAAGATGCCTTGTGATTGGTTAACCAATCCATTCCTGAGATAACATCCAAGGTTTGGGTATTAAGGACGATTAAGTTTGCTAGGAACTCAACTCCATTAATTATTAGTCTTACCCCAGAACATCCTACTTTAGATCGGAGTTCTGATCTAGGGGATTGGACTATAAGCACACATTTAAGATTCACTATATCCATATCATTTTGAACAGCAAAATCTCGGGAAATAAATGAATGTGAAGCTCCCGAATCGAATAAAACAGTAGCTGGTACTGAGTTTACTAGGAACTTACCCAGTACAACATCCGTGGCGTTCTGCACTTCATCCGTCGTAATGTGGTTGACTCGGCCTCGTGCAGTTCCTTGGGATGGAGTTGCTGCTGTTGATGCCCCGCGGTTCACAATTGGCGCGGGAGTCCTTGCCGGTGTGTTCCCCAGGTTAAAGCG
This sequence comes from Otatea glauca, assembly GCA_036346275.1. Taxonomy (NCBI): domain Eukaryota; kingdom Viridiplantae; phylum Streptophyta; class Magnoliopsida; order Poales; family Poaceae; genus Otatea; species Otatea glauca. Next base: position 41,491,454 of record CM070727.1, on the reverse strand, counting down.
GACCGGGGTGACACCTCCCTTCTTAGGGCAATTGTTGGCAAAATGCCCCATTTCATTGCAATGATAGCAACGTCTTCCCACTGCCTGAGAGGTTCCTCGGTTTGTGCCACGATTACGCCGAGTCGAACATTCGACCCAGGGCGATTTGCAGCGGTGGTGCCCTATCATTGCCTGCAGGTGGTACCGGATGAGCTGTTGGGGTGCCGTCCTCTGCCTCTGCTGGCCCTAACGACCTCCTTGTTGTGCCATTCTGCACTTCCTATTGTCATCCAACTCTCGGCGCTTGTCCTCTAAGATAAGAGCTTTGTTAACTAGCTCTTGGAAGTCAGGGAATGTGTGGGTGATCGGTCCCACTGCAACCGCATTCAATCCCTTCATGAAGCGGGATTATGCGGCCTTATCCGTAGCCATGTCCTGCAGTGCGTAGCGTGCGGTTAGGTGAATTGTTCGAATGTCGGCCTTGGTGGCCCCTTGCTTGAGGCCGGAATTCCTCCTTTTGAGATCCATGATACCCTCGGGTACATGAATGCTGGCGGAAAGTCGAGGTGAATTCCTCCCACGTGATACTCTGTGGGTCCTCATGAGTGCTGCAGGTTTTCCCACCATTCTGCGGCGGTCCCTTGAGTTGATGAGAGGCATAGAGTACCCTCTCATGTCCTACACTGCTGGGTAATGTTCGACTTCCTTTCGATTGTCCTTAGCCAATCGTCGCCTCGATGGATTGGCGTTGCACGAGAAGGTAGGTGGGCGGGTTCTCATAAACCGACAACCTTGAGTAGGGGTGTGGTCCATGGTTACCCCGGCTTGAACATTCGCAGCAGCTTGGTTGGATATCTGCGCATGGTTTGAACCATCGTGTTCATAAGTTGAGTCAGGCGATCAAGAAGGCTCCCGGAGTTACGCATATCGACTGCGGCGGTTGAGAATCGGCTCTTCATTACGGTTGTCCGCTTTGGTTAGCTCCACTTCCTTGGCTCCAACATTTCCACGTGTCCTCACCATCATTGCAAGCTTCCAAGGTTAAGAAAAGAAGAAAGCAGAGCGAGTAAAAGAACTTATGTGGGAAAGCAGGTGTAACTTAAATTATTTAGCCACTTTATTGATATAATATAAGGCGGTATGGTTGCTCACAAGTGCCTAAGGGCAATGCAACACATACGAGACACTCACAACGAAAAACAAGTAAGCAGACATAGGACTCTATGACGACTCACACCTAATGGTGACTCTGAAGAAAAGACGCGACTCAATTATTCGAGTCTCAACACTACCCTCGGCTAGACTCGATCACTCATCGAGCCAACCCGGCTGCGGCTCCCCCTGAGCATACACTGGTGGGTGCTCTGGCATCGGGGCGAACTGATCCTGAAGACCTACTGCAGCTGGTGCAAAAGACCCCATCGACTCTGCTGGTCCCGGGGCTGCCTGCTCCTGCACTCCAACTCCTGGATCTTTTGCATGGAGTGGGCTAAGCCCTCCCGCAGCTGGATCCTCGCCTCCGTGACCTCGTCGCGGGTCCTCTGTAGCTCCTGGACTGTCTCGTCCAAGGCGTCCTCCTGGGCGATGACGTACCTCGCCAGGTGGGTGATAGTGGCGTCCTCCTCTGCAAGCTCCATCCTCTCTAAACGATTGTCTCGACGTGGATGGTGACGAAAGACGGTGCCCACCAACTCTGCGGAGTAAGTGCGGGCAATCTGCCGCATCGTCTGTCGTGCCGTCTCCTGGATTCCGGCCTCAAAAGAAGACCTCCTGACCGTGATGTAGATAGGACGGCTCGCCCTCGTCCTTTCCGAGCATACTTGTGATCTTGACATCCCGGCGACGTCAAGTCTGCCGTGCACCACGAAGTCCCTCGTCTGATGGTGCATCAAAACCTCCGAGCAAGCGCATCATCGCCATAACTCCGCGGCGTATCCTCGGTGCGCTCTCCATAGGTATGGATCATCCTCATCGCCAAAACAAACCTTGTTTAAATTAAGCAGAGAATAATAAAAATTCACATGGTATGAAACAAGAGAGAAGAGATAAGTCAAAATTTCATTGATATTCTTGCTCAAGTTGATTAGGTCTTTAGAAAATAGTTTTACCCTCTAGGCACAACCAAACTAGGGTCAAGTCCTACGATCGACTGCTCTCGATACCACCTCTGTCGGGACCCGAACTGCAGATCCGGACCCTCTGTGTATTACATGCGATCCGAGGATCACGCTAGCACACACGATCAAATGCGAGGTTGCACATCACGGACATTCACGAAGATATAAGAATAATTAGTGCAAACATGTATATAAACCGAGTTATGCGACCTTATGGTCTCCTTACAGATAAAACTGACCACACGGGCTTACATTATTGAGAGAAAAGAAATAGCAGCGGAACATAAACAAATGTCGAGGAAGCCTTCATCTTGCCACAAGGCAACCGATTGGGCTTGCCCCTAGTTGCTCGGGTCCTCAATGTACTCTTCCTCCCATGCTGGTGTAGACTCCTCCACCGATGTTGGGTTTGATAAGCAAGGTGGGATGAGTACACAAGGCACTCAACAAGTAATGCAGAATGCGATGCTATTACTACATGCAAAGCTTATTCCAAAGGGTTGGCTCAAATGGTTCTTTTGCATCAACGACATTTTTAAACCAATATCTTAATTAGATTAAAGCATTGGAGCAGTTATAAGTAATACTAATTTCTTCAAATGGTTTTTCCTCGAAGATTCTCGACACCTGACCTTAATGATTCATTTTAACACTTGGCACACAGCCACCCTTCCCACATTTTGTTTATGAAAATCTACCCCTTGATCAGTAATCCCGAGCAATGCTCAATACATGTGCGGCTATTCGAATAGTTTTGACACTCTGCGGAGGTTGTACACTTTACCCACAAGATCTGACCGCTCACCACACAGTGATTGTCCGCAACCAAGCTTTTCAGAACCTCTACCTTAACCAAAGAACCTCTCGGTGTGCCTTCACTATCACTTCCCTCACACAGAGCCAAGTATAGGACCGGCCAATCACCGTTGGATGGGCACCAAGCCGTAGCACAGTGCGCTCCCCATACAGATACACCCACGTGTCTTGTCACCCCCGAGTATCGGAGGAGAGATATCGAACCCTAGTCAACTAGGTCTGTCCCATATCGGACATGTGGTTGTGCGGGTGACTCGGATCAAAGACTTGCAAGGTGAAGTCCTTAAGCGACCAAGGCAAGACTTCCAACACTCAACAGATGGCACACACCCATTGTGGCACAGTCTCACAACACTCATCAACCCAATGCCACACAGCCTACGGCACCTGACCTCTTGCCACTTGCCCGGTCTAAATCATTTCCCACCCAGTTGATTATTGTGCAACACATGCCAAGAATAACTCAACATCGATATGGAACCACACAGTCACCATACTTCCATATCATCATGTGGCATCATCACACCACTTCCAAAATACATTCAATATTCCATTAGTCAATTTTGTAGCATTTTTACGAAAGATCATTCATGACTCGTTGCAAGGCTAAGCATCTACTCACGGTCTAGCCTCCGTGTTGGCACAATATTAACATCCAACTAATATAATCAAACTTAGGGTGACAAAGATTTAGGGCATACAATTAATAATTCAAGGTGGCATAACAAAATGGGTTGATTAACTACATTATCCCAAATCCATTTAAATTCATTTTGAATAAATAAGCATGCATAGTTTCAAAGCATAAACTACATTTTAAAAACATGGGATCAAAATGATCAAAGCATCACTTGCCTTCAAAGAGTTGCTGGTCGTGTTCCGAAGCTTGGTCTTGAGCGACGAATTCTTCCTCGAAACTTTCCGGCAAATTTGCGTCTACGCGTACAAACAAAATATAAAATAAAAATCTAATACAGAGGACTAAATGGCCTCAAAAATTCAAATAAAATTCATCATTAAATAGATCATAATTTTATGAATTTTTAGAAATTTGAATCACCAGATCCGAGTTAAAATGCAAAAGTTATAGTCATTTGAAGTTTGAATAAAATCGAAAATACAGAAATTAAGAAATCCGATTTTCCCAATTATTTTTATACTGAAAATTCGCATTTATGATGTCAGCATTGCATCATGATGACGTCAGCACATAAAAGAATTTCGGTCAAAATATTTTTATATAAAACATATTTATGGCGTCGGCGATGACGTCGGCCACGACACGCGGCGACCTCTAGTGCCGCCACGTTGCTTGATTCATGGGTTTGGTTCCACGGTTCGGCTCGGTCCACCGTGGATGGCGACCTTGTGCTCATGCACCGGGTGGCGCAGGCCGTGGCGTCGTGACGATCGCGCAGCCAATCCCGACGCGACACGCGGCAAGATCGAACCGCTCGCTCATCCAGCGGTCGGATCTCACCCCGCTGATTCGGCGACGCCGCCTCCACGCCCCACGCGTCACGCATCCAACGTTGCGCCCGAACTCAGCGGTGCGATCCGGTCTCACCCTCGATCAACGCTCACACGCGTCGCGCGCGTGATTCGATGGGGTGCGGCGTCATCTCCGCCGTGCGTTCAAATTTGAGCGGCGCGGATCCGCGCCACCGATCTACTCACGGCCGTCGTTCGTGATCTAAATCCAGCGGCCCACGGTACCGAGCTGTTTACTATTCAGCCCGATGCAGCGGCACAATCTCACGCGTTCACTAACGATCCAGCGGCTAAGACAAAAACACATCGCGAAACTAGATCTAATCCAAGCCGTTCGCTCTAGTTCTAACGATCAAGATCAACTAACGTGTAAACCTTAGGGTTAATCCGGACCGCCCATAACAGATCTAACGGCACGATACAAACTAAATGTAACCGAGAGAAGGCGGCGTGGCACGATCCTTACCCTCCTTGCGGATCCGACGGTCAACGATGCTCGAGTCGGCGATGGCGTCGCGGCGGTGCAAGCTTGCGAAGATGAGGAAGACGGCGTAGTCGATGGCGTTCGGTGGTTCCCGGCGAGAAGATCTAGCGCATTCGGCGCGCTTGACTCGAGGCGAGAGCATCGTGACCTTGGCGGCGGCGAAATGGACCGACGGCGAAGCAAGCGGCGGAGAACGATGGCGGCGCAGAGGAACAACTTCGGCGAGCTCTCCTGTGGTCTCTAGGCGTCTCGGCAGCGAGGAGTCAAAAGACGCGGCGAAAGGAGCTCGTCGACGCGCTACTCGGTGCACTTTAAGGGCCTCGGCGTATGCGCTACTGACGGCGGCGAACGAGCGAAGCGGTCGGCGGCATTAGCTCGGTGATCTCGCGAAGACGACCGAGCGTGGCCCTCTCCCGGCCGTTCGTGCGGCGATGATCCGCGCGCGCGACGCGACGACGTGGCTCACTCACGAGCATCCGTCGGGATCGAGCAGCTCGGACCGGGCGGCGCTAGGGTTTGGCGCGGTTGGGCCGACGACACGCACAGTAATGGGCTCGGCCCATTACTGTTCAACTGATTTTTAAAATCATTTCACATTTAAAATAATTCTAGAAATTCAATTAAATCATTTGGAGCTTTTAAAATAGCAGAAAAATTCTAAAAAAATTCCAGAAATTACTTTGAGATATTCGGAACTCAATTAAAATATTTGCAATAAAACTTTGCAAAAACTTTTCCATTATTCAATTGTTTTCAAGAAAAGCCCTATTTGAATAAATCCAATTAAATTTAAATAAATTCCCAAAAAAAATCACAAAAATAAAAATACTCCAAAATTTAAGTTAGAGCAAAAATTAGGGTGTTACAGTTATGCCGACACTCGTCGACGTGACTTGAACTTTGAGATTGGTGATTATGTATATCTTAAGGTTTCACCTCTCCGTGGCATTCGTCGATTCCAGGTTCGAGGCAAGTTAGCCCCTCGATATATTGGACCATATCGTATACTGGAAAAGATAGGAGAAAAAGCATACAAGTTGGAGTTGCCATCCCAATTGTCCAGTGTGCACAATATCTTCCATGTATCGCAACTTAAGAAGTGTCTTTGCGCTCTGGCTGAACTTGCTCAATTGGAAGAAATTGACCTCCAGCCTGACTTGACTTATCGAGAGCACCCAGTTAAAATCCTTGAAGAAGCAGAACGACATACTCGAAATAAAACTCATAAGATCGTAAAAGTACAATGGAGTAATCATAGGGAAGAAGAAGTAACATGGGAACAAGAAGACAGACTCAAGGAAGAGTTTCCTGATTTCTTTTAGACCCTATTCTACCTTCGACCCGCCAAATCTCGGGGGCGAGATTTCTGTAAGGGGGGTAGATTTGTAACATCCCGAAAAATATAATAAAATAGAAATGAATATTTTGGATTTGGATATATTTATTTCTGAGTTTTCTGAGAATTATTGGTTTTATTTGGATTTTCCTTGGACTTATGCTTTGTATGAAAATTTCCAACAAATAGAATTATTGAATGGAAAATGGTAAGAATGTAAAGAGTTAAGAGTAAAAATAGGAAAAATTACCAGGAGACTCTAGTCATGCTGGTAAACCATTAAAATCACCAGGTAAAAATTCTAGGTGCTAAAATGTAAACAAATAAAATATGTAAATATCTCTTTTTGACTAAAAACAGTGAAGTCCGAATTAATGGAAAATATTATAAACATATCAGGAGCCATAAAAATTACCATAGCACCCCCAGAGCAGTATATACATCTGGTAAAAATATCAAGAATTTATCATGTGGGAAAAGCCATTTAAAAATTCAGGAACAGAGTCTTTGGAAAACTGAAAATCAACATTTCAGAATTTTTATAAAATATTTATTTAATTTTTTGACTTGCAATTTTTATGGAGATTTCCATAACCCAAATATAATTCTTATAAAAAGTTTTGAAAATTATTAGTATGATTTAAACTCTTAAATAAATAAAATACCGAAATACAAATACTGTACAGTGCACAGTGTCAGAATTTTAATTAATTCATTATAGGGTATTTTAGTCCGACAATTTTACTGGAAGATTAGAACTTCCAGGAGATGTCGGTCAAAAAGTTTTAAAAAAATCTACCACGATTTGTTAGTAATTTTAATGCTCACATGGGGCTGTCCGAGTTGAAGATATCTCTTGACTCGTCTTCACTCACTGACATGCGGGCCCAGCCATTGTAGTGACTCGACACGCTGGCAACTGAGCTGGAGCACTTCTCTCGCTGCCCGGTGGGGTTGAACCCACTCGTCAGCCTCTGGCTTCGCTTTTCCGCCCTCCTTTTCCCCTCTCGCCCGAGATGAGCTCGAGCTCTCCCGAGCCTTCGCCGACCGACTCCTCTCCGCGTCTCAGCGCAAATTCCGCTGCGCCCGCGCTCGTGCGTCTCCACAGCTCATCCTCGGCCTGTCCACGCCATGCCTCGCCCATACCTCGCTGTCTCGCGCCCTAAAAAATCTCGCGCCAACTTGCCTCCGCGCAGTACAGAGCCGCTGCAGCGAGGAGTTGTGTTCAAACACTGGGGAGACAGACTCCTTTTGGCTATAAATAACGTTTGAGCGTCGCACTGAGGCCCTCATTCCTTCATCCAATCTCTGAACCGAACACTCGAACCAGTCACTTAGTTCTTCGCCATTTTCGCTGAAAGACCGAATGAGGGGAAATCTTCAGTTCGAGCAAAATTGGTAGCAACCGTTGAAGTTGTTTCCTTCCCGAGCTTCACTTAGCGTCCTAGTTTACTGATCACGTCGAAATTTCATCCCTCCTCACCTGCAGAGCGCTCTCACCACTGCACTTCTTCCTTAGCTCCGGCGACTGTGGGCAGTCATCACTGGAGCTTCTCCGATCGCGTTTTCAGGTGAAATGGAATCCCTAGGACTCACTAGTTCTTAATCTGTTACCCATTCGAGCCGAAACTCATCCATTGTCTTCCCCGGCGAACCGCCCCTTTCTCCGCCACAGGTCCACGGTGGCAGTCCGCTCCGGCCTTCTCCGGAGGTGATTGACCCTACCCTCCAGTGCGGGTCGGTGAGCTGGTGCTCGTCGTGCTCTCGGCCAAGTCCCTCCGTCGTCGTAGCTCCGCCGGCGACCAGCCCTAGCCGTGGCTCTGTTTGGTGTCGCTACGCTATGGGCCCTTGTTGTCAGTGGCGCAGAAGGAACTCCAGTTCAATCGGTAGAATACGCCATCTGTACTGAGAAAGCGTATTTTCCAATTTTTTTAGAATTTCATTAGCCGAAATAATTCAAATGCCTGTAGATTTTTTATTATAACTCCAAATAGAATGAAATAAATTTATAAAATTATCTAAAATCCAGTAGAATCAGAATATGTAATAATATTTTGAAGATGATCACTGGGTAATTTTTAAATTCAAATTTGAATAAAAAGGCTAAAGATATGCTTTATACAAAATTTCTGCAAATGAGCTTAGAAGTTAATGAAACTAATTTTTTTAGGATCCTTATGTTTTCAGGAATCCAAATATATAAAAATATTTAATTTTCATGCATGTTTGAATCATTTTCTAATTAAGTCTTGCTTTCAATACACTAAGAATTTAAATATGTATAATTGTATGAAAAGAATATGGAATAAGTAAAAGAAAATTAAATTCCCGAATACTAGGGTGGCAGTAGGATGGTTGAACTTGATTAAGGAGTAATTTTTGTTTGAGTTACCTTTAAGTTATGAAGTAACACTTGTGCCAAATGCACTCACAGACACACACACATATCTATCTATCTATCTATCTATCTATCTATCTATCTATATATATATATATATATATATATATATGTATGTATGGGAAGCCGGAATGGGGCACCATGGTGCCTAGGCACCATGATTTCAAATGCGCAAATTCAAGCCATATTTGAGTATAATTTTCAAAAAATTCAGTTTTAGGGTATATACCCATCTATAAAAATTCAAATGAAACACATACCTTTGAAAAAATATACTCGAATTCAAAGATTTTGAACGAGTTTAAATCACATGCTTTGCTGATTTATATATAAAATCAGCACATACCTACAACCAAACTATCATCAAAAAGGGAAACTATATTTTTAATTTCAGTTCAAACTTGTTTGAACTAGTTAGTAAACTGGTTAAACTCAGTATCCTAAAAATTTCAAAAAAAATCGCATGAAAATACATAGGAAAAATATCCTTTTTAGATCATGGTGCCCAGGCACCATGGTGTCCCAAGTAATTATACTATATATATGTGCATAGGAAGTTAAATAGTTTGAATATAGGTTAAATGGTTTTAAATCCTGAACAAAACTAGTACCATAACTAAATAGATTTAGTGTAATCAACCCCCTTATCTTATTTTTTAAGTTTTATTAATTGAAATAATTTTAGCATCTAAAGTTCGAAGTTAAAAATATAAGAATTTATAATTTTAGCCTCTTGAATTCGTAATTTAAGAATAAATAATCTACAAGAAAAACCCATGTTTGTTCATCATAAAATTGTTAACTTTGTGTATGTGTAATTTTTTCATCATGAAGTCTTAAAATTTTATAATCCCACCCTTAAAATATACCACTGTTTTCTGCAGTTATTCTTTATTTGATTCACTGTCTGTTTTCTTTTCGCCCTTTCTAAATTTGGATTTTTACTATATTTCCGTTCGATTGACGTGTAGAATCCGACGTCCTCGAAGAGGAAGACGACTCCGCCGCTGATCTAGATCCAGAGCTAGACAGCGAGTTGCAAGGCAAGCACCCCCTTGAACATGTCGAGCCTAATAATTTACGTACATTTTGTTGTTTTTGTCTATGTACGATGCATTCGGATAGTTCTCCCTAGAAATGCTAATTTGGGTTAGAACTGTAGTTAATCCTATAAATTATGGTTTACCTCAATCTGTATGAACATGTGAACCTTGTAAACCTTAGTTTGAACTAGACATGCTTAATGTCATTTTAGGTATAACCGCTAGCATAATATCCCTGCTTAAGCTACTTATCGTATGCTTTCAGTCTTTTCAACAAATGTATGATCCTCATTTGGGAAAATGTTGCTGGTACTTTGGTTAAAAAACCCAAAATAAAACTATGGTTTGACGCGGGCGATTATTGGCATTAGCCGGTGGTGCAAAGGGAGTTGCACGTAGTGTAGGGTGGAGTATCGCCCGTGTCGAATTAAGGACCGAGCAATGGGACGCTATAGATCCAAGAATTTCGTACAACCATGAGGGCTTCTATGGGCAGGTCTTAGCCTATTAAATTGTTTAGATGTGGCTTTGCATCTAAGGAAGGCGGGAGAATTGCACAGGCATTCCGGTTTGGTTTGCTTGTAGGGGTTTCTACATACCAATGCAATGGTGTACGCCTTGCCATGAGCAGAAATGTGGTGTTGGGTGTGATGAAAATGGATCCACGACTTGGGTTAGTGTTTCTGTTTTCATGGCAAGGGTTAAACGTCCCGGGCTAGTTCAAAGCCACGTCTAGATAATGTAACGGCTCTGTATGATCTCCTTGCAGACACACCAAAGGAAGTGTGTCAGTTGGCCTGGCAAAAGAGGTTGATCATTCCTTGTGGGTAAAGTTGTACACCTCTACAGAGTGTAAATCTAATTGGTTAGCCGCGTCCACGGTTATGGACACTTGGTGAAGTCATTCCAATGTTAGAGTTTTTGGTATTTTCTGAAAAATGGGTTTGGGATGGAAATCAATTTTGCAACTAGCTTTTGTGTCAAATGATAGACACCGGGGATCTTTGCAATCGGGTAGACTGGGTTGAAAGACTTGAATAATTACTTATCACCTTATGTCTCAATTGCCTATTTAAAAACGCGATGTTTTAATCTACTATATTCATACTTTTAAATGTTTATGCAATTACAAAATAACCTTTAACCTTCCTTGATTAGCCTGCATAATTACTTAAATGCATTTGTCAAACACTATAAGCCTTGCTGAGTACCAATGTACTCAATCTTGCATTTGCTGTCACAGAGGATGAAACCTGCGAAGTGCCAGACGACTCTTACTTTCACGCATGGCACGGGGTGTTCGGCGATGATTTCCCCTAGGTTTGCCAAGTCAGTTGCCTAAGGGTTAGCGGGCGAACCACGAGGCTTTTGGTGTTCTTTAAACTCTCTATTTTCCGCTGTTCAGTCCTTGTAAATTTTAAAATCTGTATAATTATTTTCGCATGTAAATATATACTTATCAGTTTAATATCTTGTGGTTGTGATATGAATGTTGTAAATATGTGAGTACTAGCCACTGATCATGGGACTAGTACAGTAATCACATGAAGGTTCCTGTTGGCACGAACGGGATCTCACACCAGGGATGAAGACAATGACTACGGACGCGATGGATTAGCGATAAGTCTGTCTTGGTTCCATGTAGATCTGGACTAGCACTTCTCGGCGAACTTGAAAACAGCCACGGCTCCCACTAAAACGCGACGAACAACAAGTTGGAAGGAGAAACACTGCAGTGCCGTGGTTCAAAACTTCGATGAGCTCTTCTGGGAAGACGACAACATCCCGGCGAAAAAACTTCAGTGAAAAGATGCGCAAGATCATTGTGAACATTGGAGGGGGTCTCGGCTGCCCTTTTATCCCCTCTGCTTCCATGCTTAGCTCGAAGAATTCAACCGACACAGCGGAGGATTTCGGATCCAAGACAGCAGCGACGCGTGGAGATGAAGCATAGGGACCATCCACGTTTTGCGATGAACGGCCCTGATGTGTTCGAACGAGGCACAATCCAAGCCACACATGGAAAAAACGGCTGGGATTCACTAGAGTCCTCATTAGCTGCGATCAAACTCAACCCTACGATCGAAATCCGACGGCCACTAGACATTTTAGGGTTTCCTAAGTCCAACCGACCGTCCGATCAAGGCTCAACGGCGACGGATCTAGGATTTCTAGAACCCAGGCCAAGCGGGCCGACACGTGCATAGTACTAGGCTGACCCCAATACTGTTACAAGATTTTCAAAAACACCTTTTGATTTAAATTAATTTCTAAAAATAGTTTAATCCAAAATAAATAGTAAAAATACCAAAACAAAATTCTGAAAAATATTCTGAGACTTTTGGAACTCAAATAAAATATTTTTGGCAAAATTTTATTTAAACTTTATCAAAATTTAAATATTTTTTTACAAATGTCCATATTGATTAATAATTTATAAATTTCAGAAAAATCTAATAAATTTTGAAAATTCATAAAATCCATATTGAATCCAAATTAAGCAAAAATTGGGATGTTACATCCGCGAAGAGTGTGTGGGATTCAAGGCATGTCGAGTAGCTCGAGGTGGACATCACTCAAGGGTCTCAACTCTATTGTTGATGGTGGTGATGATCTCATTGAGTCAATCCAATATGTTGTAGATATATTTGTTGTCTTGTTGATCTCTCGGTTGAAGTGTTGCACAAGCATATTTGTGCGAGGAGTGAGTGGTCCGGTACTCACAAATTTAACAGAGTGCTCATCACCCTTGTTACCATATTTTAAACTTTGTGAACATGTCATTGTTAGTAGAGAACAAGAAACTCACAAGAAAGATAGTTAGCTCCCTATGAACTACTGGGTGCTGGAGGTTATAGATGTCAAAAACTCTCAAGCTCTTATCAAAATCTTACGAGAATCTTACCATGCAAACAGATGGTGCAACTGGTGGCTGGTTCATGATAACCTGACTATGGTGATGATATTGTGATTACTGGTATGTCAAGACCTATTCGTTTACTAGTTGGGTTTCTTGTGTTGCAAGGAATGTTTCTATATTTTCTGAGTTCGTTTGGTATTTATTTAGATTTATTTGAATTTCTAGCCTTTTCTAAAATTCAAAAATCCTTTTCTTTTCCCTAAATTCCCGCAAGCTAATTCTTTGGCTGGCCCATTTTCTTTCTCACGCTGCCGGCATGCCATCTCCCTCCCGCGGCCCACTTCTCCTTTTTCCCCTCTTGGCCAGCAGGCGTGCCGACACATCTCCCCGCACAAGCCTCCCTGGCCCACCCGCGATAAACCCTAATCCTGGATTACCAGTTTGCATGGAGCAACAAAGATGATTTTGTCATATTCAGAACTTCAATTTACCTTTCATTCCTATATAGCAAAGCGTTCATTGATCCATGAAGATCCCTTGAACAATTATTATGGTCTATCACCCTAGACTGTTGAGCAGACTAAAATAATTAATCAGATCCTAGCAGAAACATTGAGAGCTTGCACAGTGCAGAGTTCTTGTACCACAAAACCACTAGCTTGCATATGTCATGATTTGAAGCTCTCTAGGCGCAAGCTGCAAGCCATGGAGAGTGGTGGGCCAGTGGGGTAGCGAAGCCGGCGGAAGAGGATGCCGGGGAAGAAGATGGGGGATGGAGGGGGCGGAGTGGCATGAAAAAGAAGGCACATCATGACACAGCGGTGGAAGGGGAGCGAGGAAGATGAAGGCGGTGGGAGGCAAGGTTGTAACGCGACGCGATGAGCATGCTTCCAGTGGCGTGCTAGTCGTGTCATTTTTAATTGTCTTTCTTACTCAGTGATACAGTTAGGAATACATCAGATCAAAGTCGGGCTGTTTCAAATGGAGAGGATTTTAGACGGTATTGGATATCCAAGACGAATACGACTAAATGAATTGAGGGACCACGGATGGACTTTTCCCATCTCCATATTTAGCATATAACTGTTGGCTGATTTAAAATGCATATAGCCATGTAGGCACGCAACTAGTGAAATGAATTGTGGACCGTACAAATAATGGTATAGTACCTATATTAAACTTGAAGGGATTCCGGCCTCCTGGCGCCATCGACGTCGGCGCCCGCTTACAAATGTTGCGCAAGTAGCGGCTCACCATCCATGCGGAGCAACGTAATACCCGGCCGGCCAAAGAGATGTTGACAAATGCATGCATGATGCATATATATCGATTGAGAATTTGAGAGGATACTAATTGTCAGCTTTAGCTGGGATGGAGGAGAAGCAGGGGATGAGGATGATGTCAAGGAGCGTGATGGTTGCACTTGTCATGGCGTGCCTGGTGCTGTCAGCCGCAGCAACAGGGCATGTGGAGGTCGGTGATGTGGGCGAGTACTGGCAAAAGCGTGCGCAGGAGGCCCGTCTCAGGAACCATGGAGGCCCCCTCCACGACCTTGTTGCTGCGGCCACTCGCTTCCACCAAGGTTTACTCCATAGGTACCTACTTTTCTGCTCGCTAAGCTTTTTAATCTCATTTTAGAACATGTGGAGTCAATGTTTTGAAATTTAAACGCTAATATGCATGAAAAATATTTAGATTTGTCTTATAAATATAATATGATTGTATTTGTCGTAATACTCTAACTAACATTCAATTAGAAAAGGTAACCGTCAAAGACGTTGTCGGGGGCTACGTGGTTGTTCAAAACAACAACTAGAATAAAAAATTAACTACATGTATGCCCGGTAGTGACTCACAAAACTATCCCCACCATAGTTGGGGCCAGCTGGTTTTACCTTTGTTTTGTGTTTCTTTTTTCAAATTCCACCTAGTAATTTCTATTTTTAAATTTAGTAGGGTGAGCTTTTGTAAAAAGAAAAAAAAACTCCCTCAATTTCACATAAGTCGAAGCTCATCATGAGTAGCACATAGTCTAAGGAGAGCACAACATTACTTCCTCGGTGTCACAATATAATATACTCCCTCCGTTGATAAATATAAGACGTATTTTGACTTTGCATAACGATTAAAGTTATGATGAAATTGAGAAAGCCATGAGAGGAAATGACTTACATATCCCTTTTAATTGTTTTAAAAGATGAGAGATAATGAATAAATGCATACGGTTCAGAGAGAATAAATAGGGGTATAAGTGGAAAAGCTCATTAAATCTACATACACGCTTTATGCTTTTCTACAAGATCATTTAAACTATAAGCCTTATATTTATCAACGGAGGGAGTACTATGCTAATTGCATGCTATGTTAATTGCAGGAGTAACAGCCGGCGGTCTGTCCTGCTTGATGATGAAGCACGTACACAGGCTGCCTCGACCCCGGCCCATGCTGAAGTCTCTACTGTTGAAGGCGGCGATGACCATCAAGTAGTACAAGATCCGGCCATCATTCGTAATTAATAGATTCTCATGTTAGCTTCATTTCATCGTTATTTTTCGGGTCGATCAAGCCTCATGCATTGTGGCATGGATTTCTAAGGAGACGGAGGACGTACATACATATATACGTGCCACAAAGAGACATATCAGATCTAGGAGAGGAAAATATATGTCTAAATGAAATGTACTTCATTAATCATACTACAATATATGTATATTCCTAATGCTCGTTTTTCTATCTACGATGGTGTGCTGATCACTCTATTGTTCTTTTGTATTTTACTAGCTAAAAACCCGTACGTTGCAACATAAATCCAAACTTTGCACCAAATATTATCCACAATGCGGTATACTAGGAGAGGACTAACCTTCACATTACTGCCGGTCTGATGGTGCCTTCAAAACAAGATCGGAATTCAAAATTGATGTTTTCATATATTTTTTTGATAAAAAACCACTTAAATTATTTAAATTGTGAAGTATTTCTTCTACATAATGTGTATTAAAGGTATCTTATAAAAAGAATATCTGGTGTCAAATAAAATTGTTTTCAATTGATTCCTATGACATGATTGTTAATTCTGAAAAAAAAGATAAACATTGTATAAAACCCCACGGCAGTGCACATGCATGTTAAAGTTATTGATAGAAGAATGATTTGTATGATTAATTAAAGAGTAAATTTTACAAAACTTTAACTTGTCTGACAAAACTATGAGAGAAGTACACATTTAAATTATTATGTCAGAAAACTGCACATTTAATATCACAGGGAAGGCTAGCTGACAATCCCGTTGTAACAGATCATAGTTCCTTGATAATTTCATTTTGTACCATAGCATGATGATCAGCAATGCCGTAACAAATAGCAAAAATTAGGTATATAGCACCCAAAGGTTCCCAGTTTTAGCGTATACTACTGAAAATGTTTGGTTCACTCAAACAATGCTCATCTTCCCTTCGATATCTGGGTCAACAGGACCCAACGGTAGGGGTGCAATCGGTTTGAATATTTTCCGACCACCGACCAACCGGATATTTTCGGATCGAATTCAGATAGTCATTTTGGATAATTGTAGGATTCGGATTTGGTTTCAGATATTTTTTCGGATTTGGATCCGGGAGAATACTATCCGTCGGATCAGGATATTTCGAGATGGTTTTTGGATATTTCCGAAAAAAAAAACAATTCAGTCATACCAGCCCACTCCACCCAAGGCAAGGAATTTTATTCCTTTTCTTCACAAGAGATAATTCTTTTTATGCAAAACTTATGATCATCTAAATGCACAAGTATTGAGCCTATAACCCTTTTTCCGACATCGATCAAGCGACAATAACCCCTCTTAATAGTACAGCGCTATTCTAGCAATCCGATCTTGTCCTTCAAACACCGAGATCGGTTAAAAAGACTATAAAAGTCCTTAGATTATACCTTAGCTTTCTTGTCTCGGACAATTGCCTTTTGTTATTTCACCACTTTCATGCTTCCTTGTTCGTCGAACACCGACCAACCTATTCTCAATTAAACTTAAATTGAAAATGTTAAACCTTTAATTGCTATTGTCATTAATTGCCAAAACCAAAACAAATTAGGGGCCTAGATGCTTTCAATCTCCCCCTTTTTGGTAATTGATGACAATCCTTAAGTAAGAATTGAATTTCAATTTTGAGTGTGCAACTTAGGAAAATAAGTTGTATACTCAATGCATATTTTGCCCTTTTTGAGGATGAAAAGTTTGTTAGGCACAAATATTGTTAGAAACACCAACATTTAATTTGAAAACTCCCCCTAACAATGTGCATATGAATGAAGAGATGTATTTTGCACATTTAGGATTTTTCACAAAATTTTGACGGAGTTTCCCTTTTAAATATTGAATCCGAGGATAACCAAGTATAATCAATGAATATGAGAAGACGAACATGAGTAACATGAAACCATAATTATTAAGAATCCAAGAAGGTCATAAACATCCATAAGCAATATAAGATAATAGTTCAACCATAACCAATCAACAACTAAGAGAAAGTAACGAGGTTCATTAGCTTATAATATAAGAAATATAAATAGTAATAACTTAAGCTAAATCCTCCAAGATCCAAGCGACGTTATCACTTCTCCCCCTTTGTCATTAAGAACCAAAAAGGGAATCTTCAATCGCAAACTCAAGATGAAGGAGGCGGCGGAGTGCGACCTGATGAACAACTTTGCTCATATTGATGATTATTAGGCTCAGTCTCGCAAAACTGCTCACCATAGCATTGTGCAATGTGTCAAAGTTCTCATGAGCAACTCCCGAGAAAAGTTGTGGTGCCGACTGCTCCTTCTCTCCAACAACCTGATGAGGTGGCTGCTACTGGGAGGACTATCCTCGCTGGGCTTGAGGGCCAGCCTCTCGTGGCTTGTAGGGCTTATGGGCACTCCCACACCCACCACGGTATCCAGTCACCCTTTTGATAATCATCATGATATAGGGGGCAAAATAGACCCGTTTGCAATGATATCCAGCTAATGAATGCATCTCTCGAAGAATAAAGTCCACCACATCAAATCTTTCCTTCTTCATGACTTTACTCATTATATTCCATGCATAGCCTCTAATCTCATCGAAATTACTGCTCTTTGGATGAATAGTAACTCACACAATCCTATTTATAAGGCTAGATGTGGGAAGTAGATGAGTCATCTTACCCAGCCTCTTGATTCGAGCAGAAGGATTATAGAAGCTATATTGCTCTTGGAGAGGGAGAGAAGGGGTACTGTGAATTTTGGGCTGACTGCTATTGAATGTGCCTCAAGCTTGCTCAATCTCTTCCTTAGAAGTAGTATACACTGCAACATCAGTCATCCATGTGATCTCATCAAATGCCTCTGAAATATGCAAGGTGGCATAGAACTGACGGATCATGTCATCATTGTAGTCACACCTCATGCTGACAAAGTGAGCAAGATCTGCTCTATGAAAGAGTTCAGGCACCCCAACAAACAGAGGAATATTTCTTATGTGCTCCCAACTAACCCATTTATGATCTGCAAAATCTTTATTGAGATAGATTTCATGATATACCTTCTGTTGAAAGAGGGTTCTGAACTTATCCAGCGTAGCACTGTGAGGAAGCATATATTGGTTTGCCAAACGAAGTGAGAAATATTTTTCCCTTTTAATCTTCCTTAAATCCATGGTGGGCTGGAAATCATCAAAGTTTTCTTCCTCTTCTGACTCCTCATTTTTAGAATTATTTCCTTTATCAAAGTCTACATCCATGCTGTCATCATCCTCACTTGATTCAGAAACGACCTTCTTTCCTTTTCCTCCACGAGAACTTCGACAAAGTTCTTCTTGGATTTTCCTTCGGATCTCCCTATCCCTGACAGCAAGAGTTTGAGAATCCTCACTGTCACTGTCATGAGCCTGAGGAACTCCCCTTCCTCGTGTGGACTTGCGAATTACTCCACCGCTGCGAGGAGGCGCATTCTTTGTCCTCGGCATGATGACTAAGATTGCAAGGAATAGATATAATGAGAACAAGGTAATCTTTAGAGATGGATTATAATGCTATTTATGGCAAAATAAGCAAAATCTGATATTTTTGGTTCAGCAGGCCCGGTCATACTGCTCAAGGACTGGTAGCACCGGACATGGGCGGTGCTACCGCCCGAAGGTCGGTATGATCGGCAACACAGGCCCTTCTTTCCCAAATTTGCGAAATCTTGAGTTTTTGAGTAGATCGAGCCCTTGAATGGCACAAATAGATGTCAAAGATCAATGAGCTACTCATTTCTCCCAAAGATTTCAATTTATTTCTTCAGATTTTGCCACATTATGCATTAAACCCTAAAATATCGAATAGGAACCCTAGGGCATGAACAAAACGAGGGATTTCAAAACAGAAAGAGGGAAGGAGTACCTGGATCAGGAGATCAGGATGAGACCAAGAAATTTGACCAAAAGATCCGAATTGAGAAGTTTCTTCTTGAGAGATTTTGGGAAAGAAAAGGAGTTCTTGAGAGGAGAGAGAGAGAGAAATAGGAGGGGACTTAGGGGAGTACGGGCTGGTCAGGAAGAGAAAAAGGAGGGGTCGGTTGCACCGAGAAACGCGTCGAAACTACCCAAACTCCAGAAGTGTGGTATGACCGCACAGGGGCTGGTCATACCGCTCGCCAGTGCTACCGCCTCATGTGCGGTCACACCGGCCCTAACAGGCTGCAAAAGCTTTTTAAGATTCAAAATGAGTTGTAGTTGCTCATTTATTCATATTTATGATGAATAGTTTATTTGAGCACTTCAACTCAATAAAACAATTATGAGAGCGAAATTTTCGCAAGTAATTTTTATTAAAATAGGCCTCTTTTTGCGAAACGAGAAATATTTGAAAATAAACACACTCTCATGAGACAAGCTTTGCATTTTGGACCTATATGAGTTGAAAGTACCTTTTGTGAGTCTAGATACGACACAAATCTAGCTCCAAGGCAAATACTCACAATGTGCATTTTAATAGATCAATATAGATCAAGTTTTGATTTTGGAAGAATTTGAAAAACATGACTTGGTTTGAAACATTTGTAATACTTTTCAATATAGTGATCATTTGATAGAATAGATTGAATTGAAGGTGAGATTTATGAATAGATTTTGAGATAAAATATTTTAGAAAATAGCATCTCTTAATGAACAAAATAATTTTCAAATATGTTGACTTAGGTGTTATTTAGGAAAACTCCTTTTAATTATATTTGCACTAGTTTTATATTTTCACATTTATAGGGATGTGGTATATATGAAAGGATATAACACTACCCTTTAATGCGTTATCCATCAAGAAATCCAATCAATCGATAAGATCAAATGAAAGCCAAATATTTTTGCACAAAATCAAGCAACATTTGAGATATCTATGACATTTAATTCATTCCTCAATTTACAAAACCTTGCTTCATCTAAGGGTTTGGTGAGAATATCTGCTAATTGATCTTCGGTTCTAATGTGACTAATCACAATGTCACCTTTGCTAACATGATCTCTTAGGAAATGGTGGCGGATATCAATATGTTTGGTTCTTGACTGTTGGACCGGGTTGTTGGCTATTTTAACGCCACTTTCATTATCGCACAAAAGAGGCACATTTTTGAAATTAATACCATAATCCATTAAGGTTTGCCTCATCCACAACAATTGTGCACAACAACTATCGGCGGATATATATTCGGCTTCGGCGGTGGATAAAGCTACGGAATTTTATTTCTTGGAAAACCAAGAAACAAGGGATCTACCTAGAAATTGGCAACTCCCGGAGGTGCTCTTTCTATCCACTTTGCAACCCGCATAATCCGAGTCCGAATATCCAATTAAATCAAATTTAGCACCTTTAGGATACCATAACCCTATGTTTGAGGAATGCTTTAAATATCTTAGAATTCTCTTAACGGCCATAAGATGAGATTCTTTAGGAGAAGCTTGAAAACATGCACACATACAAACACTAAACATGATATCGGGCCTAGATGCGGTGAGATAAAGTAAACTACCAATTATAGAACGATAAAATTTTAAATCTATTGTTTTACCTCCCTCATTTAGATCAAGATGCTTGTTGGATGCCATTGGAGTCTTGATAGGCTTTGAGTCTTCCATGCCAAACCTCTTGAGCAAATCTTTCACATACCTGGTTTGACTCACAAAAGTTCCATTTTTTTGTTGCTTGATTTGAAGTCCAAGGAAGAAGCTCAATTCCCCAATCATTGACATTTCAAATTCCCTAGACATCATATCACCAAATTCTTTGCAAAAGTTTTCGTTAGTAAAACCAAATATGATATCATCAACATAAATTTGACATACAAAGAAATCTCCATCAATTATTTTTGTAAAGAGTGTTGTATCAACCTTCCCAATTTTGAAACCTTTTGACAGGAGAAAATCTCTAAGCCGCTCATACCATGCTCTAGGAGCTTGTTTTAGACCATATAGCGCCTTAGAGAGTTTGTACACATGATTTGGATATTTAGAGTTTTCAAAACCGGGTGGTTGTTCTACAAATACCAATTCGGATATTTGTTCATTTAAGAATGCACTCTTTACATCCATTTGAAACAACTTGATATCAAAGCAAGATGCAAAGGCAAGTAAGATTTTAATAGCTTCCAATCTAGCTACGGGTGCAAAAGTTTCACCAAAATCTAGTCCTTCGATTTGTAAGAAACCTTGCGCTACTAATCTTGCCTTATTTCTTACCATAATACCGTTTTCATCTTGCTTGTTTCGAAATACCCATTTAGTACCAATAACGTTGTGATCCTTGGGCCTTTCGACTAGTGTCCATACATCATTTCGAGCGAAGTTGTTGAGCTCTTCATGCATTGAGTTCATCCAATCTGGGTCATCTAGAGCTTCATCTATATGGGTAGGTTCAAAAGAAGACACAAAAGAGTAATGTTCACAAAAAGAAGCGACACGAGATCGAGTTTGAACACCTTTACTAACGTCACCCAATATTTGATATATTGGATGATATTTGGAGAGTCCATGATGAATTCTTTGAGGTAGAGTCGCAGCTGTATTCTGGACTAGCTCATGAGAATTTTGATATGTTGCATTCTGCTATGATGAGTAGCTTTGCGAGTCTCCGTTCTGACATGATGAGCAATTTTGCTCGTGTTGATGAATATCAATCTCAGACTCGTCAAGTTGTTGAGGAGGTTCGCGGGCGCATGGACTCCATTGGTACTTCCATTACTGAGCTTCGCACTTCCTTCGATGAGTACCGCTCCCAGCAGGCTCCTATCTCCTTTCGTCGCTTTGGGGCTCATTCTCTTCCTCCTCCACCGCCTTCGTCTTGAGATTGCACAGTTACCTCCTTTTTGGTCTTTGATGACAAAGGGGGAGAAGTGGCAAAGTGAAGATTAAGTTATTACTTTATATGAACCTATATGAATAATGTTTCTATATCTTTTGGTTGCTTAAGGTTGCTTAAGGTTGAACTACTATTGTCTTATGTTGCCTCTGGTTGATGTTTAAGGTTGAACTACTATTGTCTTATGTTGCCTCTGGTTGAACTACTATTGTTTATGAATATCTTAGCAACTGATTATGATTTCATATTATTCATGTTCATTTTCCCATATTCATTGCCTATATATTTGGTTATCCTAGGATTCAATATTTAAGGGAAACTCTGTCAAAATTTCTCAAAAATCTCAAATGTGCAAATAACAATGCTTCATTCATATGCACATATTTAGGGGGAGTTTTCAGTTAAATATTGTCAAAATAAAGATCTTGAGTATACAACTCGTTCTTCTAGTTGCATATTCAATAATTTCAAAATTTATTTAATTTTATATGAGGATTGTCATCAATTACCAAAAAGGGGGAGATTGAAAGCATATAGGCCCCTAATTTAATTTGGTTTTTGTCGACAATCGGGATCGCCTGACCGCAAGAAGGATGAGGGGATGATGAGGATGGAGCCTAAGTCGTGCTCGTTCGGAGGAAGGGATTGAGTTTGACGGAGCTTGGAGAGAAAGGAGAGGGTAGACACCAAGAATTATACTGGTTCGAGCCCCCGACGAGGGTAATAGCTCTACTCCAGTCTTGCCCTGAGGCGATAGATGTATGCAACACTTGGTGTTCTGTAGGTGAATACAGTGAGCGCTCAAGCTTAGTTGTGCTTGAGAGTGTCTGGGGTGTTTTCTATGTTGTCTCTGTTGTCCTTCCATGTGAGGGAAGGTTTATATCTCTATTACAGACCGTTATAAGGAACGGCATTGTCCGGAGAACTCGGGAACGTGGCGCCAAACTTGGATCTAGGGCGCAGTAAAGTCGAGTGGTAACTACCCCAGGAAAGTAGTTTCCACGTTTTCCTTGACTCTGGCATTAAAGCCCTTTATTTGACTTGGTAACAGTCAGCTTCTTTAAACCTGGCCCAGCTCGATTTTGCTAGGTCGAGCTGGGCCCTCATTCTTTTGCTCGAGCTCGAGCTCGTTGGTCAAGAGCTTGAGCTCGGGAAGCACCTGCTTGAGCCTGGGAACTCGTGCTTGAACTAGAGAGATACACTGTAACATCCCAAAATTTGGCTTATAATTTCGCTCACGTGCATTTTTGTGATTTTCTGAATTTATTGGATTTTTCCAGAAATTATCTAAATTTATTTTAATTAAGTATATTGAACCTTTGGTGAAAACTAAATATATATAGATAAAGTTAATAAAAAGTTTTACCAAAAATATTTTATTTGAGCTCAGAATGTCTCAAAGTATTTATGAGAATTTTCTGGGATTTTTCCTGATATTTTAATTACTTAAAATAGATTAATCTAATTTCGGGAATTATTTTAAATCAAAAAGCTTTTGAAAATCGAGTGAACGATCTCGGGCCAAGCCCAAAGATCTGTGTGTCTTGTGACCCATTCTTTGTCGGCGGCCCGTCGACCGCCGCCGCCGCCGCGTGTGACCGTTGGATGAAGATCAGATGGCTGCCTCCTTTCGCGAAACCCTAGTGCCGCGAGCCGTTGGATCGAGATCAAGTGGTCGGGATCGCTTCGCGTTGTTTTGGTAAGTTTAGATCTTGTCCGTTGGATTTGGAAAGAGCGGATCGGATCGTATCGCTTCGGATCTAATCTTGGCCGCTCATCTTGGATCGGACGGTCTCCAGTCGTCGTCTCCGATTCGGTTTCCGAATCCGCCGCCGCTTGCCGTCGCAGCCGCGTGATTTAGGGTTTCCTTCCCTGTGCGCATGCCGAGGCTATAAAAGCCGCAGCCCGCACTCCGATGTTCCTCGTTCCCTTGCGCAGCTAGTAGCTCTAACCTCTTCGCCTGTTTCGCTGCCATCATCGCTAAGGAGCTCGCCGTAGTTCTTTGCAGTTTGCGCCATTCCGCCGCCGTAGAGCATCCTCCCGCCGAATCGGTTCCAGATCCGAGTTCCTCGCGTCGTGTCGCGTCGAGTCTGCCCCTTCTTCTCGCCGAAGTCGCGTCGAAACGCCGTTCGGGTGGTCGTCTTCCTCCGCTCCGGTGCAAGCCCGCCGCCGTGTCTCGGAGCTTCGCGCATCCGTTGGATCTTCGCCGAACCGTCGAGATCAAGCCACGTCGCTTCTTCATAAGTGTTTCGCTCGGGTAAATTTCTAACCATTAGATCCGAATAGACGATCGGGATTGAGCCACGTAAGGGTAGATCGGTGGCCGTCAGATCGTCGCGCAGATGCGCGCCGCGTGTCGAGCATCGGCATGGGCGGCGTCGTAGCCAATCGATGCGCGCCGCGTGTCGGGCGTGTGGTGCGAGGCGCCGTGGGCCGCGTCCACGGTGGACCAGAGGCGGTTCCGTGGACCGAGTCCATGGACCAGGTGACGTGTCAGCGCCTGATTGGTCCGAGTCAGGGCTGACGTCAGCGTTGCGCAATAAAGATCTTTTCCAATAGAAAAATAATTTAGAAAAAACAGAAATTCTATTTTCTGTATTTTGATGTTATTCAAACTTCAAAAGGCTATATCTTTTGCATTTTAACTCGGATTTGAGTGATTCAAATTTCTAAAAATTGTAAAATCAATATCTATTTATTGGTGAATTTTATTTTATTTTTGGAGTTTGTTTGCTCTCTGGTTTGGTGTTTATTTGCTATTTTGGCATTGTTTCGCGTGAGCGTTGAACCGCTCGGTGATCCGGAGGAAGATTCGTCGCTCCAAGACCCAAACTCAGATCAAGACCAGCACCTACTCCAAGGCAAGTTGTGCTTTGATCATGTTGCACCTAATTTTCACCAAATCGCTATTTTGTCTTTTAAACTTTATGCATGATATTTTATGTGTATAAATGATTTCAATTAATCTGGGAATTAGATAATATGCCTATTTGAATTAAACCATACCTTGTCAATTATATGCCATGATCTATTGGTCACCCTAGGATGTGGAATTATAGTTGATAATCAACATGGGCTAGTTAGATCGTCATAGATTGCTTAGCCATGCCACGTCATCACATGTGTCCGAATGTCGATACTTAATCTTGACTAATGGAATATGGAACAATGTTTATGAATTGGTGTGTCATGTGTTGTCACACAATGATATCAAGTTGTCGTGGCGAGGAGGTCACACATCGGGATTGAAATGTTGATGGCATGTGGTGCTTGGTAATCAAGCGGGGTGGTAATGATTTTAGATTGAGGAAAGTGGCAAGGGCGGTGTGCCAAGGTGGGCGAGGTTTGGCGGGGGGTATGTGGAAGTCTTGCCTTAATCACTTTAAGGACATAACCTTGCAAGCCTTTGACCTGAGTCTCTCTTGCAACCACATGTCTGGAATGGGACAGCCTAGCTGAATAATTTGTGAAACCTAGATTTCGGTACTGTCGTAGTGAATAGTGAGTCCCGGGTTACGGTTTAACTCACATGGCGCAAGAGGGGGGCCCTGTTGTGGTGGTTTAACCCTTCAGTGTTGAAACCTTAGCGAGCAGTACTGGGTCTAGGTGTAGCATTGTAAAGGCTTTATTATGATCACTCGCCTTGGTGGTGTTTGGTTGTATCGTGTGGGTAAAGTGCATAACCTCTGCAGAGTGTACAATCTATTCGAATAGCCATGCTCACGGTATTGGGCAATGCTCGGGAATTACAGTTAAGGGTTAGGCTTTTGTTAAACAAAAACTTGTTGGGATGGCAAGGTGCCATGGAAAGTGGAAAATTAATTTAGGATTGGAAACTTGGTGTATTTCAGAAATACTGAATTTATTAATTACTGTATTTGTTTTACTGCTTTCCAATCTATTTATTGTATTCTTGTTAAATGTTGCTTTATTGCAAAATACCCTTACTAGCCATTCCTTTGGATTAAGCCAAGCATATAGAATATTAGACTTGCATTGTTGTGCACAACTTGTTGAGTGCTTTATGTACTCACCCCAACAACAACAACTTCAGAAGAAGAGGAATCTATACCATTCATGGAGGAGGATTACTTGGATGCGAATGCTTAGGGTCCGAGCCTCGTCAGTTGCCTGTGGCGAACTGGAGCGCCACTACGTTTATTCAATTTCCGCTGCTTCTCATTGATACTCTTTTTAAGCCCTGTGAGGCATTATTCATGTAAGACAACAGTTATTATTAATTAATGAAGTTTATGCTATATTTCGCTGTGTGTGACTATGATAGCATCTATGTTGAGCCTGTGTGCACTAGCGTGATCCTGGTGAAAGGACAGGGGATGTCGCCTAGAGGGGGGGTGAATAGGCGGATTAAAAACTTTATAGCTAAATGCAGCGGAATAAAAATATTGCAGCTAAATAAAATCTCCCGAGTGTCCTGAACAATCCGGAGTGTCCGGGTTATTCAATCCGGATACTCCGGATAGTCCGATCCCGAGGGTCCTAATCCGGAGTGTCCGGGGTATTCAATCCGGATACTCCGGATAGTCCGGACTGTCCGGGTTGAGGAGTCCGGATACTCCGGATTGGAGATTTCGAATGGAGATTTTAAATCTTTGCAATTTTTCAACAATCTACTTGAATACAAAAGATCTAAATGCTATCAGGTACATGGAGATATTGTAGATCTAGAGCCAAACACAACAAAAGAGTAGATCGGGCAATTTCAAGATTCAAAATCAAATGCTAAAGCAAGAGAAAGAGGCAAACTTGGAGACAATGATTTTTCACCCGAAGTTCGGATCCTTGAGGGGATCCTACGTCTCCGTTGAGGCGGCTCGGTCACACTTGAGCCGGGGTCTCTTTCAACCCTCTTCCTCCCGGTGTTGCACAAATGCACTCGCGGTCTTCACTCCTTTGATTCCTTCCCTTACGGAGGCGGAACTGCCTTCACAAACTTCCCACGGCCAACCACACAAAGCTCCGGTGGCTCGTAGGCGACCTCCTAGCCGTCTAGGAGTCCTCAACCTCCAAGAGTAACAAATGCTCACGAAAAACAAACTTGGAGATGAAATCAAGTGCTCAACCAACTCAAAACTCACTCCCCAAACTCTTCCCAACCCTTCTCACAAGGGGATCACTTAGATCTAAGGGTAAAAGCTCTCTCAAAGCCCCCCACACAGCCCCTCAAAAATCCACTCCAAAAGCCACTTCAAAAAGAGGGAGGAAGGGCTATAAATAGAACACCCAAAAAACTAGCCATTGGGGGCAGGCTGCGCACAATCCGGAGACTCCGGATTTCAATCCGGATACTCCGGATTGACTGAGAAAAGCTAACAGAGAGACTCAACCCGGAGAGTCCGGATAAATGTCCGGATACTCCGGATTATCCGGATAGTCCGGACTAACTCCGGATAGTCCGAATCAGCACTGAGCAGCTCGACGAAAACGAGCATAACTTTTGACTCCGGACTCCGATTTCAGCGATTTTGGACTCTACCAAAAGCTAAGACCGAGGGCTACACAACCAACAAGATCTCACTATCCAAAACTCAAAGGATAACCACAGATTTCACAAAGAAACCAAGAGAGACCTACAACCCTCACTTTCCGGCACTACCAACACCACTCTCTTTCTAAGATTAACAAGGATGGATCACTTGAGCACTTGACACATCTAAAAGTCATTCGACATCGCATCCCTCTTAATAGTACGGCAATCCTTAGACTCAAATTAAATCAAAGATAATATAAGTCTAGAACTAGTCACTTGCCGTCTTCTTTCTTGATGTCGATGCATGAAGACCTTCACCATATAATTGATGACATCTTCGCCTTGTCCAACTCGACTCGATTCACCTCATGAGACTCTCGTCCTATCAACCTTGACTTGATCATCCTCTCTGACGATCTCCACACCAAGTCGCTCTTGACTTAGTCCTCAACTCTTGGTGACACCGCCGTCTTGTTGACCTCAGCTTAATGATCATCCTCCAAGATACCTTGGTCGTCATACACAGACGGGACCTAATTCTTTCCAAACTACTCATGAAAGACATTAGTCCCAAAAGCTCAATAGATATGAATAAGTTGATATTTGTGAGCAGTTGATTACAACAAGTGTTTCATATAAAGAAGCACAATATAAATGGAAACACTTGACATAAGAAATGTTCTCTACTAAGTACATCATGATGAATATGTAATTGATCTATATGCACTAGAGAGATAATTGCCAATGTGATGAATCAATTAAATCATGGCAAGGATCACAATCTTTACTTAAATGAAGCACATGATAGAATATACACGAATTGTACATGTGCAAATAATATTTGGAGTAAGAGTAAATATGTGATCCAACACTAGATAAACTTCACTAAGAGAATTGCATGAGAAGATATACAACTAAAACATGCATGCTCCAAGTCAATCTATAGCAATATGAAGTTTAACTCTAGTTAATACATGCATACCATAATGAACTCAAATGAATATATATGCACAAATAAATATGACATGAACCAATGTGCATATATATAATCAACATGCTACTTGGAGTTCACTATGCATTTGCACAAAAGGAATGCAATCACAAATATAGAATAGATACCAAAATTGCATACCTTATCTCTGCTTAACCTTCCTATTTGATTTTCCTCTAAATAGATGAGACTGATACTCAACTAGGCAATAACAAGTTAGTCTCATAGCAATATAATCATATTAGAGGTTTGTCATTTGCTAAGCACTAAGTTAAGCATTTACTTAATTGCATAGATTGTCATTATGTGTGTTTGTCATTAATCACCAAAATAACATAAGTGCCTAGATGCACTTTCAATCTCCCCCTTTTTGGTGGTTTATGACAAACCTATTATCAATTGCACCAAATGACAATATTGAGATATTTTAGCATTAAAACAAGCATAAAGATACAATAAGAGATCATACTTACAAATCATCCTTTTTTTTTGTCAATCGATTAGGGGACAATTGATAAATCCATAAATTCTCCCCCTTTTGTCATTAATCCCAAAAAGGTGTTTAAAAGATTCTTATTGTTTATTCAATAAAAACTGTTCTCCCCCTTGATTGCACACTCAATAAAAAGATTAGGGAGAAAATAAAATAAAGATAAGGAGCTAGTAATATGACAATAATATTAAGCTCCCCCTAAATCTAGGCAAGATATGATACCAATTATTTCCAAGATTTAGGTAATAGATTTTTCTAGTTATACCAAATTAAAGAAGTCATGATTCTTAGGATATAAGTGATGCTTAAACGTGACACACGAATATGATTTCACATATTGTTTAAACATCAAGATCATATAGCAAATTTATATAATTTAAGCACATGCTCATGATCAAATTAAATTCTAACAATCAAGATCATATAAAGAAGATTACACAAGAAGGAATTGCTTATATGATCACAAGATGTATACAAGATCATGAATCAAGGTTGTATAAGTAAGATGCACTTTCATGATCAAGAATTTCATAAACTTATCAAGGGCATACCTCTTTGCAATGTGTCACCCATATGTACCTTTTAGTTCTTGATAATGCCGAATGCAAGTTAGATGACACTTCAAAACAATTTAGGATTAGAGGATACCTCTTGAAAGATACCAATTAATCATACCAATTGAAAGATACAACACCATTTAGAATAACACAATTTAGCATAATGGTGTGCACAGACATTATTGAATATGGTCAGAAAAGAAACACGTCCCTTTTGTCGATTCTTGTCCACCGCATGTTCGAATTGGTCATGATCACCGCGCCCGGTCTTAGATCCCTCGTACTATGGAGCTCCTCTCCATTTCCTTCATCCCACCGTCGAAGATGACCCCTTTTCCAATACCTTGAACATCAATAGACAAGCACACGATTTCCGGGAACAAATATCTTTTAATTTGACCCAAGTTAGTTTGATAATGTCTAAGTACAACGTGCACGATATAGATGATATACAAGATAATACTCTTTGTATGCAATTTAAAACAATTCAAGATATCAATTGAAGATTTTATTACATCACTTTATAATGAAAATATTTGAAACTCATTCAAATTTAATCTTGACACCCACTTGTAAGAGAGACAATGAGTAAAACACATTCAAACTCACTCTTGAGCTTACAAGGGAAATTTTCTCTTTTCCATAATAAACTCGAAGTTATGCAAGAGAGAAAATATTTTGAGGCTAAGTTACAATTAAATCCAGTTTCCAAAAGGACTTAGCCAAAAGATGCACTTTCATTGGAATGAAAACTTAAATAGATATGCTCCACTTAGAAGCTTGGAGCAATGAATAAGTTCACTTAGTTTTCATCTTGAAAGGCTTGCCAAGATTCCAATTTAAAACTCTTAAAATCTCGAAAAGATGCAAATAGCAGCACAAAGTCGATTATAACTTTTAAACCATTGCTCAAATACAAAAATCATCAACGCGGAACAGATCCGACTCGAAATCCTCTTCGAGGGCTATGAAGACTGAATATTGATTTGAGCAAAAGGAGAAAACCCCAAAAATAGGATGAACAAGAGATTGCAAGAAAGTATAGATAGCAATTTAAGAATTTGGGCGAGCAATACAACCGGATACTCGGTGTTTTTGATCCGAGTGTCGGATAATCCGGATACTCGGATAGATCACCGGATACTCGGGTTGTTCACTTCATCCCTAAAAGCTGAACATTTTGAATTTGGATCAAATCTTGATCAAATGAAGTCCAATAGCCATAAGATTTTGCGAAATGATCCATGAACATCCAAGAGACTTTTTCCAAAAGGATTTTCTCAAATATCACTCTCCAATCAAAAATAGGTCATTAGAAGTATTGGAGGTTTAGTTTTGACACTAAGTCAAATAAAGTCAACAATCTTGCAAATGAGTTCAAATAAATTTGAGAATTTTCAGATATGAACTCCATATGTGAGAGAAGGTTTTCCAACAAGGATTTTCAATAAATAAATTTCATTTCGAGAAATATGATGAAAGATGCATATGAAACACATAAAAGATTAAGATTTTCACCAAATCCTCAAAATGGAACCAAATGAGTTTTGAATGGTAATATGCACTTATATGGCTTCATATGATTTAGAGAGATGTTTATAAGCCTATTTGCATAATCAAATCCATTCAAATCGTAAAATCCAACTTAATGCAAGAGTATGCCAAATAAGATCGAAAGAGAGAAAAAGGCATAACTATTTCAAATTAAGTTGAAATTATTTTAAATTGTGCAGAATATTCTTTAGACTCCCAAGAAACTTTTCCAAAAAGATTTTTTTTCAAAAAGGAGTCTCCAAAAAAGAGATATGCCAAATTTTGCTTTGAAGGCATGATTTTTACTCAAAGAGAAGAAAAATCAAAACTTTTTTAAATTGAGTCCAAATGGTTTGAAACTTTCCAGAAATAAACATTGGACTATTTAGAAGGTTTCCCAATAATAATTTCATTAAAAGAAATTTTCGTTCAAAAGATATGACAAAATGCGCTTTGTAGGTTTGAAAAGAAATTGAATTTTCACCAAATGTTCAAAATGCATTCCGGATTGAAATTTATGGAGATTTGATCTTTCATAGCTTTGTATGATTTTAGAAATACTATTTCAATCCAAGATATACAATGAAATCCAATTCAAATAGCCAAATCCACAAAATGCAACAACGGGTCATTTTGGGTGAAATGGATGATTTTGGCCAAATTCAAATGGCTATAACTTTTGAACGGTTGGTCGTTTGGAAAAACTTTGAACTAAAGAAATGCTTAAAATGACCAACCCTATGAGTTTTGTATTGACCACTTTTTCAAACTCCAAATAGATTTTGCTTTAGAAAAATTTGAAGTTAAATGCAAAAGCAAGATCACAAAGATCTTTTTAAGCCAAAGTTTGACTTTTAGCTTCTAGCCAAGGGTTAGATACTTGTAAACATTTGAAATGCATTTGAAAACATTTTAGAAGACTATTTTCATAAGATTTTGCATTTCAAACAAATATTTTGCTTTTAACCCTTTTTGAAGCAAGTTAAAATAGGTAATAGTTTTTCATAAAAAGCCTCAAAATACAACTCAATTTGGATTTCATGCAATTTCAATTTCCATGGCTTAGAATTGATTATCAAGATGGTTTCTAGCCAACATTTATAATGAAATCCAACTTGAATGCTAAGATTTGAGCAATATGCTTAAATAAGCTATTTTAGTTCAAACCAAAAACTTTTAGGCTAAAATTGATTTCAATATAGAATTTTCATTTTGAAAGCTTGTAAAACATTTGAAATACATATTAGAATACTTTTACAAAGCTTTTCACAATTTTGGGCCTTTTAAACATAAGATTTGACTTTTGACCAAAATGGTCCTTTTGAAATAGCTATTTGTAAAACAAAGCCAAATATTTCAACACAAGATTCAAATGAAGAATAAGATGAGATATTGAGATTTGAATTTTGTGTATGAGTCTAAGATACCATTTTGAACCAAGATACTACACAAGATCCGGTCCAAACGGAGAAACTCACTAAGTGCAAATAATATGACAATTATGGGTCAAATATAGTTTTTCGGCGAGTTTCAAAATCAAATAACTTTCACTAGGTTGGTCTTTTGAAAGTCTTTTGAACACAATAATTGTTAAGAATGACCAACTCTAGGATTTTCGTTTTGGAATTACTTTCAAATTCATTTTACATTTAATTCTATGAAAATTATAAGTTTAAATCCAAAACAAGATACTACTATCTAGATTTTGATCATGAAACTCATTTTCTTTTCAAAATAGATTTTGTGAAGCCAAAACCTTTGAAAAAACATTTCAAATATATTTGTATACATTTTGCAACTAGTTTTTCACAAGAATACTAATGGTATACAAAATTTTGACTTTTGGCTAAATGGCTTGATTTTGAAAATATATATTTGCACTTATATAAATATGGGCACATGTAGGGATGTAATATACATGGTTATGATTTAGCACTCCCCCTTAATGTGCCACGATTCCAAACTTACTCAAGATTGCAATCAGAACAACTAATAAGCATGAGCAAGCATATAATCAAGCAATCTAAATTGATTTTCATGAATAATGCAATATAACCTACACAAGGCTATAAGCTATAAGAATCAATTTAAATACTTGTTACCCGAGATGTCATTGGTTTATGATTGAAGTGAATGTCTTCAAGCTTGGCTTCTTTTTCATATGATGAAATCATCCTCTTGATTGAGCCAAAGCTTTCCAATGCATCTCCAAGCACCTAATAAACTTCTAGGCACTTGTTGGTACCCAATTTTGTTGGGTCCAAAATGTTAGTCACAATAGATTTAGGAACCCAAATGGCCCTAACATTAATAGTCTTAGGTGAACTAACATGACTAGCAATGGATTTGCGATTGTTATTACTCCTAAGCGAATTATTGGAATTGAATTGAGGAGGCTTAGGAGTTTTAGCATTTTTAGCAAATCCATTTCTAGTTTGATCCTTTCTAAGCACATAATAATCATTACAATGCAAGGGCTTAGAAGATCTAGCAAATCTAGCAAATGGTTTGCTATTGTTATTTTCCTAAGCACATGATCAACATGATTTTCTTGGTCTTAGGAAGTCTAGCATTTTGAGCAAACACATTTCTAGATTCATTTCTCCTAAGCAATTGAATATCATAATTTTGCAAATACTTGGGAGAATCGACAAACTTGGCAAACACATTGCCATTTTGTCTTTCCTAAGCAAATAATGATCATTGACAATAATTGGCTTAGGAGTAATACCTTTGGGACAATCCTTACCGATGTGTCCCTTTTTCCGACAATTGTAGCAAGTAGGCTTTGAGCGTCTCTTCTTCTTCTTGACTTGCTCTTTGTCGGTTTGCCTCATTGTTGATGGTTGTGGCTTGATCTCCACTTTATTAGGGCACACGGAGGCGACGTGTCCCTTCTTGTTGCAAGCAAAGCACTTGATGGTCTTCGAAAGTCTTTCGTTGTGCCTTGTCTTGCTAGTCTCCCTCTTGGAGATGTAGCCGAGTCCTCGCTTATCTTGAGGCGCCCTTGGCTTGCTCAAGATCTCGTCGAGAACGGCTTTTCCCTTTACGTACTTCTTCAAGTCATTTTCTAATCTAATGACTTGGGCTTTGAGCTCATTGTTTTCCTCTACAAGATTAGTCTCAACATGTATAGAGGAAGTGGAAACATTTGAATTTGAGCAACAAGGTAAATCATTGCAAGAGGTGGATATGTCAAATTTTGATGAAACGTTAGGATTAACATTTAAGCAAGACATTTCATCAATTAGATCACATGAGATTCCTATATCCACCTTAGGCTTATGAATTTCTTTTGAAAGGAGGGATTCATGATTTTCTTGAAGCATATTATAATCATTTCGAAGTGATTCATATTCAAGCTTCAAAATTTTATATTTCTTTTTCTCCTTTCCAAGACATTTATTGAGCCCCTCTAGCAAATTCATAAGTTCATTATAAGTGAGCTCATTATCATCGTCGTCGTCACTTACCTCATTCTTACCTTTCGCCATGAAGCAACGGATTTGTGATGGAAGAGCATCTTCATCGTCACTTGAGGCGGAGGTTGAGGTTGATGGAGATGTCGGTTCTTCATCACTTGAGCTTGAGGTGGAGTTTGATGTTTCATCTCCCGACATCTCTTCCTCAGTGCAATCCTCAATAGAAGTGGATGATTCAAATAGATCTTGAAGCTTTATCCACATTTCATGAGCGCTCTTGAGATTGCATATTCTATCAAAGATTTCATCGCTCACAACACAAAATAAAACATTAGTAGCTTGAGCGTCGAGATGTAGGCATTTCCTTTCTCCTTCAGTTGGAGCAACTTCATTCAATGGAGAGGAAAAGCCGACATCTACGATCCACCATATTTGGGGGCTCATGGATTTAAAATGAGAAGTCATAATTAATTTCCATGAAGCATAATTTGTGCCATCTAGCACAAGTGGATTATGTGAGTGTTCTAATCCTCTAGTCGACATCCTTTACTCTCTAGACGGTTAAGTCTAATAAAAAGAGAGACCTTGCTCTGATACCAATTGAAAGGATAGGGGATACTCCGGATAGTCCGATCCCGAGGGTCCTAATCCGGAGTGTCCGGGGTATTCAATCCGGATACTCCGGATAGTCCGGACTGTCCGGGTTGAGGAGTCCGGATACTCCGGATTGGAGATTTCGAATGGAGATTTTAAATCTTTGCAATTTTTCAACAATCTACTTGAATACAAAAGATCTAAATGCTATCAGGTACATGGAGATATTGTAGATCTAGAGCCAAACACAACAAAAGAGTAGATCGGGCAATTTCAAGATTCAAAATCAAATGCTAAAGCAAGAGAAAGAGGCAAACTTGGAGACAATGATTTTTCACCCGAAGTTCGGATCCTTGAGGGGATCCTACGTCTCCGTTGAGGCGGCTCGGTCACACTTGAGCCGGGGTCTCTTTCAACCCTCTTCCTCCCGGTGTTGCACAAATGCACTCGCCGGTCTTCACTCCTTTGATTCCTTCCCTTACGGAGGCGGAACCGGCCTTCACAAACTTCCCACGGCCAACCACACAAAGCTCCGGTGGCTCGTAGGCGACCTCCTAGCCGTCTAGGAGTCCTCAACCTCCAAGAGTAACAAATGCTCACGAAGAACAAACTTGGAGATGAAATCAAGTGCTCAACCAACTCAAAACTCACTCCCCAAACTCTTCCCAACCCTTCTCACAAGGGGATCACTTAGATCTAAGGGTAAAAGCTCTCTCAAAGCCCCCCACACAGCCCCTCAAAAATCCACTCCAAAAGCCACTTCAAAAAGAGGGAGGAAGGGCTATAAATAGAACTCCCAAAAACTAGCCGTTGGGGGCAGGCTGCGCACAATCCGGAGACTCCGGATTT
Source organism: Otatea glauca (assembly GCA_036346275.1). Taxonomy (NCBI): domain Eukaryota; kingdom Viridiplantae; phylum Streptophyta; class Magnoliopsida; order Poales; family Poaceae; genus Otatea; species Otatea glauca. Next base: position 41,455,647 of record CM070727.1, on the reverse strand, counting down.
CAATCCGGATACTCCGGATTGACTGAGAAAAGCTAACAGAGAGACTCAACCCGGAGAGTCCGGATAAATGTCCGGATACTCCGGATTATCCGGATAGTCCGGACTAACTCCGGATAGTCCGAATCAGCACTGAGCAGCTCGACGAAAACGAGCATAACTTTTGACTCCGGACTCCGATTTCAGCGATTTTGGACTTTACCAAAAGCTAAGACCGAGGGCTACACAACCAACAAGATCTCACTATCCAAAACTCAAAGGATAACCACAGATTTCACAAAGAAACCAAGAGAGACCTACAACCCTCACTTTCCAAAGACTACCAACACCACTCTCTTTCTAAGATTAACAAGGATGGATCACTTGAGCACTTGACACATCTAAAAGTCATTCGACATCGCATCCCTCTTAATAGTACGGCAATCCTTAGACTCAAATTAAATCAAAGATAATATAAGTCTAGAACTAGTCACTTGCCGTCTTCTTTCTTGATGTCGATGCATGAAGACCTTCACCATATAATTGATGACATCTTCGCCTTGTCCAACTCGACTCGATTCACCTCATGAGACTCTCGTCCTATCAACCTTGACTTGATCATCCTCTCGACGATCTCCACGTCAAGTCGCTCTTGACTTAGTCCTCAACTCTTGGTGACACCGCCGTCTTGTTGACCTCGACAATGATCATCCTCCAAGATACCTTGGTCATCATACACGACGGGACCTAATTCTTTCCAAACTACTCATGAAAGACATTAGTCCCAAAAGCTCAATAGATATGAATAAGTTGATATTTGTGAGCAGTTGATTACAACAAGTGTTTCATATAAAGAAGCACAATATAAATGGAAACACTTGACATAAGAAATGTTCTCTACTAAGTACATCATGATGAATATGTAATTGATCTATATGCACTAGAGATAATTGCCAATGTGATGAATCAATTAAATCATGGCAAGGATCACAATCTTTACTTAAATGAAGCACATGATAGAATATACACGAATTGTACATGTGCAAATAATATTTGGAGTAAGAGTAAATATGTGATCCAACACTAGATAAACTTCACTAAGAGAATTGCATGAGAAGATATACAACTAAAACATGCATGCTCCAAGTCAATCTATAGCAATATGAAGTTTAACTCTAGTTAATACATGCATACCATAATGAACTCAAATGAATATATATGCACAAATAAATATGACATGAACCAATGTGCATATATATAATCAACATGCTACTTGGAGTTCACTATGCATTTGCACAAAAGGAATGCAATCACAAATATAGAATAGATACCAAAATTGCATACCTTATCTCTGCTTAACCTTCCTATTTGATTTTCCTCTAAATAGATGAGACTGATACTCAACTAGGCAATAACAAGTTAGTCTCATAGCAATATAATCATATTAGAGGTTTGTCATTTGCTAAGCACTAAGTTAAGCATTTACTTAATTGCATAGATTGTCATTATGTGTGTTTGTCATTAATCACCAAAATAACATAAGTGCCTAGATGCACTTTCACCTGGACTAGTGCGGTATACACAGAGGGTCCGGATTTGCAAATTCGGGTCCCGACAGAGGTGGTATCAGAGCCATACTGACTATAGGTCTTGGCCCTAGGTAGTTGGTATCTCTTAGGAGTGTCCAAAATTATTTTCTAAAGAAAACGGTAAAATTGACTAATATGAAACTTTTGGCTTATCTCATCCTTCTACTCTCATCCTTGCTAAATTACCTTCTTTTCGTTGCCATTTCGAGTGGAGATCTTATTCAAAATTTTGTTTTGAATAGATGCCGATCTTCCAGTCCTTCGAGTCAAGACAGGGTGGCTATGCCATGGAGCTGTGGAGAGTTCTTCAAGTGATTGGAGGCTTTGATCGTCCGCTCTACCGAGGAAGCAACTGGAACGTCAACGGTGTGCATCGGGGTTCTTCGCAGTGATCATCTTCGCTCGAGAGTGCGGCGAGACCACCGACCGATCCACATCACCGCCGGAGGTTCACTTACGAGGCCGGAGTTCGGAGGTCGCTAGACTTGCTCTCGACGGATCGCCACGACTACGCCTACGAGCCAGCGACACCGTGTTCGACTTCACCCGACGGTCGCGGCGTGCAAGGCGTCGACGGATCGTGGAGGGAGAATGTGCTCTGCAGACACCTTGCCGAGTTCGCCACCGCCCGGAGGATCACTGAGGACACTGCGCAGAGGCTGAGACAGCGCGTGAGGCGCCGAGAGTGGCGGGCGAGAGCTTCAAAGACCGATGGCGCCGCGGCCGAGTCATCGGCGGTGGAGGAAGCCTTGCAGGTGGTGAGGAGCTAGCGGACCAGTCGTCGCCCAGAGCCGGATGAGGTCGCCGAGGAGGAAGAAGAAGACCGGAAGAGCGTGAGTGGGAGCCCGAGGAGCCAGCAGAGGTCACGGTGTAGGTTCGCACCCATGCCGGCCACCCACCGGTGTATGCACGGATCGATCTCACCCAGGTGGCTGGATGAGTGAGAGTTGGTCTTAGAGTTGTGTTGAGACTCGAGTGTTGAGTCGCGTTCTTAAGTTAGCCTTTACCTTTTAGTAGACGTTAAGGTTGCATGTTTAGTTTGGTTCTTAATTGATTCTTGAGTGTGCGTTATGTGTTGCAAAGCCCTTAGGCATTGTAAGCAACCATACCAAGTAATAATAATAAAGATTATTTAAGTTGGGTTTAACCTGTTTCCCCGCCTTAGAAATTCTTGCATCTTATCTATGCTACATCTATCTTTCCTAACCCAAGAAGCAATCAAGCAGATGGTGAACACTCGCAGCAACAATGGGGCTTCAGGAAGTGGTCTGCGCTCAGGCAACAATCCCAACGAAGGAGCACCACCGCAGCAAGCACCGCCAAAGGATATGCGAGAACTTGGGAGCTTTTCTCGCGCAAACTCGGTTGATGCGCACTATGATGCGTGCAGATGACCAATATGGCTGCATTCAACAACCCCGCTGCTCAGAACAACAATGGCGGGCCTCGTCCTTACTCCAAGTTGTCGGACTTCATGAGGACCCGACCACCAACATTCTCAGGAAATGTCAATCCCTTGGAAGCGGATGATTGGCTGAGAACCATTGAGAGGAAATTGTACATTACTCAATGTGAAGGCCATGAGAAGGTTCTTTAAGCATCCCATCAGCTAGAGGGAACAGCTGCAGAATGGTGGGAGAACTATTGTGCTTTGCTCATGAAGCACCCATGGAAATCACATGGGAAGAGTTTGCAACGGCCCGCCAGCGATTACCATGTACCTGGAAGGGATGATGGACTGAAAAAGGAAGAGTTCGAGGCGCTTAAGCAAGGAAGCCAACCGGTGGCGATTACTTAAACAAATTCACGCAGATTAGCTCGCTATGCTTCGAGGACGTAGCGACGGACAAGGCCAGCGATCCCGCTTCATGAAAGGACTAAACTCGAGGCGCAAGTGGGCCGATTACCCACACTTTTCCAGATTTCCAAGAATTGGTAAACAAGGCTTTGATTACGGAGGATAAGCGCAAGGAGCTTGGGAAAATCGCAAGCGATTGATGACTAACCCGTGGGCGCCTAACCACTGCGAATGAGGATGACACCGCAACAGTTTGCTAGGTTCCAACCACAAGCTGTTAACAAGCCAGCAACACCTGCACCGCGACCATCAGGACAAGGTTATCAGACGCCGGCCGAAGGTAACAATGCTCAAGGGGGAGTGCAGCAGTCAGCCGCCAAAAGGTGCTACAGTTGCAATGAGCTAGGGCATTATGCTAATAGATGTCCCCAGAAAGGAGGAATCACGCCAGTGCATTTCAACCTTGGAACGACACCTGCTAAGGCACCGATGACGGGAGCGAATCGAGGAGCTGGACAGGCAGGAGTGACGCTTCAAGCTACTATTCGAGGCAGAGTCAACCACATCACCGCCGATGGAGCCCAGGAAGCATCAGACGTCGTACTGGGTAAGTTTTTGGTAAACTCGATTACCCATAAAGATTATTTGATTCAGAGCTTCGCATTCCTTTGTCTCTCGAGCTTTCGCATCTGAAAATGGTTTGAGCATGAAAAATTTTAAGTGTGTGATGCTAGTACAAGCCCCAGGATCTGAGTTAAGATCTAACCTTGGGTGTTTGGGGGTGAAGCTAATAATTAATGGGGTAGAGTTCCTAGCGAACTTGATTATTCTAGATGCCCAAGTTTTAGATGTCATTTTGGGAATGGACTGGTTAACCAAGTATAAGACAGTTTTGGATTATGGTCGAAGGGTTGTATCCATTGAGAGCCCTAGAGGAGAAAAGGTGGAATTCCGAGTGACATCAGTTCGTAAGGGTCAATTAATGGTTAATAGCATGAGAACCGTCGTCATAGAGGACGTGCGATGAGTCGGGAATATCCGGCGTATTTCGGAAGATCTGCGGAATGCCGCGGGCGTGACATCGAGTTCGTCATTGAGTTAGCACCGGAACCGCACCAATAGCAAAAGACCTTATCGGATGCCTACCGATGAGTTGGTGGAGATGAAGAAATGATCAACGAGTTATTAGAAAGGTTTTATAAGACCAAGTTAAATCGCCATGGGGCGCCAGTTTTGTTTGTCGGGAAAAGGATGGAAGCCTTAGAATGTGTATTGATTACCGTGCACTTAATGAAGTGACGATTAAGAATAAGTATCCGTTGCCAAGGATTGATGATCATTCGACCGGTTGAGAGGAGCCGGAGTGTTCTCCAAGATAGACCTTCGTTCCGGATATCATCAACTAAAGATTCGGCGGAGATGTTCCAAAGACCGCATTCTCTTCAAGATATGGACATTATGAGTTCACGGTCATGTCTTTTGGATTGACCAATGCGCCAACATATTTCATGAACTTGATGAATAAGATTTTCATGGAATACTTGGACAAGTTTGTTGTTGTGTTCATAGATGATATTTTGGTATATTCGAAGACCGAGCGAGCACGCAAATCATCCGAGGCTAGTGTTGGAAAAGGCTGCGTGAGCAACAGTGTATGCTAAATTCATAAATGCGACTTTTGGAAGGAAAAGGTGGAATTTCTCGGTCATGTCATGACTGCGAAGGAGTTCTTTGTCGACCCAAGCAAAGTGGAGGCGATGTTGCATTGGGAGCAACCAAAGTCCGTCACTCAAGTCCAAGTTTTACGGGAATGGCGGGATATTATCGCGGTTCATAGAAGGATTTTCGACGATTGCGAGACCTCTTACTCGTTATTGAAAAGGAAAAAAATTTCATGGGCCTTGATTGTGATAAGAGTTTTGATGAATTAAAGAAGCGTTTAACAACAGCCCCAGTGTTGGTTTTGCCTAATGTTCAGAACAGCTTCGATATATACTGTGATGCGTCAAGACAGGGTCTTGGATGCGTATTGATGCAAGAGGGTAAAGTGGTCGCATATGCGTCAAGGCAGTTAAGACCGCACGAAGGAAATTATCCTCGCGATGACTTGGAATTGGTGCCGTGGTGCATGCCTTGAAATTATGGCGTCATTATCTCATTGGAAATAGATGTGAGATATATACGGACCATAAGAATTTGAAATACATTTTCACTCAATCAGATCTCAAGATGAGGCAAAGGAGATGGTTGGAATTAATCAAGGATTATGACATGGGAATTCATTACCATCCGGGAAAAGCAAATGTGGTAGCTGATGCCTTAAGTCGCAAGAGCTACGTGGCGAATATGATGGTGCGGAAGGACGATCGAATCGTGCGAGAATTGCAAAATTTAAAATTGGAAGTAGTTTGGAAGGATTCCTAGCTGCTTTGGAAGTGAAGCCAATGCTCGAAGATCAAATTCGGGAAGGACAAAAGATGATGAGAAAGTCAACCGAATCAAGGCTAAAAGGATGAAGGATTAGCAAAGGACTTTCCGTGGGCGACCAAGGTACCATGTGGTTCAAGGGTCGCATTTGTGTGCCAAACAGACTAGAACTTAAGCGATTGATTTTGGAAGAGGTCATGATTCCAAGTATTCAATTCATCCAGAAGCGCTAAGATGTACCAGACTTAAAGGAGAGGTTTTGGTGGCGAATATGAAGCGTGAAGTCGCGAGCACGTTGCCTTGTGCGATGTATGCGAGAGTTAAGGCAATACATCGAGACCAGCGGGTTTGCTACAACCGCTAAAAGTCCCAGAATGGAAAGTGGGAAGAAATCGGTATGGATTTCATCACCGGATTGCCAAGAACTCAAAATGGGTATGATTCTATATGGGTCATTGTGGATCGATTGACCAAAGTTGCTCACTTCATTCCAGTCAAGACAACTTACTCAGGAGACCGATTAACAGAACTATACATTGCCAGAATCGTGTGTTTGCATGGTGTACCAAAGAAAATAGTGTCAGACAGAGGTACTCAGTTCACCTCGAGATTTTGGGATAAATTGCATGAAGCCATGGGAACGCGTTTGAACTTTAGCACAGCATATCATCCTCAGACCGATGGTCAGACAGAAAGAATAAATCAGATTTTGGAAGATATGTTAAGAGCTTGTGCTTTAGCCTACACTACATCATGGGATAAATGTTTGCCATATGCAGAGTTCAGTTATAACAACAGTCACCAGGCTAGTTTGCAGATGTCGCCATTTGAAGCTTTATATGGTCGTGCCTGTCGTACCCCGCTAAATTAGAATGAGATAGGAGAGCGTATGATATTTGGCCTGATATTCTCAAGGAAGTCAAGAGCAAGTTGCTATGATAAGAGAGAGTTGAAAATCGCGCGATCAAGGCAAAAGAGTTCTGGCGATAATCGACGTCGTGATCTAAGTTTCGAGCCCGATGATTTCGTGTATCTTAGGGTTACCCTCCGAAAGGAGTTAAAGGTTCCACGCTAAAGGAATGCTCGCCCCAAGATATGTTGGACCGTTCAAAATTTTGAGCCGTCGAGGAGGTTGCTTATCGATTGGAATTGCGCGATTCTTTGGCGGCGTGCATGATGTGTTCCATGTGTCACAACTCAAGAAGTGTCTTGGTGCAGCAGAGCGCACACCTATGGAAGAGATTGAGTTGCGAATGATTTGACCTACAAAGAACATCCAATGAAAATTTTGGATGTCATGGACCGCAGAACCGTGAACAAGTCGATTCGTTTTGCGAGTTCAGTGGAGCAACCATTACGAGAATGAGGCAACTTTGGGAGCGTGAAGAGGACTGAAGATGGAATTTCCAAACCTATTCCTAGTCGACCTTGAATCTCGGGGTCTAGATTACATTAAGGGGAGGTTTGTAACATCCCAAAATTTGGCTTATAATTTCGCTCACGTGCATTTTTGTGATTTTCGAATTTATTGGATTTTTCCGAAATTATCTAAATTTATTTTAATTAAGTATATTGAACCTTTGGTGAAAACTAAATATATATAGATAAAGTTAATAAAAGTTTTACCAAAAATATTTTATTTCAGCTCGTAATGTCTCAAAGTATTTATGAGAATTTTAGGATTTTTCCGATATTTTAATTACTTAAAATAGATTAATCTAATTTCGGGAATTATTTTAAATCAAAAGCTTTTGAAAATCGAGTGAAAAGATCTTGGGCCAAGCCCGGATCGCGTGCGTCTTGTGACCATTCTTTGTCGCGCCGTCGGCCCGCTTGCCGTCGCCGCGCGTGTGACCGTTGGATGAAGATCAGATGGCTGCCTCCTTTCGCGAAACCCTAGTGCCGCGACCTGTTGGATCGAGATCAAGTGGTCGGGATCGCCGCGTTGTTTTGGTAAGTTTAGATCTCGTCCGTTGGATTTGGAAAGAGCGGATCGGATCGTATCGCCGGATCTAATCTTGGCGCTCATCTTGGATCGGACGGTCTCGATCGTCGTCTCGATTCGGTTTCGAATCCGCCGCTTCTGCCGCCGCCGCGCGTGATTTAGGTTTCCTTCCACATGCGCATGCCGAGGCTATAAAAGCCGCGCCGCACTCCGATGTTCCTCGTTCCCTTGCGCAGCTAGTAGCTCTAGCCTCTTCGCTGTTTTTCACGCCATCATCGCTCGGAGCTCGCCGTAGTTCTTTGCGGTGCCGCCGCGAGTTTTGCGCCATTCGCGCCGTCGAGCATCCTCCCGCCGAATCGGTTCCAGATCCGAGTTCCTCGCGTCGCGTCGTGTCGCGTCGAGTCTGCCCCTTCTTCTCGCCGGAGTCGCGTCGAAACGCCGTTCGGGTGGTCGTCTTCCTCCGCTCCGGTGCAAGCCCGCCGCCGTGTCTCGGAGCTTCGCGCATCCGTTGGATCTTCGCCGAACCGTCCAGATCAAGCCACGTCGCTTCTTCATCAGTGTTTCGCTCTGGTAAATTTCTAACCATTAGATCCGAATAGACGATCGGGATTGAGCCACGTAAGGGTAGATCGGTGGCCGTCGGATCGTCGCGCGGATCGCGCGCGCGTGTCGAGCATCGGCGCGGCGGCGTCGCGACCAATCGATCTTGCGCCGCGTGTCGCGCGCGTGGTGCGAGGCGCCGTGGGCGCGTCCACGGTGGACGAGGCGGTTCCGTGGACCGAGTCCATGGACCAGGCGACGTGTCAGCGCCTGATTGGTCCGAGTCAGGGCTGACATCAGCGTTGCGCAATAAAGATCTTTTCCAATAGAAAAATAATTTAGAAAAATCGAAATTCTATTTTCTGTATTTTGATGTTATTCAAACTTCAAAAGGCTATATCTTTTGCATTTTAACTCGGATTTGAGTGATTCAAATTTCTAAAAAATTGTAAAATCAATATCTATTTATTGGGGAATTTTATTTTATTTTTGGAGTTTGTTTGCTCTCTGGTTTGGTGTTTATTTGCTATTTTGGCATCGTTTAGCGTAGACGTTGAACCGCTCGGTGATCCGGAGGAAGATTCGTCGCCCAAGACCCAAACTCAGATCAAGACCAGCACCTACTCCAAGGCAAGTTGTGCTTTGATCATGTTGCACCTAATTTTCACCAAATCGCTATTTTGTCTTTTAAACTTTATGCATGATATTTTATGTGTATAAATGATTTCAATTAATCTGGGAATTAGATAATATGCCTATTTGAATTAAACCATACCTTGTCAATTATATGCCATGATCTATTGGTCACCCTAGGATGTGGAATTATAGTTGATAATCAACATGGGCTAGTTAGATCGTCATAGATTGCTTAGCCATGCCACGTCATCACATGTGTCCGAATGTCGATACTTAATCTTGACTAATGGAATATGGAACAATGTTTATGAATTGGTGTGTCATGTGTTGTCACACAATGATATCAAGTTGTCGTGGCGAGGAGGTCACACATCGGGATTGAAATGTTGATGGCATGTGGTGCTTGGTAATCAACGAGGTGGTAATGATTTTAGATTGAGGCAAGTGGCAAGGGCGGTGTGCCAAGGTGGGCGAGTTTGGCGGGGTATGTGAAGTCTTGCCTTAATCACTTTAAGGACTTAACCTTGCAAGCCTTTGACACGAGTCTCACTTGCAACCACATGTGCGGAATGGGACACCTAGTGAATAATTTGTGAAACCTAGATTTGATCTTGTCGTGGTGAATAGTGAGTCCCGGGTTACGGTTTAACTCACATGGCGCAAGAGGGGGGCCCTGTTGTGGTGGTTTAACCCTTCAGTGTTGAAACCTTAGCGAGCAGTACTGGGTCTAGGTGTAGCATTGTAAAGGCTTTGTTATGATCACTCACCTTGGTGGTGTTTGGTTGTATCGTGTGGGTAAAGTGCATAACCTCTGCAGAGTGTACAATCTATTCGAATAGCCGTGCTCACGGTATTGGGCAATGCTCGGGAATTACAGTTAAGGGTTAGACTTTTGTTAAACAAAAACTTGTTGGGATGGCAAGGTGCCATGGAAAGTGGAAAATTAATTTAGGATTGGAAACTTGGTGTATTTCAGAAATACTGAATTTATTAATTACTGTATTTGTTTTACTACTTTCCAATCTATTTATTGTATTCTTGTTAAATCTGCTTTATTGCAAAATACCCTTACTAGCCATTCCTTTGGATTAAGCCAAGCATATAGAATATTAGACTTGCATTGTTGTGCACAACTTGTTGAGTGCTTTATGTACTCACCCCAACAACAACAACTTCGTAAGAAGAAGAGAATCTATACCATTCATGGAGGAGGATTACTTGGATCACGAATGCTTAGGGTCGAGCCTCGTCGGTTGCGTGTGGCCAATCGAGCGCCACTGCGTTTATTCTATTTCCGCTGCTTCTCATTGATATTCTTTTTAAGCCCTGTGAGGCATTATTCATGTAAGACAACAGTTATTATTAATTAATGAAGTTTATGCTATATTTCGCTGTGTGTGACTATGATAGCATCTATGTTGAGCCTGTGTGCACTAGCGTGATCCTGGACTAGTGCGGTATACACAGAGGGTCCGGATTTGCAAATTCGGGTCCCGACATACACCCCTTGAGTTTGAGGGGTATTTACTTGCACAGATGTTACTGATCCCCGACAGCTAGCCCCCAAGGCTCAAGGAATGATCCTAAAGCTTGGGATGATCTTGAGTCTGATGACCTTGAGGAGGGGTCAGCTTCCAGGTCGAGCCCAGAAACTCTTGAGCTCAGGTCCGGGATCGCCCGAAGGTCTTCAATGTAGATGTGCCCGAAAATGCTCGGGCTTCGACGCCTTATCTTCGAACGGGAAAGTCGATGTAGATGTGCCCGGAAACGCTCGAGCTTCCACGCCTCGTCTTCGAGCTGGGAAGTCGAGGAGGTGGTTCACGATGCTTCGCGAGCCGAGGAGGCGATTCACGATGCTTCGCATTCTCCCCAAGCAGTCTTGGCACACCTTTTGAGGCGTAATCAGTACCAGTTGTTCATAATTGGGCTCTTTTAAATCCCGAACCATCGCCTTCCTCAGAACTTCTTCACATTCCTTACTATTCCGAACCTAGCACTTTTTGCCCACTTGTCTTCCTGATCTTCATCTGCCATCTTTTCTTCTTCGAGCAAACCCCTCCCAAGAACAATGTCCAAGTTCGGGAAGAGCACCTTGACCCTGGAGAGGATGAAGGAGCTCGAGGTGCTGGGGATGTTGGACCCGACGACCTGGCGGCTACCAGGCGGAGAGACCGAGCCATAGCCCCAGGAGGATGAGCTCGTCGGCATCGAGCATTATATGCTCTTCGAGCTACAGACGCTGGAGAGTGACTTCCTGGCGGATGTTCTCGCGCAATGCGAGATCAAGCTAGTCAATCTGGTACCTAATTCCATCCTTCTTTGTTCCATCTTCTCTCATCTGTGCGAGGGGTTCTTGGGGATTCTTCCCACCCCTTCGCTTTTCTTCCGCTTCTACTCCCTGTTTCGTACCGCGAAGGACCCTATGGTCGGGTGTCTCTACTTTCGGTTGTGGACAGGGCTTCCTTGCTCTTTCCCCCAAATCCAAACTCGGGACTCCCTCGGTCCGTGGATGGAGAGGTGGTTCTACCTGAAGAAAGGAGAGGGGGTGCGCACACATACAACGGCGTCCCTATTGACAGCAAGCACCAAATCCCCGAGCCCGAGGACTCGACAGCTGACCAGGAGGTCCTTGCCGCCATCCACATTTGTGCGACGCGTGGCCTCATCTGCCAAGCCATCATCCACGACTATCTGCGAAATCAGGTGTTCCCTCTATGAAAGAGAATGCACCCGTTCTTCGAGATCCAAGGGGACGACGACCTCACCTGGGAAAGTCCCAGTGGTAAGCCTTCTGCAAACTTGACCTTCCTTGAGTTTGTCTGAACTTCTTTTTAATGGTCTTCTCTTTTCTCGTAGCCCCATGGAGTCTTGGGTAGCGACGAGAATGCAGGAGATGTTCGGGAAGACGGACTTCTCCTACACCACCGCCGACCCGTTCCCAAGAACGTCTTGAGGCGGAGCAGCGAGGTAACACATCTCTTACCAGCACTGAGCTCGTGTAAATTTGAGCTCATACTGACTTTGCTCAATCACGTAGGAGAGACGGGAACTTTGGGAGACAGCAAGGCGCATGCTGCCGCTGCCCAATGCGGGCCAGAGCAAGAAGGCGGGCAAGAGGTCCGCCCCAGATGCCCCGAGCAACATCAGCGCCCCCAAGAAGCCCCACGTTGAGTGGGCCAACCGCGTGGTGGTAAGTCATTCCCCGTCGAGCTCGGGAATACTCGAGCTCGTGCTTAATTTCTTTCGTCGTTTTTTATCTTCTTATCATCTCCTTGAAGCAACAAAGTGCGTGACATTGCGTAGCTCCCGATTCGCCACGAGCGCGACCCCGATGGAGAGTGCTAGAGGCGATCGTGGCCCAGGAGCCCGGTGCCCGCCCGTGCTCCGAGGTCTCAGCCGCGGAGCGCCCAGGGAGGGAATGCATCCCCCGGCGCAGCGGGGACGAGGCGTCATGACACCCCTCCCCCTCCCAAGAGATGGAGGCTCGTCACACAGGTACGTGCGGACCTTGGTCGTAGTGTATACTTCTCCCTTTCTTTTGCTTAGCGATTTTCCCCGACGCAGACCTCGAGAGCCCGATGGGCAGTAACCATGGTTGTTGTTTAGGGCGAGTCCGAGGACGAGGATAAGGATGCGGATGACTTCCTCCTGGTCCACCGGGCACGCTCGTGATATGTCCCGACCACCGCAATGTCTTTGGAGGGGAGCCCGGTCGGTGGCTCAGACCGAGGGCCCACCGGAACAGACGCCATTCCGAAAGAGGCCACCGTGGGTTTAGAGGCCGAAGGCGTCCCAGCCGCCGAAGTTGGGATCGCCGATGACAGGCTTGAGGCCGACCTTACCCCAACCGGTGAGGTCGAGGCTGTCGCGGACACGGCCGAGTCTGAGGGTCCAACGAAAGCGCCAGGTATGTCGAAACTTCCAATCTCTTCTCATGGTTTCTTATACTCGTGAGTCAGTTCCTTCCCTTTTCTCTTTCTTCTCAGGAGCCTTGGTTCCGTTCGTGCCTCCACCCACCTCGATCAGGACGGCCCAGGTTGAGGTTCCAGCCGGTGGGGCCATCCCTACACCGAAGGGAGCCAACGCAACTGCCACAACCATGGCCTGGGGCTCCGCCGAGACCGTGGTGGTTGAGCCAAGCGTATGGCTCCTCGAACCTCACCGTCAGAGGTTTGAAGATCGGCTCGCACAGGCAAGTCGTACTTGAACCCGTCCTCCTTCTTATCCGATATCATAATCCCTTTTGATTTCCGCAGGGACTGGGTCTGATTGCCCAAGGGCTCCAAAGTCTACAAGGGCACTCCATCGAGCTCCATGCGGTCTTCGACTGGGTGGAGGAGCGTGAGGCGTACATCCTCCAGCTCGAGGATAACTTGATGATCGAGCAGGAGGAGGTGAAGCGATTGACCGCAGCCCACTCGTCCAAGCTCTCGCAATCCATCAATGCCAAGCGTGGGAGGTCGAGCGAGGCTCTCGAAGCCCTTCGATCGAAGGTGGTGATCACCATCGAGTCCGAGCACGCGGTATTAGCAGGAGCTCTCGAGACCGCACACATGGAGGTAGAGGCACTTCGTAAGCAAGTTGTGGAGCTCTCTGCTGCTACGGCGAAAGCCTCGCCGAGATCGAGGCAAAGGTGGCCGGTCTTGAGGAGAGGCTGGGGCGAGCGACCAGGACGGGAAAGAGTGCCCTGGCCCAACTCCAAGATGAGCGCAGTCGCTCTACCAATTCCGCAGCCGAGGCGCTTCAGCTGCAGGGCGAGCTATCGACGCTCAAGGCAAGGGTTGCCGAACTCGAGCAGGAGAAGCTCGCCCGCGACATGGCCGACATGTAGGTTGGAAAATAGATATGAGAGGGGGTCAAGATCAACTTGCACCCACTTTGTAAATGTAAATGTATAAAAAGAAATGAAATTCCTTTTCGAGGAAACAAAGTTCCCTTTTGACCACTCAAACTTGAATGAAAGAGACTTAGCTCATTTTTTACTTGTATTCCGGGGCAGTATCTTAGCCCCCGCTGTGGTCGAGTCCGAGCAATGCCGGCCTCGGGCACAGGAAGTGTCCCCTCTGTTTAATCATTAGGACCTGCGGGGTTAGTTAATACCTTCATCCTGAAAAAGACTTAAGACGAAATTGCCTTGTTAGTGATGATTTCGAGCGAGAACAAGCTTAACTCAAATGAACTAGCAGTAAGCTTTCCTCGAGCTCGGGGAACTCTTTGAGGGCGGTCTCTGATTCAATTCCTACTACAGAGGAATAGTCGTGATGCGATGAAAATCGGCTTACTGCTGACGTGACCCCTAGAGGTAAACTTTGAGACCGCAACATTCAACTCGAGCAAGAGACATAAAGAAATAGAAAAGACTTAGGCATCTCGAAGTCGGGAACACTTGGGCGTGGTCTCCAGTTCAAGTCCTGCTACAGGGGGTAGTCGTGATGCGATAAGAATCGGCTTATTATTGACGTGATCCCCTAGAGGTGAACCTTAAGACCACGACACTAGGTCGAGGTACTCGAGATGCAAGGAAACATGTGAAGAGTCGTAAACATAAACAATAGGGAAAAGTTATTTATTGCAAATCAAAGAGAGAGTGTTACACATAAAATTTCCAGAGCTGGTCTATGTTCCACGAGTTCGTGAGCTCTCTGCCATCGGGCATTGCCAGCCGGTAAGCCCCCGTGCGATCTGCTGAAACGACGCTGTAGGGGCCCTCCCACTTCAGGGATAACTTGTTGGTGCTGGTCTGGCCCTAGATCCGTCTTAGGACCAGATCCCCAACGCGGAGCTCTCTAGGTCGCACCGATCGAGACGCATGCCTGCGAAGCGCTTGTAGGTAATGCGCCGATCGTAACAACGCACGGCACCTTACTTCTTTCGCCAGGGCAAGGTCGAGAGACCGTTCTTGCTCGAAGTCGACTTGGTCGACTGAGCTGACCCTAGCGGAGCCCAGCATGACCTCAGAAGGTAGGACAACTTCAGCAAGAATACGAGCTGGAATGTGGTAGCCCCTGTTGCTCGACTGGTCGTGGTGCGAACGACCAAAGGACGGTGGGAAGTTCATCCACCCAGGCCCAACCGTGTTGATCTAGCTCATTGAATACTCGCTTCTTGACGCCTTGGAAGATCAGTTCGTTGGCGCGCTCGACCGCTCCGTTGCTCTGTGGGTGAGCCACTAAGGCGTAGCAGACTCTAGTGCCCATGTCTTCGCAGTACTCTTGGAATAACTCGCTGGTAAACTGCGACCCATTGTCAGTGATGATCCTGCATGGACCCCAAACCTTGTTACCAAAAAGGAATGAAAAAACCTTACTGCGGCTCGGACAATGATGGCCGAGACTGGCTCGGCCTCGATCCATTTGGTAATACACTTCGACAGAACACCTAGGGTGCCTTGACGATAGAGCCTTCCATCAACGAGCTTTACAAGCTCGCCTGATGCCTGACTCTATTGCTTTCGACTGAGTCAGCCGGGAGCTCCCCATGGTCGAGGAATTTAACAATTGGGTCCATCCACGAGGCAACACTCTCAAGGAGGTCTACCGAGTCTTGTTGTTCGGCAATGGATGGTGTGGCTAGGGTCTCGAGGATGACGTCCGATGGAACCTCATCACCAGACGACCCGAGCTTGGACAACAGATCGGCGCTGGAGTTGTCCTTCCTAGGCACGTTCCTGATTTCCATGTTCTGAAACCACCTCTCCATCTTGCGCACTTCGGCGAGATATTTGGCCATCGAGGGCTCCGAGCACTAGTAATCTTTATTGTACCGATTGATGATGAGCTGGGAATCACCCTATACAACCAACCGATGCACACCCAGTGACTTGCAGGCTCGGAGGCCAGCCAAGAGGGCCTCATATTCTGCCACATTGTTAGTTGCGGAAAAGCCGAAGCGAATCACATACCTCAGCCTGTATCCCTGTGGGTGATAATGAGGATACTAGCCCGCAAGCGTTCGAACAACCTCGAACCATCGAAATACATGGTCTAGGGGTCTCTTTGCTGACCTCAGGCTTGAAGGCTGGCTCCGTCGTTTGCTCGACCACGAAGTCGGCAAGCGCTTGCGACTTGATGGCAGTGCGCGCCACGAAGTGGATGTCGAACTCTGCCAGCTCCATGGCCCACTTGGTGATGCATCCTCCGGCCTCTGGATTCCTCAGGATTTCACCGAGTGGGAACCCGCTCGGAACAACCACTGCATGTGCTTGGAAATAATGCCGAAGTTTACGTGAAGCCATAAAGAGGGCATAAAGTAGTTTCTGGACTTGAGGGTAGCGCTCCTTTGGTCCATGAAGCACCTCGCTGACGTAGTAAATTGGCTGCTGCCGATCATCTTGTTCGACCACCAGAACAGCGCTGATGTCCTGGGTCATAGCCGCGAGGTAGAGCAGCAACGTTTCGCCTTGTCGTGGGGTTGTGAGCAGAGGCGGGTTCGAGAGGTACGCTTTCAGCTCATCGAAGGATCGCTGAGCTTCGGGCATCCACTTAAAGCCCCCGTGCTTGCGCAGAGTCTTGAAGAAAGGTAAGCCGCGCTCACTGAGTCTCGAGATGAACCGGCTGAGGGCAGCCATGCATCCGGTGAGGCACTGGACCTGCCTTGTCGAGGTCGGAGGAGCCATCTTCTCGATCACCTCAATCTTCTCCGGGTTCGGACCTACTCTTGAGCCCTCGATCATGTAGCCGAGTACCTTGCCAGAGGCCACACCGAAAATGCACTTCTCGTGGTTGAGCTTGATTCTATGCTTGTTCAGGTTGGCGAAGGTCTTCGCAAGGTCGTTGATGTGGTCGCCCTCGAAGGAACTCTAGACGATGATGTCATCGACATATACCTCGAGGTTCCTGCGGATCTGAGGGTCGAAGGTTTTGAACATTAGTCACTGGAATGTTGCGCTCGCATTACGAAGATCGAATGACATGGTCGTGTAGCAATACGTCCCGAACGGTGTGATGAAAGCCGTTTTATCCTCATCATCAACCGCGAGCTTGATCTGATGGTAGCCGAAGTAGGCGTCGAGGAAACTCAGCATCTTGGCGTTGGCGGTGGAGTCCACGATCTGGTCTATACGCGGAAGAGAGATGTTGTCCTTCAGACACGCTGAGTTCAAACCTATGTGGTCGACACACATCCTCCATTTTTCGCCCTTCTTCTTCACAATCACCGGGTTGCCCAGCCACTCGGAGTAATCAATCTCGCGGATGAAGCCAGCTTTCAGGAGCTTGTCGAGGTGCTCCCTTATTATCGCCATCTTCTCGGAGGAGAAGCACCGTAATTTCTGGCGCACAGGCCTGCAGCTAGGCTTTATTTGCAATTTGTGCTCGATCACCTCCCTCGGGACTCCTAGCATGTCTGCCGGCTCCCAAGCGAATATGTTCTTGTTGGTGTGGAGGAAAGTGACGAGCTCGAGATCCTATTTCCGGTCGAGCTCGACCGCGATGTGAACGAACTAGCTCGAATCGCCCTCTTCAAGCTGCACGGCCTTCGTCGGACCACTGGGTTGAATCATCACCTTCTGGCGAGCGCTCTTCAAGGTTATCTCAGGACCCCGCTGGGGTAGCATGCCGGCGAGCACGAGAGCTTTCTCCTCGCAACCGTGTGCCGCCTTGAGGTCACCAGAGACAGTTATGATGCCATTTGGCCCTGGGAGCTTCATGCAGTGGTGGCCGTAATGGTTTGCCGCTATGAATTTGATCAGCGCTGGATGGCTGAGTATGGCATTGTAGGGGAGATCTCCGTTGTCCACCTCGAAGGTAATTAGCTCGGTGTAGAAGTTTGAGGAGCCGCTGAAAGTAACAGGCAGAACCACTTGCCCGAGTGGTGTGGTTGAGCTCCCTAGCACAATGCCGAAGAAGGGAACTGCTATACTCTTGATTTTTGACCGGGGAATCTGCATCTAGTCTAATGTGCTCACCAAGAGCAAGTTAAGGGAGCTACCTCCATCGACCATCACTCGCCCGACCACAGTGTTGCTTATGGTCGGGGCCACGACCAGAGCGATCTTGAGGTCCTTGGACATACCTAGGGGAGCATCGTCTCAGGAGAAGGTAATCAGAGTGCCAGCCCATTTACAGGGCTAGTGAGCGGGCTTTCCAGCGAAGGCGTGATATACAGTTTGCGCGGTGTCTTTGAACTCGCGTCGAGACTGATACGCCGATGAACTGCCGAAGATTACATCGATACGGCGGTCACCCTGCTAAAACTCCAAGTTGGGGTCTTCTAAGTCCTCACCAGCATTGACCCTGTCTGGTCACTCGTCCTCCTTTGGGAGCGTGGGCATCTCTCCACGCCCATCGTAAAAGGCGTCCAGCCTATTCTACCAGGTCCTGCAGTTTTGCAGGTCATGGCCGTGGGCCTTATGAAACAGGTAAAACTTGTCAGAGTTGTACCTAGGCCGCACTTCATCGCCCTGAGGTCGGGCGTCACCCTGCCGGGGCCCAGCCCGACGCTGTCCCTACTATGGTCGGCGTTGTATTTGTCGAGGTCGTGGTCGACCTTGCTGAGGTTGAGGCACCTCTTGGTCGGGTTGCTGTACCTCCATCACCTCGCGCTCGCTATTCATCACAGAAACTACGTGCAACTGGCTGCTACAATTATTGCGGTCTCTCTTTCACTTCTTGTCATGCGGGGCTGAGCCGTTGCCCCTGGTGTTAGATGGCTCAGCCTCTCCGAAGTTGAAGCCGAGCTTGCCTTGGTCGTAATCGCGCTTCCAGCGCACAGCGTCATCCGCGTACACGTACCGCTCTGCCATTTGAAGCAGCTTGTTGACATCGAGATTCGCTGTGATCTCCAGGTCCTCGGTGAGACATCGGTCGCAGATGCCAAACCTGAAGGCCTTGATGACGGCCTCGTCGGAGACACTCAGAATCGAATTCCTCATGCGAATGAATCGATGCACAAAGTCGTGGAGAATCTCGTCGTTCCCCTGGATGATACGATCCAAGTCTTTCTCCCGCCCAGGACGCTCGTAGCAACTCTGAAAGTTGGAACGTAGAGCGTTCTGCACCTGGCGCCATGACCGGAAAGAGCCAGACACTTGGTTGAAAAGCCAGGTGCACACTGCGCCGTCCAAGACAGTCGGGAGGTAATTGGCCATTATGGCCTCATCCCCACCAGCTACTAGGATTGCGGTTGAGTAGATCGAGAGGAATTTGTCGGGTTCTTGGTCTCGCCAAACCACTCGATCGCAGTGGGCTTAAACCGGGCCAGCCAGTGCACCTGACAGAGGCCGGCGGAGTATGCCAGGCAGCCGTAGGCCGGTGCAGCACCTCGTCGGGTATGGCGGCTGTCACTGCTGGAGTTGGAGTCGAGGTCGGCATAGCGTCTGTGTTCATGTCGGTGGTGCAGCTCGCTCCACTTGTAACAGAGGGCACGAGCGTCATCAGAACGGTAGCGCAGGCAATCATGAACATTCTGACGCCTGGGCGGAATGTCCGGTGAAAGACTTCCAGACGCGCTGTTGCTTGAGTTGGCTTCGATTCTGCCTCGGCGATGATGGGTTCCTCCCTGAGTTGCATCCTGACGACGTGGGAGCGATCGCGACGGACTCTGAGCCCGTCGGTATGGAGACGACCGGCGAGAGCGTCGACGTCCGCGTAAAGAGTTGTCATCGCTTGCTAGATAGCGAGATCCAGAGCGTCGGCTTCGCCTTGCTGCATACTTGAAAATGGGGAGAAAACGATGAAAATGCCTTCTTGATGCTTATATTGCCAAAAGGGGGAGAAAACATAGTAAAGGCATATCATCAATAGGTAAAAATGTGATTACATCTTGATTCTTATGATCTTTATGAAGTCTTGCTAATTTTTAAGAATCATAAGCATCTTGAGCTTTTTGTGAGTTTTTATTGGATTTTAGACCTTTTGTGGAAAACTTGCTCTTTCTTTGGCTTTGCCTAAAATCCTTTTCACTAGCTTGGTTATGATCTCATTTCCTCTTTCCCTGGACCAAGCTTGGCTTTGCATCCAAATTGCTTCTCCTTGTCTCTTTTTCAAACTCAAATTTTATGCCTTTCGGGTGTTTGTCAATATACTCATTAAGGGGGAGATTGAAAGACCATGTGGAGGTCTACCCATGATTGTGATGAGTTATTGACATCATTTAAGCATGTGGTGCTTAAGTTTGAGGTTGATTTGAAGTTTAAATTAAATTTGAAGCATTTGGAGAAAATGCCCAGAATTTGTGGTGGTAGCACCGGCCAGCGGTGCTACCGGCCTTAGGACAGTAGCACCGGTCATGGGGTGGTAGCACCGACCTCAGGTCGATGTGTTTTTTTCCAAAGAGCAGTGTTTTGGGATTTTTGTGTGGGGAGGTGCTACTGGCCATGGGGCGGTAGCACCGGCCCTTATGAGCGTGAATGAAAAAAAATGTGATTTTGGGAATTTAATTGCGTATCTTTTTGGACATTGCTATGTGATGGGTATTTCTTATCTTTGATGGTCGCAGGGCGATGGTGCTAGGTCATGGTAACGCGGGGGATGACTAGAACTAGGCGAGATGCGTCGGAGGTCTAAACGGTCGAGGATTGCCGAAAGATGATCAGAGACGGAATCTCTATGAGCCGAGAAAACAAGGAACGAATGAGATGCTAACTAGAGCTACTCGGATCAAGGAGGGTCGTTGGATCGCGGTCTAGGTGATAGAGTAGCGGGTCTAGTTAGTATACTTTGAAAAGCGTGCAATAACCCGGTATGCTTGTTGGGTTTCGGATTAGCCCATGTATGTATCTGTGAATGAGTCAATCCTAGCCCTTGAGATGATCCTTAGGGTTGAAGGAACTCATCTAAGGGTGGAGGATGGCTCAAGAGTAGTATAAATAGAGGGATAGGGGTAGCTCTCCCCTCTTTGAAGGTTTTAGAGGATTTATCCTCCTTGAGCTTTGCCCACTTTGTTGTGAGGCTTTGTAAACCTCCCTTCCAGAAATGCAAATCATTTTCTCTTATACTTGAATTTGCTTTACGCATTTACTTTATGTCTTAAATTCAGCATTTAAATTCCGCAATTTACATTCTTGTAATTTACTTTCCGCACATTTGGATTTGCCTCCCCTCCTTCTAAATGCTTGTGGATTTTGTGCCGAGGATGTATGATTGACGAATGAGTCTTCTACAGATCATATCCCAATCATCTAGCCAACTCTTGTGTTCTTTCTTGCAAGAAACCGATCTTTTGCTTCTTCAGGGATCATTCTTGATAGATTTGGTTTTTGTTGTTCTTGAGTTGTGTTCTTGCTTGCCTTGACGTGTGGGGTGTCATCCAAGATCATCTTGATCATCAAAACTCCATGAGCAAGTCTAAGATCAAGTTTTCGGGTTTTTATCAAACTTAGTGCATTCTTCCTTCGATTCGAAAAAGTTCAAAACTTTGACGTCAATCCCTTGGATTGAAGGTTGGAATAAGTTCCTGACCTCCATACGAAGGTGCATGCCAAGTTTCATGAGTTTTGGACCAACCGATCAAAAGTGCATCCTTTTTGTCTTTGGAGTTCGTGCTGATTTTTCTGCTGTTCTTGAGCCCGATCATACTGCCCCTAGTGTAGTCATACTGGCCTCCGGTGCTACCGGTGCTCCTGTGGTAGCACCAGCCATACACGGAATAGTCCTCCCTCTCATTTGCTTTGTTTGATTGTTTCGTCCGAGGGCTTGTTTGAATCATTTTAAGTGGGGAAAAAATTTATTTGGGATCATTCACCCTCCTCTGTTCGCCATCTCAGTCTGTCACATATCGCCGCCAGACTCTGATGCCACTGCATAATCCTATGTGAATCCCATACTGAACTCGGACGTTGAGGGGGGTATTTATTGCACCGTACCCCTGACCGTGTTTGCCATCTCTCGACGCATTTGTTGCCTCAAAGCACACTCATCGAGAATCCCTAGCGCCGCTGTTTGAGATCACCGTAGTTGGAGCTTGCACTGTCGTGAGTATTGGTACTTTTTAACCGTCGTCTAGTCGTCTCGACCGTCGTTGTTGGTTTCGCTAAGATCGCCGTGTCAAGCCATCTCGGTTGAGGGTGATAACGTCACCGGAGAAGCCTAGGAGCATTGTCAGGTGTGTCATCATCTTTGTCTCTAGTGAGAAGCCGTTGTTCTGCGCCGCGGTACCATTGCCACCTTCATGAATTACCACAATCATCGGATCTGAGCTCAACGGTCTAGACTGAATCGCGTAGCCATCTCTATGCGCAATCTTTAGCAGTCGGATCTTAGGGTAGTCACCGGATGTTGCCGCGTGTCGTGCACCGGACCAACCACGTCACCTCGTCGCTTCATTACTGCTTGCGTAGCCACAGACATCTGATTTGTAGCCAACGCGTTGGATTTCACCATGCGTGCACGGTCGCTTCACCTACTCTTGTTCAACAGAAGTCATTAGATCTAGTTTGTATGGTCAAGATCGATCCATGTGTCGCAACCGCAGTAGCCCATGAGTCATCGCTTCACTGGTAACCTCAACCGTTCGATCTAGCATAGATGGCTGCGATGTTGCCACATCACCGTCGGTGTTCACCGTAGATCTCTACTGTTAGATTGAGCATGAATGGTCTAGATCACGTTGCATAGGTAGCCAATCTGTGTATAGTGAGTTCCAGGTTTACGGAGCAACTCACATGGCGCAAGAGGGGGGCCCTGTTGTGGTGGTTTAACCCTTCAGTGTTGAAACCTTAGCGAACAGTACTGAGTCTAAGCAGAGCATTGTAAAGGCTTTGTTACGATCACTCGCATTGGTGGTGTTTGGTTGTATCGTGTGGGTAAAGTGCATAACCTCTGCAGAGTGTAAAACCTATTCGAATAGCTGTGCTCACGGTATTGGGCAATGCTCGGGGATTACAGTCAAGGGTTACACTTTTATTAAATGAAAACTTGTTGGGATGGCAGGATTGCCATGGGAGTTTGGAACTTGACTTAGGATTGGATATCCTGTTCACTTGAGAAACTGAATCTATTAATTATTGTTATTTGTTTTACTGTCTTTCAATCTATTTACCGTATTCTTTTATAAATGCTGCTTTACTACAAAATAGCCATATTATCCATTCCTTGGAATAAGACATGCATATAGAATATTGGACTTGCATTTCTGTGCACAACTTGTTGAGTGCTTTATGTACTCACCCCACAACAACTTCAGAAGAGGAAGAGACTACGCCAGTCATGGAGGAGGAGTATTGTGATGATGCGATTGCTTAGGGTCCGAGCCTTGTCAGTTGCCTGTGGTGAACTGAGGAGCTATTACGTTTACTTTATTTCCGCTGCCACATATTTGCTTTTTCCTAGTTAAGTCTTGTGAGACAATAATCATGTAAGACAACAGTTTTTAGTTAATGGAGTTTATTCTATATTCTGTTGTGTATGATCATGATAACATCTATGTTGAGCCTGTGTGCACTAGCGTGATCCTGGACTAGTGCAATACACAAAGGGTCCGGATTTGCATATTCGAGTCCCGACAGTTCATGAGCAAGGAGCCGACTCAAGAGCAAGGTCTAGAGCAGGATCAAGATCTTTTTGAAGGCAAGTTGTGCTTTGATCTTGTTGAGCCCATGTTTTAAAAGTTATATTGCCAATATGTGTTAGTTAGAACGTGAATAGTTTGCTTAGCCGTACAACGAGTTATTGATATCATTTTATGTGAGTAAAGTTAATCTTGCATAATGGAATATGGAACATGTTTACGAATTGGTGTGTCAGGTGTTGTCACACAATGTTGTTGATGGCACGTGGTGCATGGTAAATAACTAGGGTGGTAAAATGATTTAGATTGAGGCAAATACAAGGGTTATGATTTTATAGTGGGCCAATGTGGTATTTGGGCGGTCGCATTGCTATTTTTGATTTATGAAAGTTGATAGTATGAATAATGGTTATTGTGAGTTTCTGGGAAGTCTTGCCTTAGTCAATTAAGGGCTTAACCTTGCAAGCATTTGAACTGTGTCAATCATACAACCACATGTCTGGTATGGGACTGATCTAGCTGATTAATTTGTAATATCTAGATTTTGGTACTGTCGTGGTGGTGTGGGTTCCGGCTGCACGGGTAGACTCACATGGAGCAAGAGGTGCTCCCTGATAGTGGTGTGGGTTCCGGCTGCACGGGTACTAGGTTTAGACAGAGCAGTGTAAAGGCTTTGTTATAATCACTTGCCTTTGTGGTGTTATGATTGTATCTTGTGGGTAAAGTGTATAACCTTTGTAGAGTGTCAAACCTATTCGAATAGTCGTGCTTGTGGTATTAAGCAATGCTCGGTGATTACAGTCTAGGGTTAGATTTTGATAAAATGAACTTGGGTATGGAGGCAGTGTGCCTATGGAAGTACGGAATTTGATTTAAGGTTGTGAGTCAGGTTATCTGGGACACAACTGAGAAATTTGTTATTGTTGTTATTGATTTTACCGTCATTTTAATCTAATTATCATATTCTTTTGTAAATGCTGCTTTATTGCAAAATAACCAATTCAGCCATTCATTTGGAATAAGCCATGTATGTAACATAATAGACTTGCATTATATGCACAACTTATTGAGTGCTTTATATAGTCACCCCTTGCAACAACAAATCACTAGTTGGAGAAGAGTCTATACCTGCTTACGAGGAGTTCCAGGAGGAGACGATCAACTAGGGTGAGAACCTTGTGAGTTGCCTGTGGTAAATTGAAGGGTTACTACGAATAATTTATTTCCGCTGCAGTTTTATTTATTTCTTAGTCTAAGCCCAGTGTGGCATATTTATGTAAGGTTGACCTTAAGGTCGTACAAGAAGTTATATTTAAATAGATGAAGTCCCATTTATGTTTTCGTTGTGTACGATTGTGATATTCATCTATGTTGAGACTATGTGCACTAGCGTGATTCTAAACTAGTGCAGAATACACAGAGGGTTCGGATTCGCATATTCGGGTCATGACATTCTACTTTTAAACTGGACAACAAGTACTAGCTTCCAGATTGGCCGAATTAGATTAGGAATTTGAGTTAGAGTCCAAGTGAGTGGGATCCTCCTTGGCCGGCCCTAGGCCATGTTGCACACCCCTTATAGTCTCTTTTATATATTTGTATTGTTCTCTTTTGTAAATGAAGACCACAATTGATGATATAAAGCATAAACGCTTGTTCTTCCTCATTGATGTTGCATACACAATAGAGCGGGGAATAGGGTGTTGCTTCTTTCAAAGATCATTTTGTCCTTCCACTGGGAATTGAGAGATTGATATTACTTCACTCAGTGGTCTCATGAAGTCCAACAAGTGTGTGATCTTGACAAATCAAAGAGTTGCAAACCCATTGCATGTGGTAGTAGGGGATCAGCTAGTATTCATCAAGAGACTGCAAGTTATTCTTGATCCTACATCGTGAAGATTGGGCACCCCCATATCATCTTGGTTTCAAAGCGTCGGGTTGATGCAGTATGATTATTTATCTCTAAATGAGTTTTTGTTTTTAGTCCTGTAATAAAAAATTAGGAATTCAGGATATACCACTCCATTCATTGGCACTTCAGGAAGTGCCACCCGCTGTCAATGACAGTGGGTCCAAGGGCCACATGTCATTGAGACAACAAGTGGTATTTCCTAAAGTGCCAACAAATGGAGTGGTATATCCTAAACTTTTCCATAAAAATCACTCCACAAAAATTTCAACCTATAGTTCAATCTATTATTTTGTGAGTTTGTTTAGGTTTTGATCCATTAGAATCATTGTGTAGTTATTGATTGTCGTTTCCTTCGCATAGCTTTAATGTTGAAATTATGTCTAGTTTGATGTCTTGCTCATAACATTCTCATGTGAACTTGGATTTTTGTATTCTCATGCTTTCCTAAAACCTCATGAAAAGATCATTTCAGTAAAAATTCAGATTTGGTCCCTATCTATTGATTTATGAGCCGTCAAAGTCGACACACAAGAGCTAGGGTTTGTAACATATCGGTTCGGTATTTTGATCATAATTCCCAGGTCTGAACTCTGATTTGGAAAATTTTGTACTTTCCTGAATAATTAGAGAGTCCTCTACAAAAAAAACCGTTTTGGGCATCTTTTGAGATTCGTGCTTGTTGAAACCGAATTTGATTTATTAGGATTTGGCCAAATCAATCGAATCTAGGTCAAATCTGTGCACCTCGGTTTTTCAGCTATAACTTGTACTCCCGAGTTCAAAGGTGTGTGTGTTCTTATACTTGTTTTAAAGCTTATAACACAATCTTCAAATTATTCAATAGTGAGCAAGCTAGATTCAGTCATTTTCACTCTTTGATTGCGGCGACAAGTTTGCTGCACTATTTTGGCCAAATTAGTGTTTCTTGCATCATTTTGTGTTCTAGCTTGATCATTTGAGTTGGTTGAGTCCAGTAGCATCCATAAACCATAAAATCATAAAAATATCGGCACTCTCAACTTTAGGAGCCAAATCATCCTTTGCGAATACTTTGATCCCAAATGAGATTGTCAATTTAATACTGCTTAATGCTGTTCATATTGATACGTTGCATAATCTAGAAATGTTATATCTTCATATTATCTTATAACATCAAGTTAAGGTTTCTGTCGACTTTTGTGGTCGGCAATGAATTTATGGGGTAGGCGCTAGATCTCAAACTCGAAGGTCACACAAGACAAAGGTTTAGACAGGTTCAGGCCCTCGACGGAGGAGGTAACACCCTAGTCCTGTGTGCTGGGATTATTTGGATCTCTTGGATCTAAGATTGATCGTTTCATCTGTTGTTGCCCGCCCTCTCCCTTATATAATGGGGGTGGGGTGGTTTACAGAGTCCCGATCGGTTAAGAGATTCCGATTAGTTATTGGATACTAAGCGGTTACAGGATAGAGTTTGCATCTTTATCTTACCCTGCTAACAACTCGGATTACAATCATATCTCTTATATCTAAATAATTGTTCAACTATCTCTAGGATATATCCCCTTTCGCACGACAGCAAGGCTTGGCGCGAAGCTTATCCTCTAGGCCTTCCACTCGGCCCTGTCTCTCCCTTAGGCACTTCTGGGCTGGTTATGAAGACACCTGGGTTCTTATATTCCACAGGGTCTCAACTTTGGATCAACGTTCTCAGTTTCCAACATAAACTTCTGACTGGTTTCTTCTTTGATTTGAATGCTTCTCCTTGTAGCAAGGGGATTATGAAGGACTCGAATATAACCCCAATTTTTTGCTCCAACTGATTATAAACTCCCGTCTGACAGGTTCATTATGGGTTGCATCGTGGATCTAGCCCATATCTCATATGAAGATTAGATATTTCTTCCCGCTCGAGGCGAAACCCTAATATCCTTCCTCTTCAAGGATCAATACTGGACAGTCTTCGAAGTTGTTTTGACTTCTTGTGCCAATTCGTTTTCGAAAAACTCTTTGGCTTCTGAAACTATCTTAACTCCAAGTCTCCTCGGCTTCTGATGTCTTTACATCTTTGCATTTACTTCAACCTTACCGTATCAGCTATAAAAGGCGAACCAGTGCTTTTAGAACTCATTCTCTCACGCTTAGTTCTCCATTTTCTTGCACCAAGCTCCACCTTCTTCCTGAGTGATTTCATGGATGGCCAAGATCCAAAACTTGCCGAGGAGTGGGCACTATTCAACGCCGCCATGGCCGAATAGGCTGAAGAAGAGGCCGTTGGCCGCGACCGCACCGCCGTTGACGCCTTCCTCGAAATCGTCCCCGCCCTTATAGGGCTAAGGAAGCTCTCGTGGAGGCGCTTGGTCGTGTGCGCCGCGGAGAAGTATAACACCCCTGTAAATGTTAGAAAATCTTTTCCCAGGCATAATGCCTGGGGAATTTATATAATAAAGAAATTTTTTCCGAATGATATCTATGACTATTGTTCGACATAGCTTAGACCCAACTTGGGGCATATCAAAAGCTTGCCTGGCTCTTTGGTCGGGTGATATCCATATCCGATTGACACAGGATATACCTTAGGTCCAACTCGGGACATATTAAGATTAACGTGGCTCTTGGCGGAGTGATACCCATATCCGACTGCAGTAGGATATAGCTTAGGCTCGACATGGAGCGTATCATACTTACGTGTAACACCGTAAAAATTTCACTAATTCAAATTTTGGAGTTATTTTGACTTTTTAAATTTTTTGGAGATTTATTGGAAAATTTTTTGGATTTATTCAAATATGGTTTTTCCTGAATTTAATTAAACTAATATAAAAGTTGATGCAAAGTTTTATTGGAAGTATTTTATTTAAGTTCAGAATGTTCCAAAATATTTTCCAGAATTTTTCCTTGTATTTTTGATATTTATTTTGGCTTTGTTTATTTATCTGATTTATTTTAAATCAGAAATATTTTAAAAATTGAGTGAACAGTGTTGGGCCGAAACACTGTGCAGCCCAGCCATGCACCGTCGGCCCGTGCAGCCCGCTTCGTCGCAAACCCTAGCCGCTGCGCGATTGAGCCGTTGGATCGAGATCCGGTAGTTTCCATTGTGCCGCGTCACCCGCGTACGTGCGCCATCGGATCGTCGCTGCTTGGACGGCCGTGATGGAGCCACGTCAGTCCGACCGGGCGTAATCGCCGGAGTTAACGCCGTCGAGCGTTTTCGCTCGTTTTGCCGGTGCTTGCGCGCACGTCGAGGCTCTTTTAAGGGCTTCGGTTAGCGCATCGTGCAGAGGACTTCACGCCGCTCAGTTTGACTCCTCGCACGCACGCCGAGACACCCCAGAGATTCCGTACTAGCTCACCGTAGTTGCTCGAGTGCGCCGCCGTAGTTTTTTCGCCAATTGCAAGTCGTCCGTTGAGTCTCCGCTGTCGCCGAGGCCACCGGAGTAATGCTCTCGCTGAGACGTGTCGAACGCGCCAGTTCTTCACACAGGAGAGACTCTGTAGAGTCATCGACTGCATCGTCTTCCACAGCTCCGGCAACCTTCTCTTCCTCGCAGCCATCGACCTCGTCAAGCCCCGTCGACCGTTCGATCTGCATCGCCGCGGTTACGATGCGTCCACATCGATCCCTTTCTTACAGCGTTAATCTTGACCGTTAGATCTAGATTGAACGGTGGTGATTAGATCTAGTCTTTGTAACTTGTTTAAATCTCGGTAGTTGGATCGTTGGTATGCGGCGTGAGATTGCGCCGCGTAGTTAAGATGAGCGATGCGCGGCTCGATGCGGTGGGCGTTAGATTAGATCTAAACAGTAGTTGTGGGTTGAGCTGTGATGCGTGAATCCACGCCGTTCAGATTTGAACGTGCGGCGGAGATGACGCCGCGCTTCCACCGAATCGCGTGTGCGCATTGACCGGGGCGGAGACCAGATCCGACCGTTGCTTTCGGGAGCGCCGCTGCGATCTTGCCACGTGGCTACGTGTGAACTGAGACATCACCGAACGTGCGCGAGATCCAGCCGTTGGATCCGGAAGCCCCGTCGGATGCGCGACGCATGGAGGCATAGAACGCGAAGCGTTGCCGAGCCTGCGCGGGATTCCGACCGTTGGATCTGGGCAACCGTTCGATGCGCGACGCGTGTCGCATAGATTTCGAGGCAATGAAGTGTGACACGTGAGATCTGACCGTTGATTCAATGAACGGCTGGATCTTGTCGTGTGGATGCACTGTTCTGGTGGACCGAGTCCATGGTGATCTCAACCCGAGCCGTAGACCGAGCCCATAGACTGAGGCAACGTGGCGGCACCAGAAGGCGCCACGTGTTCGTCGACGTATTTATAATTTAATTAAAACTTTGAAAGGCTATAACTTTTGCATTTGAACTCCGATTGAGGTGATTCCAGTTTCTAAAAATTTGTAAAATTGTGCTGTTTTTATTTACCAATTTTATTTGAATTTTTTTATATTTTCTATTCTACTGTTTTAGTTATTTATTGTATATGTAATTTTTACGCGTAGATGCAAATTTGCCGGAAAGTTTCGAAGAAGAGTTCGCCGCTCAAGATCCAGCTTCGGATCAAGACCAGCGACTCTTTGAAGGCAAGTGATCCTTTGACCATTTTGATCCCAGCTTCTTTTAATTATATATTTTGCTTTAAAATTATGCTTGCTAAATTAATTAAAAATGTATTTAAATGAATTTGTGTAATTTAGCTAATAAACCCATATTGTTAATGTCACCTTGAAATTATTACTTGTATGCCCTGAAATCATTGTCACCCTAGGTTGCTTGTACTAGTTGGATGATAATATTGTGCCAACACGGGAGGCTAGACCGTGATTAGACGCTTAGCCCTGCAACGAGTCTTGCACTATCTTTTGGAAATGCAGCAATATTGACTAATAAAATACTGAATGTATTATGAAAAGTAGTGTGATGATGCTACATGATGAAATTGAAGTACGGAGACCTGTGTGGTTTCGTACCGATGTTGAGTTATTGCTGGCATGTGTTGCACAATAATCAACCGGGTGGGAAATGATTTAGACTGGGACAAGTGGCAAGAGGCTGTGTGCCAGGTTGGCCTTTGTGGCAATGGGTTAATGAGAGTTGTGAGTTTGTGTGCCACATTGGGCTGTGTGCCACTGATGAGTGATGGAAGTCTTGCCCTGGTCAAGTTAAGGACTTCACCTTGCAAGTCTTTGAACTGAGTCACCCGTACAACCACATGTCTGGAATGGGACAAACCTAGTTGATTAGGGTTCCGATATCTTTCCTCTGATACCTCAGGGTGACAGTACACTGGGTGTATCTGTGTGGGGGAGTGTACCTGTGCTGCGGCTTGGTGCCCATCCAACGGTGTTGTCCTGTACTATACTTCGGCTGTGTGTGAGGGAAGTGATAGTGAAGGTAATACCGGAGAGGTTCATTGGTTAAGGTAAAGGTACCTGAAAGGCTTTGTTACAGGCAATCACCTGTGTGGTGAGCAGCTGTATCTTGTGGATAAAGTGTACAACCTCTGCAGAGTGTCAAAACTATTCGAATAGCCGTGCTCCCGGTATTGAGCATTGCTCGGGGATTACAGTCCAGGGGTAGATTTTCAAAAATAAAATGTGGAGAGGGTGGCTGTGTGCTAGTGCTAAGAATGAACCGTTTAAGGCTGTGTGCCGAGAATCTTTGAAGAAAAACTATTTGAAGAACTTAGCATTATATATAACTGTTTCACTGCTTTCAATCTAAATAAGATGCTAGTTTAAAAAATGTTGTTTAATTCAAAAGAACCAAGTAATCCTTTAATGCAAAAGAACCAAGTAAGCCAATTCTTTGGAATAAGCCTTGCATGTAGTAATAGTACCGCATTCTGTGCATAACTGGCTGAGTGCCTTGAGTACTCACCCCTCCTTGCCTAACAACCCCAACATCAGTGGAGGAGTCTACGCCAGCCTGGGAGGAGGAGTACATTGAAGATCCGGACAATTAGGGGGCAAACCCAGTCGGTTGCCTGTGGCAAGATGAAGGCTTCCACGAAGTTTATTTGCTTTCCGCTATTATCTTTTAATTACTCTGATAATGTAAGCCCTGCGTGGCTGTTCTTATGTAAGGAGACTATAAGGTCATACAATTCAGTTTATATAAATGTTTGCACTATTTATTATTATATTGTTGTGAATGTCTGTGATGTTCAACCCTGTAAAAACTGTGTGTGCTAGCTTGATCCTGGACTAGCACAGAATACACAGAGGGTCCAGATTCTCAGAATCGGGTCCCGACATTACTTTGCTCTTGGCCGAGTGATACCCATATCTGACTGTTGTAGGATATAGCTTAGGCTCGACTTGGAGCGTATTAGGATTTTCTCTGCTCATGGCCAAGTGATACCTATATCCGACTGATGTAGGATATAGCTCTGGTCTGTCTTGGGACATATCAAGGTTTATCTGAACGGTATACGTACTCGTTTATTATGATGCACAGCTTGTCGACCCATCTTGGGGCATACCATTGGAACCGTGCCTTATCAGGCTCAACCCGTGATATATGATTCCGCCATGCGGTAACCAACTAGTGATCCAACGTGGGGTATATCACAAGAAGATATTTTTAATCCAAATTGGAGGATACCCACGTCCCGCTTAGTTCGATAAGTGGTTAAACATCCCATCGTAGGGAGCAACGTGTCCCAAATATGACTTGGTCAAACCGTGACTACTTCCGTATGTCAGGACGCCGAGCTAGCAAATAATTACGAAGCATAGAGAAGGGTTAGGTGTTCTGCAATCTTTTTCCTGTCGATTCGACAAAAACCTGATTTTTCCCCCTTTTAAGACTAAGCCGTGCATTGACCAATGGTTCATTTTTTCACCGCGCACTTCTGCCTCTTCTGCTTCCCTGTCTCTCCGACTTCTCCGCCGCTAGGGTTAACTGCTACTGCGCTCGCATTTTTGCGCCATCGTTGATCTTTCCTCTGAAAATGTCTTCTCCTTCTTCCAAAGACACCTCCTCGCTTCCTTTGCCCCAAGATTGGACCACCTCGATAACGATGGAAGAGCGGTTGCAGTCCATGGCGGATGACGGGGTTCTTCGATACGACTTTGATTTCATACGACCAGGCTCTGGTGAATCCATCCCTATCCCTTGTTCTGAAGAAATTGTGGTTTTCGAATCTTTCTTCCAACACGGGCTGGGCCTTCCTGCCTGCGCTTTTCTTCACGGTCTTCTCTTTTTCTATGGTATTGAATTGGAGAACTTGAATCCCAATTCTATCCTGCAAATCTCCCTCTTTGTTCACCTCTCCGAGGCATTCTTGGGAATCCGTCCTCATTTCAATCTCTTTCGTCACTTTTACCTTTTAAAGCCTTATCCCTCAAAAAGCGACCCAAGGTAATTGGGGGAGCCGGATTTCAATTGCGGGAAGGATTAAAGAAAAACTACTTGGAATGGTTCTATTGTGCCAATCCTGATCCAGCTCTCCCCTCTTTTGTCGGGCACCGGCCTAAGGTGTCCCTTTCTTGGACATCTGTTCCCAATGCTGGTGACATGGATCAGGTGCAGGATCTCTTGGCGCTAATTGATAAATTAAAGGAAGACGGTCTCACAGGAGTTGGTCTGGCCCTCCATTTTGTCGCTCGCCGGATACAACCTTTAAAAGAGCGAGTCCATCTGGGATATGAATTTGAAGGAAGGGACGATCCGACCCAGGAATTGCCCGAATCAGCGTCGAAGGAGCAGGTATATGCTCGGGTTGTCGACTTTTTCATCCCAAGTGTAGAGATGTCCACCGCCAGATGCCCAAAATCCTTTACTGCATCAAATCCACCTCCTGAGGTAAGAAAGTTTAGCTGATAAACTTCCACATTTGTCTCTGAACGACTTTTAACAATTGTAATACTCCTTTTTAGGATCGGTTGGCTTTCTTTAGTGATGCGCCTCTCACAGAAATGCCTGTACATAAGAGCGCCCACTGGAAGCGACCTGCCAGCTCCCAAGCTGCAGACCCGGCCGCCAAGAAGGGTAAGAAAACGATTATCAAGGACCCTCCGAAGCCTCGGCGCCCGACTGGTGGTCCCAAGATCCAAGAACCGCCGGCACAAGCCCCGGTGCCTTCAGCTCCCCTTCCACATAGGCCTGTGGTGCAGCCGAGTCAAACTCTGAGTGACTCGAGCATTCGGGAGGAGAACAGGGTTCCAGATCATAGCACCCCGACTGGTCCCTCCGGAAGTGGTTCTGCCACTCGAAAGAAACCCCCGATGAGGATAAAGAAGTCCGACAGGTTGGATGTCCAATCGACTCTTATTCGACGCGTTTTGCCAGCTTATTCACCGATCATTCTTCTTATAGGAATCCTTCATATGATATCCCCGTCGAAATACCATGAGGGGTCCCTGAGGGAACTGAGTCCCAGGACGTCCCCGACCCGGTTGAGGGGTCCCCACAATCTGCCTCGCCGGGAGACACAGGGTGTCGGGACCCGATTATGAGAATCCGGACCCTCTGTGTATTCCGTGCCAGTCCAAGATCACACTAGCACACACAGTTTTTAAAGGGTTGAACATCATAGACATTCACAGCGATATAATAATAAATAGTGCAAACATTTATATAAACTGAATTGTACGACCTTATGGTCTCCTTACATAAGATCGGCCATGCAGGGCTTACATTATCAGAGTAATAAAAGATAACAGCGGAAAGCAAATAAACTTCGTGGAAGCCCTCATCTTGCCACAGGCAACTGACTGGGCTTGCTCCCTAATTGTCCGGCTCTTTAATGTACTCCTCCTCTCACGCTGGCGTAGACTCCTCCACTGATGTTGGATTGATAGGCAAGGGGGTGAGTACTCGAGGCACTCAACAAGTAATGCACAGAATGCGATGCTATTACTACATGCAAGGCTTATTCCAAAGAATTTGCTTACTTGGTTCTTTTGCATCAATTAGCATTTTTAAACTTAACATTTTAATTAGATTAAAAGCAGTGAAACAGTTATAAGTACTACTAAGTTCTACAAATGGTTTTTCTCTATAAAAGTTCGGCACACAGCCTTAACCATTTCATTTTTCCCACACTGGCACACAGCCACCTTTTCCACATTTTTATTTTAGAAGATCTAACCCCTGACTGTAATCCCCGAGCAATGTCCAATACTGCGGACACGGCTATTCGAATAGATTTGACACTCTGCGGAGGTTGTACACTTTACCCACAAGATCTGATCGCTCACCACACAGTGATTATGCGCAACAAAGCCTTTGAGGAACCTCTACCTTAACCAATGAACCTCTCCGGTATTGCCTTCACTATCAATTCCCTCACACAGAGCCGAAGTATTGGACAGGCCAACACCGTTGGATGGGCACCAAGCCGTAGCACTGGTACGCTCCCCCACACAGATACACCCGCGTGTACTATCACCCTGAGGTTTCAGTAGAAAGATATCAGAACCCTAATCCACTAGGTCTGTCCCATACCAGACATGTGGTTGTACGGGTGACTCAGTTCAAAGACTTGTAAGGTGAAGTCCTTAGCTGACCAAGGCAAGACTTCCAACACTCAACAGTGGCACACAAGCCAATGTGGCACACAGACTCACATCACTCATCAGCCCATTGCCACACAGGCCCACCTAGCACACAGCCTTCTACCACTTGCCCCAGTCTAAATCATTTCCCACCCAGTTGATTATTGTGCAACCATACCAACAATAACTCAACATCGGTACAGAACCACACAGGTCTCTGTACCTCAATTTCATCACGTGCATCACCACACCATTTTAAAATATATTCCATATGTTATTAATCAGCATTGTTGCATTTTTCATAAAATCTTCGATGACTCGTTGCAAGGCTAAGCATCTATTCACGGTCTAGCCTCCTGTGTTGCACAATATTATCATCCAACTAGTACAAGCAACCTAGGGTGACAATGATTTTAGGGCATACAAGTAATAATTTCAAGGTGACATTAACAGCATGGGTTGATTAGCTAAATTACCCAAATTCATTTAAATACATTTTAATTAATTTTGCATGCATAATTTAAAAGCAAAATATATTTATTTAAAAGACACTGGGATCAAAATTGTCAAAGCATCATTTGCCTTCAAAGAGTTGCTGGTCTTGATCTGAAGCTTGATCTTGAGCGACGAACTCTTCTTCGAAACTTTCCAGCAAATTTGCGTCAACGCGTAAAAATCACATATGAAATAAATAACTAAAACAGTGGACTATAATACCTCACAAATTCAAAAAAAATTCGTAAATAAAAAGAGCACAATTTTACAAATTTTTAGAAACTGGAATCACCTCAATCGGAGTTCAAATACAAAAGTTATAGCCTTTCAAAGTTTTAATTAAATTATAAATAAGAAAATAGAATTTCCCGAATTAAACCATTTATTTTTCTACTGAAAACTCGGTTTATTGCATCAGCATGACGTCGGCGAACACGTGGCGCCTTCTGGTGCCGCCACGTCGCCTCGGTCTATGGGCCCGGTCCACGGCTCGGCTCTGGTCTACCATGGACTCAGTCCACCAGAACAGTGCATCCACGCGGCAAGATCCGAGCCGTTCCTTGAAACAACGGCCAGATCCACGCACCACACCACACTGCCTCGAAATCTACGCGACACGCGTCGCGCATCCAACGATCGCTCGGATCCAACGGTCAGATCCACGCGCCGACTAGGTGTAAGGACCCGAATCCACTGATTCGAACCCACTGTGTTTACCGCACTAGTCCGAGGATCAACGCTAGTGCACACAGCTCAACATTGGTACATATCACATCATACTCAGCGATAATAGAATAATAGTTCATTCATTGATATAACTAAAGGTATGATCTTATGACCAACTTACATTATTAAGCCACGCGGCAAGGCGAGAATATAAACTAGTAATTAAGCGGCGGAAAGTAGAAGCGTAGATAGCTCATCGAGTTCACCACGAGCAACCGACAAGGCTCGGACCCTAATGACTCGTGTCTTCTGGACTTCATCCTCCAACACAGTGTAGATTCCTCAACTGTTGATTATTGTTGTTTGGCAAGGGTGAGTACTTAAAGCACTCAACAAGTTGTGCATGAATGCAATTCTATGTATCTATATGTAAGGCTTATTCCAATGGATAGGCTATCATGGCTATTTTGCAATAAGCGACATTTATGAACATATATAATAAATAGATCGTAAAGAATGTAAAACAAATAACAATAGTAAATAAGTTCAATATTTCTCAAGTAAATCAAGTTTCCAATCCTAAGTCAAATTTCATCTTCCATATGGCATTTCGCCATCCCAACCATGTTGTCCAATTAATTAAGCTTACCCTTAATCGTAATTCTCGAGCATTGCTCAATACCATGAAACACGGCTATCCGAATAGTTTCACACTCTGCGGAGGTTATGCACTTTACCCACGTGATACAACCAAACACCACCAAGGCGAGTGATTATAACAAAGCCTTTACAATGCTCGCTTAACCCGATACTACCGCTAAGGATTCAACACTGGTGGGATGGTTACCACATCCGGGGCCCCCTCTTGCGCCATGTGAATTACTCCATAACTCGGGAACTCACACGACCACGATAGTACCAAAATTAAGACATCGCAAATCACTCATTAAGGTGGCCCATACGGACATGTGGTTGCATGATAGACTCGGTCAAAGGCTTGCAAGGTTAAGTCCTTAGTGCGATCAAGGCAAGACATCCACATACCCTCTGCCCATCGGGCCCACCTTGGCCTCCTCGCCCCTTGCCACTTGCCCCAATCTAAATGATTATCACCCAGTTGATTACCAAGCACCACGTGCCATCAACAATTCAACATCGTTGCGTGACATGACTCGCCACAACAACTCAATCTCATCGTGTGATCCACATGACACACAAGTTCATAACATTGTTCCATATTCCATTAATCAAGATCAATTATCAATGATTCTGACACATGTGATGACGTGGCAAGGCTAAGCAACTATTACAGACTAAACCTCCAATGTTGATCATAATTACTAATCAACTATATTAAACCAATCTAGGGTGACAATGGATCATGGCATACAATGACAAGGTAGGGTATAGATCAATCTGGTATATTAGCTAAGCCCAATCTAGTTTGAAACAATTGTATATTTGAAACATATGCAATAGGGTAAAACAAATATAGCAATTTTATAAACATGGGTTCAACATGATCAAAGCACAACTTGCCTTGGAATAGGTCCTGATCTTGATCTGAAGATTGCTCTTGATTTGCTGGATCTTCGTCCGAAGCGTCACACAATTCAACGTCTACGCGTACCGAAGAAGAAAAGCAAATAAATGCCAAAACAGAGAGCAAATGAACTCAAAAAATCAAATAAAATTCACCATTAAATAGATCTCAATTTTACAAATTTTTAGAAACTGGAATCACTCAATTCCGAGTTAAATTGCAAAAGATATAGCCTTTTGAAGTTTGAAATAAATACTGAAATCAGAAAATCAGAAATTCGAAATTAACAGATTTATTTTTATTCTGAAAACCGATTTATGACGTCAGCATGACGTCAGCCCTGGCGCCAGCCAATCAGGCGCTGCCACGTAGCCCCGGTGCATAGACCCGGTCCACGGCTCGGAGCCAGTCCACCGTGAACCCGGTCCATGGCGCCTCGACTGCTGAACCCGACACGCGGCACACCCTGGTTGGTCACCCGCACCGCTCGATCTGATCCGCAGAACACCGATCGGGCGGTCAGCGTTCATCGCGACGTGTCAAAACATCGACCAACAGATCAAGATCCGCGGCCCCAAGCTTACGAGACTAATGGCGAACGACGGCGAAGAAAGCCACCGGAGATGAAGAAGAAGACCGAGCGTGGCGTTTGGCGCGATTTCGGCGAGTGAAGTTGCGGATCTGGTTGGCGCAAGGAGGCGAATCGAATCTGGTTCCACCGCGGCGAAGAACGTCCCAGTCTTAAGCGGAATCCACGAAAACCCTCGGCGCTCGCGACAACCTTGGCGAGTCCTAGCGATGAGGCGCGGGCGATTCGGCGGCGGTGGCGGGGGAAAGCGGCGCGGCGATGGATTCAACCTCGGGCGGGTCCGCTGCTTAAATAGGCCCCTCGGCGGCCGTGTCCGGCGGAGTTCGTTCCGTCTGGCGGCTGTTGAGTCCGTTCGGCGACGAGTCGGAGAAGGCGAAGTCTCGTATCCGCAGCGTCGTGAATCGGACGGACACTGCGCGCGCATGCGTGGTGAAATTCGGACACTCCACGCGACCCGATCCAACGGTGAAGATCGCTAGGGTTTCTCCGATTAAGAACAAATACTCACCTCGATCAAGATCCGACGGATACGGTGATTCCATCTAGAAAGCGGGCGAGCAGACGGCGGCCTGGCTCTTGCGGGCTGCGCGAAATGGGCCCCATCGCGCGCAAATACTTAGGCTCGGCCGTAAATGTTCATGTCAAATTTAAAAGATTTCTCATTTAAAATAATTACAGAAATTCATTTTATTTATTTTAAGCGATAACACTATTAGGGAAAATCCAAGAAAAATCTCAAAAATACTTTGAGACATTCTGGACTCAAATAAAATATTTTTGGCAAAACTTTATTTTAACTTTGCATAAATTTAAATAGATTTGAACAAAAGGCAATA
Organism: Otatea glauca; assembly: GCA_036346275.1. NCBI lineage: Eukaryota > Viridiplantae > Streptophyta > Magnoliopsida > Poales > Poaceae > Otatea > Otatea glauca. Next base: position 41,416,752 of record CM070727.1, on the reverse strand, counting down.
AAATTGATTTAAAATTAATTCCAATAAATCCAGAAGAATCCAAATAAATTCCAAAAAGTCACAAATGCATATTTAAGCAATAAAAACTTAATTAAGCCAAATTTTGGGATGTTACACTAGGCGACACATCGTGTTCTGCGCCTCCACGCGTCGTGCATACGGCGGGACTCCTGCATCCGACGGCTGGATCTCGACACATTCGGCGGTGTCTCGGTTCATGCGCAGCCATGCGGCAAGATCATAGTAGCGTGCCCAAAAGCAACGGTAGGATCTGGTCTCCGCCCCGGTCAATGAGCACACGCGTCTGCACTTGATTCGGTGGAGGTGCGTCGTCATCTCCGTCGCACGTTCAAATCTGAACGACGCGGATTCACGCGCCACGGCTCAACCCACAACTACCGTTTAGATCTAATCTAATGGCCCACGGTACCCGAGCTATTTACTGCTCATCATAACTACGCGGCGCAATCTCACGCGTACCCTACTGATCCAACGGTTGAGACTAAAACAAAGCACAGAAACTAGATCTAATCTCCGCCGTTCAATCTACACATCTATGGTCAAGATTAACGCTAGGAAAACGAGGAGATCAGCGACGTGGACGTAACAGAATCATGCGATGCAGATCGGACGGTCGGCGCTGCTTGACGAGGTCGACGGCGGCGAGGAAGCGAAGGTTGCCGGAGCTGGGGAAGACGACGTGGTCGACGGCGCTACGGTGGTTCTCCGGCGTGAAGAAGTGGTTCGCTTGACGCGGCAAACAAAGAGGAGTTCGGAACCGGCTCGGGCGACGGTGGAAGATGACTGACGGCGGCGAGAGGAAGCAAAAACAGCGGCGGAGCGAAAGGGCAACTACGGCGAGCTACTGCGGATTCTCTGGGGCGTCTCGGCGTGCGCGCGAGGAGTCAAAAGAAGCGGTGCGAGGAGCTCTGCACGACGCACTCAACAACGACAATAAAGACGCCTCGACGTGCGCGCAATCACCGGCGGAATAAGCGGAAACGCTGGCGGAGTTTGTTCCGATAAACTCGCGAGGACGAAGCGACGTGGCGCAATCCTGAGCGTCCGCGTGTCCTCGGATCAACGGCTCGCAACGCGCGCGTGACGTGGCATCTCTCAGACCGCAGGATCTCAATCGCACGGCTCGGGTTTGTCGACGCTAGGGTTCTGACGTCTTTGGTAGGCCCGATCTTATTCATTCCGTTTTAAATCCTTTTTCATTTAAAATAATTCCATAAATTCAAATAAGCCAAGAAAATAGCCAAAAATTCTAGAAAATTTCCAAAAAAATTCTAGAAAATATTTTGAGACATTTAGAACTCAAATAAAATATTTCCAATAAAACATGGCATAAACTGAATTCAAGAATGGTCAAGAATGAATAAATCCAATTACATTCTAATAAATTCTTAGAAATTCTCAAAAATAAAAAATACTCCAAAATTTAAATTAGAGCAAATTTCAGGGTGTTACAAACCTCCCCCCTAACAGAATCTCGACCCCGAGATTCAAGGCTGACTACAGAATAGGTTAGGAAACTCCTTCTTTAGATCTTCTTCCCGCTCCCAAGTCGCCTCATTTTCCGAATGGTTGCTCCACTGGACTCTATAAAAGCGCGTTGACTTGTTCCTTGTTTCTCTGTCCATTGTGTCTAGAATTTTCACCGGATGTTCTTTATAAATCAAATCTTCTTGCAGCTTGATTGCTTCTAAAGGCGTTTGTTCATCCGGTACTCGAAGACACCTCTTCAATTGCGACACATGGAATACATCATGCACTCCTGCCAATGACTATGGTAGCTCTAGTTGGTACACAACTTCGCCTCTGCGGTCCATGATTTTGAATGGCCTGACATACCTGGGTGCGAGTTTTCCTTTTGCATGGAATCTTGTGACTCCTTTGAGGGGTGTAACTCTGAGATACACAAAATCTTCGGGTTCGAAGCTCAATTCCCTGCGACGATTGTCAGAAATAAGTAAATCCAATTTAAATTCTAATAAATTCTCAGAAATTCTCAAAAATAAAAAATACTTCAAAATTTAAATTAGAGCAAATTTTAGGGTGTTACAAACCTCCCCCTTAACAGAATCTCGTCCCCGAGATTGAGTACATCTGAGAAATAGGTTAGGAACTCCTTGGATCTTCTTCACGTTCCCACGTTGCTTCGCTTCCAGAATGGTTGCTCCATTGAACTCTGCGAAACGTGTTGACTTGTTCCTTGTCTCTCTGTCCATTATGTCCAGAATCTTCATCGGATGCTCTTTGTAAGTCAGGTCTTCTTGCAGCTCGATTGCCTCTAACGGTGTTTGCTCTTCCGGTACTCGAAGACACTTCTTCAGTTGTGATACATGGAATACATCATGCACTCCTGCCAAAGACTGCGGTAACTCCAACTAATATGCAACTTCACCTCTACGGCTCAAGATCTTGAACGGCCCAACATATCTGGGTGCGAGCTTCCCTTTTGTGTGGAATCTTCTGACTCCTTTGAGTGGCATGACTCTGAGATATACATAATCTTTAGGTTCAAAGCTCAATTCCCTGCGACGGTTGTCGGCATAGCTTTTCTGCCTTGACTGGGCAATCTTTAGTCTTTCTCTGATCATGGCGATTTGCTCTTCCGCTTTTTGTAGTACATCCGGGCCAAAAACATGTCGTTCACCTGTCTCATTCCAATTAAATGGTGTTCGACAGGATCGACCATACAGAGCTTCAAATGGAGACATCACAGAAACTCACTTGATAAGCAAGTATTGTAATCGAACTCAGCATAAGGCAAGCACTTGTCCCATGAAGTAGAATATGCTAAAGCACATGCCCTCGACATATCTTCCAATATCTGTTAACTCTCTCGGTTTGTCCATACATGCATGGATGGTATCTTTATCTTGAAGTTCAAACCAGTCCCCATTGCTTCATGTAGCTTACCCCAAAATTTGGAGGTAAATTGGGTACCTCTGTCAGACACTATCTTCTTGATTACTCCGTGCAAGCAGACAATTCTTGCCATATAAAGTTACGCTAACGGTCTCGGAATAAGTGGTCTTCTGGGGTATAAAGTGTGCAACTTTAGTTAAGCGATCCACTATGACCCATATGGAATCATATATACCTTGAGTTACGGGCAACCCGTTATGAAATCCATACCAATTTCTTCCCATTTCCATTCGGGTATCCTTAGGGGTTGTAATAGTCTCTTTGGTCTCGGTGCATAGCTTTGACTCTTTGGCATATGTCACATAATGCAACATATTCGGCGACTTCCGTTTCATGCTTGGCCACCAGAACCTTTCCTTTAGATCCTGGTACATTTTGGCACTTCCTGGATGAATTGAGTACTTGGAGTCATGAGCTTCCTCCAAAATTAACTGTTTTAGCTCTTTCTTATTCGGCACACAAATGCACCCTTTAAACCAACATAGTACCTTGCTCATCCAGCTTGAAATCCTTTGCCTTGCCTGCATCCATTTTGAACTTAATTATCTTGATTTTATCGTCATCTTTTTGTCCTTCCCTGATATGATCTTCCAGGGTAGGTTTTACTTCCAAGGTTGCTAAGAATCCTTTTGGTACCATTTCCAATTCTAATTTCTGGAAATCCTTACACAATTCTTCCTGACTTGTTTCCAACAGCATATTTACACTCTGGTTCTTTCTGCTCAAGGCATCTGCCACCACGTTGGCTTTGCCAGGATGGTAATGAATTCCATCATTATAATCTTTGATTAACTCTAGCCATCTTCTTTGCCTAATATTTAGGTCAGCTTGTGTGAAAATATACTTAAGACTTTTATGGTCGGTATATACTTCACATCTGTTTCCGATGAGATAATGACGCCATATTTTTACGGCATGCACTACAACAGCCAATTCCAGATCATGAGTCGGATAATTCTCCTCATGTCGCCTCAATTGCCTCGATACATATGCTACTACCTTTCAGTTTTGCATCAATACGCATCCCAATCCCTCACGTGATGCATCACAATAGATGTCGAAGCTTTGATGAACGTCAGGTAAAACTAGTACAGGTGCTGACGTCATTCGTTTCTTCAATTCCTGGAAACTCTTTTCACACTCTGGTGTCCATAAGAATTTATTTTCCTTTTTCAATAATTGCGTAAGGGGTCTCTCAATTGTAGAGAATCCTTCAATAAAACGACGGTAATATCCTGCCATCCCAAGGAAACTACGGATTTGGGTTACCGTTTTCGGTGGCTCCCAATGTAATACTGCCTCCACCTTACTTGGATCCACTGCGACTCCTTCCGCAGTCATTATGTGTCCAAGAAATTCCACCTTATCCTTCCAAAAGTCGCATTTGCTAAATTTAGCAAACAACTGTTGTTCCCTCAACTTCTCAAGAACTAACCTTAAATGTTCGGCGTGCTCTTCCTTCATCTTGGAGTAGACAAGTGTGGGATATAGATTCCAGGGGATCCTCATGAAAGGCCCAAGATGAAGGCCCAGAAGATATGCTTCACATCAAGCTTCTTAACCGTACGGAAAGGGATATATCATAACGGAAGTTGAACTTGTGTTTAGAAATGATAGATACAGTTGTAATCCGAGTCGTTAGAAGGATAGATAAAGATGTAAACTCTATCCTATTAACTGACTAGAATCTTGTAACCGATCAGAATCTTCAAACCGATCAGGACTCTGTAAGCCGCCTCACCCCACTATATAAGGGAGAGGCGGGCAACAACGAGGGATCCGATCATCCAAGCATAGAGCAATCAAGCCATAGAGCATAGAACACCTCATATCGCCCAGAGCATATTGTGCTTTGAGCAACCCCGGATCCAAGAGATCCATATAATCCCAGCACACAAGATTAGGGTATTATCTCCTCCGCGAGCTTTGAACTCATATAAACCCCTTGTCTTGTGTGACCTTGAGTTTGAGATCGGCGCCTACCCATAAATTCATTACCGACTACAAAAGTCATTGTTGGCGTGCAGGTAGGGAAGCGTTTCAATCTTTTCCTCTGACTCGATGGCGTCAGCCGCGGATTTATCTCGGCGGGCTTTCCGCCTGAAGCTTGGATTTTGTCGCTAATATGCACGGAGAGCTTATCGGCCTAGATAAAACCGGATCAATCGGCGCGAATCGAGATGAACCATCTCGGTACATTACGACTTATCACGGAAAACCGATCGGCTCCATTAAGGCGGTTGCGATTTTCACGGCAACTTCTCAATTGAAGGATGAAGGCCGATCTCCATCAAAGAAGATCGTGGCGTCGCGGAAGAAGATCGCCGGCGTAAGGGTAAGGAGATCAAAAGCGCGGTCTCTCCGATCTTTGGGTCGCAATGTCCAGGAGGACATCCTGCAATCTAAGTTGGGAGATCAGTCCGTCTTCCGCACACCGATGCAAAACGTCGTCGCCAAGGCGCTCCTCGGCCTTATTGGACCCGATGATTGCATCGGATAGTCCAGCAGCCCCGATTGTGGCTCACATCAAGGCCATGGTGACGGCGGCAGCTATCCAGCAAAATCAGGAAAAGTCGGCTGGAGAAGCGCACTCGTGCTCTAACGCGGCTACTCGTGTCGCCAGCAGTCGGACTGCAACCAGCCGGAGCGTTGGCAGTCGGCGCCACGCACCGCCTACTGGAGACGCTCGACAAATCCTTGACCCCGACCTCCGCCAGGACATCACGGCCAGGCGACGAGAGCAAAACGAGGAAGAAAGACATGGGCGCGCGGCGACTTGAGCGTTTGGCATAAGCTACAATCGGTGAACGGCCGAATGCCACGATGACCACGGCGATCGCAGATTTCATCATCGTCCGAGTGGAAGTGGCGGCGAGCGCCGAGTCAATGACTCGCTGCGCCAACCTCACCTCGACGTTTTGACGGTCATCACCGAGCTAGAAGATCTCCACGCCGGAGTCCACCCCAGCGAGATGAAAGATCCATCGATGGGATCCGAGCACTCACTCCCCGGCCGCCCGTGTGGTTTGGCCCGAGGATTCAACCCCAAAGGCATTGTAAAGTTCGACGGGGCGAGACCTGAAGCTTGGTTGCGTCACGCTACAGCGGTCAAAGCGCACGGAGAGAAATCGAGCCGTCATGGCGAACTATTTGCCGATCAATCTCACCCCTCGACACAAGCATGGCTCACGGGCCTCCCTGCCAACTCGGTAGACTCTGGAGTGACACATGCGAGCAATTCATCGCCAACTTCGGGGGACCTATGAGAGGCCGGTACTCCGTGGGACTGTATCACCGCACGGAAGAAGGATGAAAGCGAGAGACTTCATCCGGTAGCTTCATGCGTAAGAAGAACACCGTCGAGAGGCGTGTCGAGGCGGTGGTGGTGGCGGCCTTCGAGAAAGGGTAGCGATCGATCTTATTAAAAAATGTCGAAGCCCCGACCTCAGTAAAAGAAATGTTTGCGTTAGCCGACCGCTATGCCACAGCCTCGGATGCTCGGCCGAGCGGTAAGAAGATCCCACACAAAAAGCAAGGCGATAAGCCGAGTCCTCTAAACACAAGGATAGGAAGCGCAGAGGCGAGGAGTGGTCGCGTGGCGAGCATAACCGGCCCGAGCCACTCGGAGAGAGGCACCGACTACTGACACCGTCATGGAAGCGATCTGTCCTTTCCACCCCAAGGAAAGCACGCGCCAAGGACCGCTTCACTCTGAAGCGTTTTGTGCGTGAAAGTCAGCGGCAACCACTGACCAAGGGCGAAGTTGCTCAATGAAGAAGAAGGAACTCCGGATGAAGAAGATTTCCGAGGAGCTGGCGGGTGAACTACATCTCGGGGTTCAAGCGGATCGAGTCAAGCGGAAGCAAAACTCACCGCTCGGAGATCAGCGCAGTGGAACTGCGACCCTCAATATCTGAAATGGTGCGAGGTCCCGATCACCTTTGGCCGTAGAGATCACCCGCAGGTCCCACATCGGGTAAGTTTCCTCGTGCCGACCCGATGTGCGCGCGTGAAGCTCAAGAGGTTCTGATCGGCGGCGGAAGTGGGCTCAACGTCTGTTCACGAAACTTTCGGCGACATGAGCATCCCGTTCGGGCCGAGGCCAAGCACTCAGCCTTTCCACGGAGTAATCCCCGGGGCGTCCTCGTTCCCCCTCGGACAGATTTCATTACCCGTTACGTTCGGGACCAAGGATAATTTTCGACCGAATTCATCAATTTTGAGGTAGCCAATTTGAGGCGGCGTATCATGCCATCTTGGGAAGGCACGGCCTAGCGATTCATGGCCATACCTCATTACACTTACTCGGTGTTGAAGATGCCGGGACCCAAAGGAGTCATCACACTTCGCGGCGACATCAAGCAATCCTCGCAATGCGACCAGGAGAATCATGAACTTGCCGAATTGCAGGAAGCAGGTACCCAGGCAAGAAACATCCAGGCTGAGGCTGCCACGCTCCAAGACGAAGGAGAAGTACCATCAAAAAAGCAAGCCACCTCGGGAATTAAGCCCGGCGAAGGAACTAAAAGGATCATTCGTGACCCGTCTAACACGTCTAAAACAACCGTGATCGGGACAGGGCTCGAGGACAAATAGGAAAGCGTGCTCGTCACCTTCCTCCAAGCTAACAGAGACATTTTCGCCTGGAAACCATCAGATATGCCAGGTGTACCAAGGGAGGTGATCGAGCACTCTCTCCATGTTGATGAGAAGTCAAAACCCATCAAACAAAGGCTTCGGCGGTTCGCTCCGGATCGTCGGAACGCCATAAAACAGGAAATCACGAAACTCCTAGCCGCAGGTTTCATCAAAGAAGTGTGTCATCCTGATTGGTTAGCAAATCCTGTGTTAGTTCAAAAGAAGAATAAAACTTGCGCATGTGCGTCGATTATACTGATCTCAACAAGGCGTGCCCGAAGGATCCCTTTGGACTGCCCTGGATTGATCAGGTGGTAGATTCGACTGCCGGTTGTGAAATTTTGAGTTTTCTTGACGCATACTCGGGCTATCACCAGATTCGCCTAAAGGAGGAAGATCATATCAAGACCTCGTTCATCACGCCTTCGGGCTTCTTTGTTACACCACGATGGCATTTGGGCTAAAAAACGCTGGCGTGACCTATCAGCGTGCGATACAGCGGTGTTTTCACGCTCAGCTCGGGCGCAACATGGAGGCGTATGTAGATGACGTTGTCGTAAAAACTTGGGAAAGGAAAGATCTTATCATCGACCTAGCCGAGACTTTCGAAAGTTTAAGGGCTTTCAACATGAAGCTGAATCATGAGAAGTGTGTTTTGGTGTCTTGGAAAAGCGCTTTCATTTATCGTGTCACAGCGAGGCATTGAAGCCAACCCGGAGAAAGTCAAGGCCATATCAAATATGGAACCGCCGACTAACCAAAAGACGTCCAGAAGCTTACAGGATGTATGGCCGCTCTAAGCAGGTTCATCTCCCGACTGGGTATGCGAGGTATGCCTTTCTTCAAACTACTCAAGAAACAAGATAAGTTTCAGTGGACGTCGGAAGCGCAACAAGCATTTGAAGATCTGAAGACCTTCCTGACGACACCTCCCGTGTTAGTCTCACCAATGCCAGAAGAACCCCTATTACTTTATATCGCGGCAACGGCGCATGTAGTCATCGCTGCGATCATCGTAGAAAGGGAGGAAACGGCTCAGGTGCACAGAGTCCAGCACCCGGTATACTTCGTCAGTGAAGTCCTAAGTGAATCCAAGGTGCGGTATCCACAAGTGCGAAGCTATTATATGCGTACTCCTTACATCTCGCAAGCTTAAACACTACTTCCAAGAGCATGTCATTTCGTAGTCACCTCCTTCCCGATCGGAGACATACTTCGCAACCTGTGAGGCCATCGAGAATTGCCAAATGGGCGATTGAACTCGGGGCCTTTGATATTCAATTAAAGCCCGCATGGCCATCAAATCCCAAGCACTCGCGACTTCACCTGCCGAGTGGACGAATTGCAACACCGCGATTACTAAAGATCTCGAGTATTGGGCGATGTACTTTGACGGTTCCCTCATGCTCGGTGCGCGGGGCTGGTATAGTGCTCATATCACCAAGTGGAGAAAGATTGAGGTATGTCCTCTAAATATTTTTCCTGCATCCAACAACGCCGCGAGTATGAGGCACTCATTCACGGACTCCGACGCCATATCTCTCGGCATTCGGCGGTGGCGGTTCGCGGAGATTCAATGCTTGTGGTCAATCAAGTGCGAAGGAATGGCCTTGCATCGAGGACAACATGGCGACATATTGCCAAGAAGTGCGCAAGCTAAGCGATTCGATGGACTCGAGCTCGTTCACATGCTTCGACGGGACAACGAAGCAGCTGACGAATTTGCGAAGATGGGATCCTGCTGGTCCAAGGTGCCCGTGGGAATATTTGTAGAAGAAATTCATAAACCCACGATTAGCGCTCGGCCAAAAGCAGACAGTCCAGTAGAAAAAGGGGAAGAGGCAGAGGTCTTGATTATTACCCCAGATTGGACATCTCCATACCTGGACTACCTGACAGAAGACAAGCTACTTGAGGATCGCGTCCAAGCCGAGCGGATCATGCGCCGAAGCAAGAGTTATGTAGTCGTTGGAAAGGAGCTTTATCGTAAGAGCTCCTCTGGCATACTGTGACGATGCATATCGGAACAAAAAGGGAAAGACCTGCTCAAAGAAATCCACTCGAGAATTTGTGGGAACCATGCGGCGTCATCGACCCTAGTCGGAAAAGCCTATCGCCAAGGGTTCTTTTGGGCAATTGTCGTCACAGATACGGAGGACATCATACGGACATGCGAAGGATGTCAGTTTTTTGCATGTCAAATGAACAAGCCAGCGCAGGAACTACAGACTATCCCGATTACATGGCCATTTGCGGTCTGGGGGCTCGACATGGTGGGACCTTTGAAAAAGGCTCAAGGAGGCTATACTCATCTCTTCGTTGCCGTTGATAAATTCACCAAATGGGTTAAGGCCAAACCAGTCGCCACCATTACGGCGGCAAAGGCCAGAGAATTCTTTCACGAGATCGTGTTTAGATTTGGCGTACCCAACCGAATCATCACGGATAACGTCACTCAGTTCAGAGGCGAAGTATTTCAAGATTGGTGCGAGGAGCTGGGCATAAAAATTTGCTTCAGCGTCGATCGCGCACCCGAAGTAATCTGACGAGTTGAGCGAGCTAATGGCATGGTGCTCCAAGGCATAAAAGCAAGAATTTTCGATCGACTCAACCATATGCTACTCGGTGGGTCAAAGAACGCCTTGATACTCTGGGGGCTCGAACTACCCAGCGAGCAGCAACCGGCGATCACCTTTCTTTCTAGTATATGCACGAAGCGGTCTTACCAACCGAGTTAGAATTCGGATCCCGCGGGTTGAGTTATGAAGAGATCGCTTGAAGACAGCCGGCTAGAAGACCTCGACAGATTGGAAGAAGCGAGGGATATCGCAACAATTCGTTCGGCGAAATACCTCCAAGGCTTACGACGTTATCATGGGCGCAATGTAAAGAGCCGCGCATTCTCCAAAAGAGATCTAGTCCTAAGGAGGAATCAAAAGACGAACATAAACTCTCCCCAAGTTGGGATGGCCCTTACATCATCGATGAAGTAATTCGTCCCGGAGCTTATAAACTTAAGCGGGAAGATGGATCGACAATCAGCAATACTTGGAATATAGAACGACTACGTCGCTTTTCACTTTGAAGTTTTGTACTTCTTTTTAATCCTTTGTGAATAAAAGTTCGATTGAAAAGGTCGTTTTCATATAACCTCTTTTATAATCGTGAATTCGAGTGCTTCGCTCTTATGTTAAGACTCAGGGACAAGATCCATGAATCATATCCCGAGCACAGAAATGGAGTCAGATGAACAAAGGTCACCTGTCAAACCACTCGAAGATATATACTTTCATGAAGGAGAAACAGGGGACACTTTTTATGCCTTTAAAGGTCAAGAGTCTCTACAATCGACAAAGAAGTATCCCTGACTTCCTCCCAGAGCTCGGCAGCACGATCTTCGTCAACATCGCGAGCGTAGCCTTCCCTAAGGGCCTCAAGATCCACTCGGGGATAGAGGGACTTGGTGATCGCCAGGGTCTGGCTGGCACCGTTGGCCGCTGTTTCCTTCAGCAGGTTCTTGAGGGCCCCCGGGGCTTCCTTTAGCCGGACGACGACCTCACCCCTGCTGAGTGGCCTCTCGCCACTTGGATGAAGCGAACTCAGCAGGGGCTAGAAGCGTCCTGGAGCTCAACGTAGGAAGTTTCGAGAACCTTAACTCTCGCCAAGAAGGCGATCGTCTTGCGCTGAGTTTTGACCTTATAATCGCAAGGCAAAGCGTTAGAGAGGATAGTAAAGGATCAAGCAAAGACTAGTTGATGCTACACCTTCAAAATTCTTCTCGGCTTAGCTGGGAATCTTCCACGGCTTTAAGTTTTCCTTGAGCTTGCGAGCCAAATCCGTGGAGCAAACACAAGAAAATCGGCAAAATAGTCAACTAAACAAAAAACATGAAACAACCCGAGAGATAGCTACCTCGGAGAGAGCCGGTGATATCCAGATTCTCTTGGCGCAGAGCGTTTTGTTCTGTCCGTGATGTCTGGAGTTCGGACCGAAGGAATCGCAGCTCGGCCGTATACTCGGCTTTGATGCGTGCTAGGTCGGCCAGGTACTCCTGGCGCGTCCGGATTTCAGGGAGCATCCTTTGAATGTACTCGGACTTTCACTCGAAGCGCTCCCGTATTTTCTATAGTCATCATAGCAAAAGGTAAACGCGTGGAAGAAGGGGCGGAAGCAGGGACACAGCGGTCTTGGAGGAATGCTCACCTGGGCGGCATGCGCACAAGCCTTGGCATGGATGAAGAAGTCATCCCGCTCTCTCTACTCTTCCTCCGGGTCGTCCAAAAGCTTCAAACCCTCATCATCGGCAAAGGCGGTATCTGTTATTAGCCGGGGGCATGCAGGGGCTGGCGGGACTCGGTGAATCTCTTCAACCTCAGGGGACGAGCAGGAGGCCGGCTCAGGAGCAACGGGATCTGTCGCAGGGGCAACGCGAACAGGAGACGGCGCCAGGGGACTAGGAGACACTTGGCGCCCTCGAAGCGCTTTCCCTATCAAGTATGAATTCGGAAGGTCCAACCTCGTGAGGTCCCGAGCGGAGACCCGACGGGCGTATCAAGCGAAGGGTCCCTGTGAAGAAGAATCGTCAGCAAGACCGAAGAATAAAAATGGAGTCAACGGAGTAACGGACCTGTTGGATTTCCTCATTCTCATCGGGGGCTTCTTGCGAATAGCTGGCCCACCCCCGGAAGAACCACTCGGACCGCCGCCGACTGGTGCCCCGGGCTTCTCTGGACAACCCGCTGGAGCTCGCGCAGGTGGATCTTGGATTTTGGGACCGTCGACCGGACGTCGGGGGGCCACAAGGTCATCGGACAGTACCTTCTTTCCCTTCTTTGCAGTAGGGCCCCCTGCTGGAGACCGCGCCCGGCGCTTCGGAGAATAGCTTGGGCGAGGAGGCATTTCCGGAAGGGGAGGAACACTGAAGAATGCGATGCGATCCTGAAGATGAAGATCAAGAGTTAGCAAAACTTCAGAGAACGAAGAAATGCAAAATTCCTAATAAAAATCGCCTACCGCAGAGGGGGCGTGATATGTTGAAAGATTTGGGCACTTGATGGATAATATATCGATGCTCGAGATAAAGAGTTCTCGATACAGCGCATAACCTCTCCCTTGGCAAATCGTCGGGCCGTTCCCGGGTCGGGTCACTTTTTCCCCTATAAGCGAATCCCAGATGAACTCGCTCCTTCAGGGGCTGCACCCGGCGGGCGATGAAGTGGAGGGCCAAACCCACTCCTGTAAGCCCGCTATCTTTTAGCTTTTCGATCAGTGCCAAGAGTTTAGACACTTGATCCATGTCGGAAGAGGCAGGGGTAGAACCCCAGGAAATAGACATTGAGGGATGGCGCCCAGCGAACGGAGGCAGAGACGAGTCGGGGTTGGCATAGTAAAACCATTCCCTATGCCAGCCCTTGTTGGAGGTCTTGACAGGAATGGCAAAGTAATCCTTCTTCAGCCCTTCCCGCAGCTGGAATCCAGCGCTCCCGATAACCTTGGGGTCATTTTTGGAGGGATAGGGCTTCAGGAGATAAAGGTGATGAAAGATGTCGAAATGGGGGCTAATGCCCAGAAAAGCTTCACAAAGGTGGACAAAGAGGGAAATTTGGAGGATAGAATTGGGGTTTAGATTCACCAATTCGATTTCATAAAAGAAAAGAAGGCCGCGAAGGAAAGAACTGATCGGAAGACCAAGGCCGCGGTGGAAAAAGGATTCGAAAACCACCACCTCCTCGGAGCGGGGAGTCGGGACGGATTCACCGGCGGCCGGGCGTGCGAAGATCAGGGTCAGATCAGGCAAGGTCCCGTCGTCTACAATGGATTTCAGCTTCTCCTCGGTCGTTGTCGAGGTCGTCCAATCTTGTGGTGAAGGCGGAGAAGGAGTAGAGGAAGACATTCTTGCAGAAAGATTGACAGCGACTCGAGAAGGCAAGAACAGCGAAGGTTAACCTTGGCGGTGGAGAGTTCAGGAAGGCGAGAAGGTGAAAGGAGAAAAAGCTCGGCAGAAAGATGAACTGTCGGGCGTCGTACGACCTAGTTTTTAAAGAGAGAACAATAAGGTCTCTGCCGAATCGGCGGGAAAAAGCTGTGAAATGTCTCATCCTTTCAGATTCCTCATAAATGATTTACAGGCCCGTCGCCTCGACTTACGGGGCTTGACAGAATTTGACCGGATCGCATCGAGGCCACGTCGCCCCCATGATGGGGCTCGTTTCCCACTTACCGTATTAAACGGGATGTGGATGGTCTTCAACTTGAATAAAAACTTGTTTTCTTACGGTACGCCCATGTTGGGCCTTGGGTGGTTACCGCATGACGGAATCATGTATCGTAAGATTGAGCTCAAATGGGCACAGATCCATGGGCGTGCTCCACGAGGACCGAGAATGCTGTGCGTCGTTTTAAACGGGTACGGACGCCCTTCGGATCTAAATGTGATACGCTCCAAGAGAGCTTAAGCCGGGTCCGACATCAGTCGGGAAAGGGTATCACTCGGCCAAGAGCCGTCAAAAGTAATATGCTCCAAGAGCCTAAAATGAACGACATCGATCGGAAAGGGTATCACTCGGCCATGAGTCGTCTAAACGTGATACGCTCCAAGAGAGCCTAAGCCGCTTCCGATATCAACCGGGAAAAGATATCACTCGGCCAAGAGCCATATGAAATCATGATACGCTCCAAGAGAGCTGGGCCGTGCTCTTAGGATATGTGTATCATTCGGCCATGAGCCGGGATAATCTCGTTATGTCCCAAGTTAGACTAAAAACTATATCTCGCAACAGTCGGATATGGGGATCGCTCGACCGAGTGCAACGATGCGCTCCAAGTCGAGCCTAAGCTATGTCTAGCGGCAGATGGACGCCTCCTTTCAGGTTCAAGCAACACACAAGGTCCAAGACGCCCTAGAACGAGACTAATACACAGTCGAGGGACAGACAAGAGATTCTTCTACAGAAGGTATTTCTTTATTATGTACAAAAATTCCCCAGGCATTACGCCTAGGAAACTATATGTTGCAGAGAACTACACCTCCCGCGGCGCTCGCCGGCGCCTCGGTGAGGATCCCTAGCCTGTAAAGGGCGGGGGCGACCTCGAGGAGTCGTCGGCGGCCTCGCGATCGCGCCTCTTCGCCAACTCCTCCATTTGTTCTTGAAGGCTGGTCAAACTCTTCCCAGCTTGACTAGCCTAGGGTCCACCTTTGCATGATGATACCACCGAGGCATGATGAGGACAAAAGCTTGAAGCAAAAGAATGGAGGCGTAAATCGAAGAGATACATTTTGAAGCGTTAGTGCGCCTTTTATAGCCAATTCGGACAAAATCAAGTAAGCGCCGGGATATTAAGCGTCGGTGAAGAGATTTGGTGTTAATGCAACTTCGAAGACGAAGAGTTTTTCCTACTAACAAGTTGTACACAGAAAACAAGGCAACCTCAAGACCGCCTGATGATCAGCGATGAAAATTAAAGACTTCGGACGGGAAAAGTATCAAATCTACGTTTGTGACATGATAAGAAGTCCGTAAGGCTACTCACAAATAAATCAGCTCGGTAAAAGATTTGCGCTTGAGAAAAGCAAAGGACGGAATTTATGATCGAGTTCTTCATAATTCGCCTGTTGCAAAAGGAAGGTTTTTTTCAATTGGATAAGGAAACCAGTCGGAATTACAGGCAGGGAGCCCTGAGTAAAGCAGTCGGATCATGAAGCACTCGGGGGCTGCAGTGGGATATAGATTCCAGGGGATCCTCATGAAAGGCCCAAGATGAAGGCCCAGAAGATATGCTTCACATCAAGCTTCTTAACCGTACGGAAAGGGATATATCATAACGGAAGTTGAACTTGTGTTTAGAAATGATAGATACAGTTGTAATCCGAGTCGTTAGAAGGATAGATAAAGATGTAAACTCTATCCTATTAACTGACTAGAATCTTGTAACCGATCAGAATCTTCAAACCGATCAGGACTCTGTAAGCCGCCTCACCCCCACTATATAAGGGAGAGGGCGGGCAACAACAGGGGGATCCGATCATCCAAGCATAGAGCAATCAAGCCATAGAGCATAGAACACCTCATATCGCCCAGAGCATATTGTGCTTTGAGCAACCCCGGATCCAAGAGATCCATATAATCCCAGCACACAGGATGAGGGTATTATCTCCTCTGCGAGAGCCTGAACCTGTATAAACCCCTTTGTAACATCCCAAAAATTTGCTTATATATTATTTTATTGCTTAAAAATGCATTTATGATTTTCTGGAATTTATTTTGATTTTTCTGGATTTATTTGAATTAATTTCAAATCAAGTTTATTGCCTTTTATTCAAATCTATTTAAATCTGTTCAAAGTTAAAATAAAGTTTTGCCAAAAATATTTTTTTTGAGTCCAGAATGTCTCAAAGTATTTTTGAGATTTTTCTTGGATTTTTCTTGATAGTTTTATTGCCTAAAACAAACAAAATGAATTTCGGGAATTATTTTTATTGAAAAATCCTTTCTTTTCGGTTGGAATAGTATTGGGCCTCGGCCCGGATTCCGTGCATGCGCGGTCGTGCGGCCCAATCGCCCTGAGCCGATAGATCGTGATCGGGCGATTGAGTTGGTATGGAAACCCTAAGATCGTGGTTCGTTGGATCTGCATTGGACGGCTCGGATTAAGTGGAGCAGAAAAGGAAAGGAATTAATCGCCGCCGTTAGATATCGTATCCGAGCCGGATTGTACCACGTCTCTGGGAGATCTCGTCCGTTGATTGAAGATCGGATGGACATCGGGAGTTCGTCTCCGTTGCGACGCCGGATTCCGAGTTCATCGCGAGTTCATCGCCGTGCCGACTTAGGTCACCGTTTGCGCGTCGGCGAGCGCTATATAAGCCGCCACCCGTAGGCCTTGGATTCGTCATTGTCTGCCGCATCTTTCCGCTAAAGCGCCGCCGCCCGTGGAGCCCAGTAGCCACCGCTAGACCTCGCCGCAGTTCGTGGACGCGCCGCCGTGAGTTTTGATGGAGAACATCACCGTCGAGCCATTCTCCGCCGCGTTGGTCCCAGATCTGGGGTCATCGAGAAGCTACGCGTCGAATCGGTAAGGTCTCATCGCCGGAACGTCGTCGGATCGCCGTCGGGTTCGTCATCTTCTCCATGTCCGGTAAAGCCTCGTGGCGGCGTCGCCATTGTCGGCGGGTGAACCGTGGGCCGTCCGATCTGTTGCGGAGAGGTGAGGTTCCGCCACGTCATGAGTAATCGTGGCCATCCGATCCATCTTCTTCGAGCCAGATTGAACCGTGCGGGCGACCAACCAGATCGTGCCGCGTGGCGGGCACAGGCACCGAGGCGTCATACGTCGGGTTCACGGTAGACCAAAGGAGGTCCCGTGGACCAAGTCTATGCACAAGGGCCACGTGTCGTGCTCTGATTGGTCCAGGCCAGGCTGACGCCAGCGTGACATCATGATGACGCAATAATCTATTTTCGATTTAAAAATAAATCTGTTAATTCCGAATTTCTGATTTTCTGATTTCAGTATTTTTTTTCAAACTTCAAAAGGCTATATCTTTTGCATCGTAACTCGGATTTGAGTGATTCCAATTTCTAAAAATCTGTAAAATTGATATCTATTTAATGGTTAATTTTATTTGATTTTTCGAGTTCAATTGCTCTCTGTTTTGGTATTTATTTGCTTTTCTCCTTCGGTACGCGTAGACGTTGAATTGTGCGACGCTTCAGAGGAAGTTCTGTCGGGACCCGAATATGCAAATTCGGACCCTCTGTGTATTCAGCACTAGTCCAGGATCACGCTAGTGCACACAGTCTCAACATAGATGAAATATCACAATCATACACAACGGAATAATAAATAAAGACTTCATCTATTAATATAGAACTATTAAACAACCTTTAGGTCAAACTTACACTTATGAGGCCTTGGTGGCTTCAACTCAAATTAAATAAATAGCAATGAATGAAGAATGTCGACGAATCCCATCAATATGCCACAGGCAACTGACAAGGTTCAACTCCTAGATATTCGCCTCCTCGTAGAACTTCTCCTTCGAAGTTGTAGTCTTCTCCTCAACTGATGATTTTGTGTGTTGCAAGGGGTGAGTACATAAAGCACTCAACAAGTTGTGCACAGAATGCAATTCTATGTAACTATATGCAAGGCTTATTCCAAAGGAAAAGGCTATTATGGCTATTTTGCGATGGCGACATTTATGAACAACTACAATAAATAGATTGTAAAGATCAGAAAACAAATAACAGTAATAGATAGATTCAGCATTTCTGAAGTAAACCAAGTTTCCAAACCTAAGTCAATTTCCACTTTCCATGGCATCCTGCCATCCCAATAAGTTTTGTTTAACAAAAGTCTAACCCTTAACTATACTTCCCGAGCATTGCTCAATACCGCGAGCACGGCTATTCGAATAGATTCACACTCTGCAGAGGTTATGCACTTTCCCCACGTGATACAACCAAACACCACCAAGGCAAGTGATTATAACAAAGCCTTTACGATGCTCTGACTTAACCCGATACTACCCGCTAAGGTTTCAACACTGGTGGGTCCGAAAACCATAACCAGGGCCCCCCTCTTGCGCCATGTGAATTTCACCATAACTCGGGAACTCACACCGACCACGATAGTACCAAAATTAAGACATTGCAAATTACTCAGCTAGGCCGGCCCATACCAGATATGTGGTTGCATGATTGACTCAGGTCAAAGGCTTGCAAGGTTAAGTCCTTAGTGTGATCAAGGCAAGACATCCACATACCCTCTGCCCATCGGGCCCACCTTGGCATACTCGCCCCTTGTCACTTGCCCCAATCTAAATGATCATCACCCAGTTGATTACCAAGCACCACATGCTATCAACAATTCAACATCGTTGCGTGACATAACTCGCCACAACAACTCAATCTCATCGTGTGATCCCACATGACACACAAGTTCATAATATTGTTCCATATTCCATTAATCAAGATTAATTATCAATGATTCTGACACATGTGATGACGTGGCATGGCTAAGCAACTAATACGGACTAATCCTCCAATGTTGATTATAATTATTAACCAACTATATTTAACCAATCTAGGGTGACAATGGATCATGGCATACAATGACAAGGTAGGGTATAGATCAATGTGGTATATTAGCTAAACCCAATCTAATTTAAAACAATTGTATATTTGAAATATATGCAATAGGGTAAAACAAATATAGCAATTTTATAAACATGGGTTCAACATGATCAAAGCACAACTTGCCTGGCCCTTGCGATTTTTACTGTTCTTTACTCTTTATCTTTGATTCTTGATCTTCGATCTTCAATCTTTACCTTCTTAATCTTCAGCTCCTTAGAACAACTTCCGGACGATACGTCTAACGATTAAAGAAGAAGCAAATACAAACCAACTCAAAAGATAAATCAAATAAAATCCAAATTGAGAACGGATAGTATTGGATCACAAAGGCTTAGATGAATTTTGGATCTTGAATGGATTAGATCAGAGATTAGACAAAAGATAACGAGCTTTCGGAATACACCGAAAAGGAAAAGACTGATAACTGAGAAAGAAATAATAATATTCCAAAGAATATTTCTTCTGAAGTTATTATCTTGATTGGATAGACAATGACATATGGGCTCTCGATCTATAAACCGGGTCCATAAAGATACGTTAGTTCGCAATGAACTAAGTTGATGCTCAATGATGATTTTTGTTGACTAAACAGATATACAGTCAAACAAAAGAAAGATAGACTAATAGATTAGATATGCACAAGGATATGACATATGGCCAATGGTCTATCGACCAAGTCCACGAATGACTTCTAGGTCAATGGCAGATTAGATTTTCAAGAATAGGACATGGACAAGGGGTCGACATTCATGCGATTCGATCTGAGATCAGTCATACGTCGATCAAGAGGCTTGACGATGACAAGGCCGTGAGGAAGTGAAGACAAGGCTAAACTCATAGGTGATGGGGTTAGATTACAATAAGGCGATAAAGAGGATGATGATATTGCACTAGGGCTTTTGCGAGCATGCACACATGCAAAGATAGCGAAGCAATGACAGGACACTCATGCAAAGATGAGATGTCGATCGTCGGTACAATGATTGGTAGCAAGGATATGATATGGCACAGGATTGATCTGCGAGTTGCGAGGTTTACATGACATGATGCATCGTCAATGACAGATTGGACGCAAGGTTAAGTTAGGGTTTGAGAGGAACGACTCACGGATAGATCCACTTGGCATAGGGATAGGATAGGTAGGGTTGGCTCTGCGATAAAAGATTACCTAGGATGGCTAACCGAAACACGAACCGATAATAAAAGAACTGGATCGAACGACGACGGGTAGATTCTAGAATATGGCATTGATGGCAACAGAAGATCAAATGAACTCTAAAGATGAGCAAACCAGAGAATGATGGCCTACTGGACATGATGACACGACCAAGGCGAACTAAGATGGTTGGCGGTAAAAGACGGCGCGCGGCACTGACGAAAGGCGGCGGCTAACGAATATTATAATTTTCGGTGGATGGAACAGCAAAGAGGAAGTGAGCACCACGTAGAACGCGGCGAGACGATCTCAACGGTATAAGCGGATTTGGCGGCAACCCAATGAACAATTCACAAACTACCGATGAATGGCTGCTAAAGCTAATAGATCAAACGGTCATAACTATTAAAATAATGGATGAAACCTAACCAAAGTTTTCAGAAAGCTATCTGGGATCATTTGGCACAATATGACGTGAACGGATCTGAGTTTTACCTTCTGGAACAACGGGGAACGCGCGACGAAGTTTTCTCATGTCACGACGCACGATCGGGAAGATTGAATTTTCTGCAGCAATCCCGAGGACAAAACCTTGAGTTAGGGTGAGCACCAGGTAGAGGACATCAAGATGAGTCTAAAGAATAAATTTCACGGTCAAATTCGCAAAAACGAAGGAGAACGGGCGACGGCAAGATTCGAGATTGGAACGGCCGTAACTTTTGATTTCCTAGATGAAACTGCACCAAATTTGGTGGAGAGCTAGACTGGACCATATGGCACGAGATGACGTGAGCAGATTTAATAAAAACTCATCGATATGACAGGGAACGTGATGCCAAAATCGGCCGATGATGGCGGCGCACCGGAAGACAATGGCTGCAGTTTTTAGGGTTTGGGAGGAGCTCTGGGGATTAGGGGTGCGTGGGAGGGGTCTTAGGACACTTATATAGGCTAGGGAGTCGTGCCCTACAAGGAGACACGAAGAAAAACCGAATTTGGATTGAAAACGGATCGGATCGAACACCTGGCGCGTAATAAATAGTAAAGGGATGACGTGGCGCATTCTGGTGCGTCGAATGGATATCTGAGGGCTGAGGCTGGGCGATGACGTGGTCGCCTCTGGAGCTGCCACGTCAATTTAGAACAATTTCCGAATTAAAATAATTCCAGAAATTAAAATAATTCGTTTAGAGCAATAAAAATACCAGAAAAATTCTAAAAAATTCCAGAAAATATTTTAAGACATTTGGAGCTCAAATAAATTATTTTTAACCAAACTTTATTTAAAATTTTGCAGTATTTAATTAAATTTAACAAAAGGCTTAATTTAAATTAATTCCAAATAAATAGCAAACGAACTCCGAAAAATCTTTAAAAAATTACAGAAAATTCCTTGAAGCACAATGAACTCAAATAAAACTAAATTTATTTTAATTGAAGTTTATATTAGTCAAATTAAATTATTTTAGCATTAGAAAATTTCAGATTAAGCTTTATTAAAGAGAGAAATTCGCGGGGATTTTTGGAAAGATGAACTAAACAAAAGCTTTATTAAAGAGAGAAATTCGCGGGGATTCGCGGGGGCCCTGGTTATGGTTTTCAGACCCACCAGTGTTGAAACCTTAGCGGGTAGTATCGGGTTAAGTCAGAGCATTGTAAAGGCTTTGTTATAATGACTCGCCTTGGTGGTGTTTGGTTGTATCACGTGGGGAAAGTGCATAACCTCTGCAGAGTGTGAAACTATTCGGATAGCCGTGCTCATGTATTGAGCAATGGTCGGAATTACAGCTTAAGGGTTAGTTTAATTAATTGGACAACTTGGTTGGGATGGCGGAAGGCCATATGGAAGATGGAATTTGACTTAGGATTGGAAACTTGGTTTACTTGAGAAATACTGAATTTATTTATTATTGATATTTGTTTTACGCCTTTACAATCTATTTATCAGATTCGTTCATAAATGTCGCTTATTGCAAAATAGCCATGATAGCCTATCCATTGGAATAAGCCTTGCATATAGATACATAGAATTGCATTCTCAGGCACAACTTGTTGAGTGCTTAAGTACTCACCCTTGCCAAACAACAATAATCAACAGTTGAAGAATCTACACCGTGTTCAAGATGAAGTCCAGAAGACACGAGTCATTAGGGTCCGAGCCTTGTCGGTTGCCTGGTGAACTGATGAGCTATCTACGCTTTCTACTTTCCACGCATAATTATTAGTTTATATTCTCGCCTTGCCTGCGTGGCTTAATAATGTAAGTCGGTCATAAGATCATACCTTTAGATATATCAATGAATGAACTATTATTCTATTATCGTTGAGTATGATGTGATATGTACCAATGTTGAGCTGTGTGCACTAGCGTTGATCCTGGGACTAGTGCGGTAAACACAGTGGGTTCGAATCAGTGGATTCGGGTCCTTACAGAGGTGGTATCAGAGCATACTGACTGTAGCTCTTGGCCCTAGATAGTATGGAGGTGTCCTGGGTGTGTCCAAAACTATTTTCTAAAGAAGAATTTAAATTTGACTAATAAAACACTCTCGACTCATCTCATTCTCTACTTCTCGCCTTTGCTGAATTTACCCGTTTTACTTGCCATTTCGGGTGGAGAACTTAATCAAAGTTCTTGTGGAGCAGATGCCGATTGTTCCGACCTTTGAGGAGTCAGCTGGTGGCTACGCCATGGAGCTGTGGAGAGTTCTTCAGACGCTGGGAGGCTTCTATCGTCCGCTTTACCGAGGAGGCAGCTGGTCAGTTAATGGTGTACACCGAGGATTTATTTGCAAGTCGATTATCTACGCCGAGAACGAGGAAGCTAGCGCACCAATCAACATCTCCACCGTAAGATTCTCGCACGAGGTTGCAATTCAGAGGTCGCCGACTTGCTCTTCACTGTTCGCCGCGACTACGCCGACGAGCTTCACGACTCGGTGTTCCGCTTCACCCGGACGCTCAAGCGTGCCGACGCCGACGGATCGTGGAGGACGAGTGTGCCATCGCGTACACCTTGCGGAGTTCACCTTGCCTGGAGGATCATATGAGAGATACTACTCAGGAGCTGGAGACTGTGTACGAGGCACTCAGAGTGGCAGAGCAGGAGCTTGAGGTGACCCGTGCTTCAGCCATCGGGATGATTACTGAGCTGGGAGAGGCCCTGGAGGCGGTCGAGGACGAGTTGGAGCGCGTGACTCATGGAGTTCAGGAGCCAGTTGGAGTGTTCGAGGAGGATCCAGAGGAGCGAGAGTGGGAGCCAGAGGAGGGTGCAGACCCTGTTGTTGCGGAGGAGCCAGCAGTAGGTCATCAGGATAGGTTCGCTCCTATGCCCGCTCATCCGCCGGTGTATGCGCCGGATCGCCTCACCCGGTGGTCGGATGAGTGAGAGTCAGCCTTGGAGCTGTGTTGAGACTCGAGTGTGAGTCGTGTCTTTAGGTTAGTCTTTACCTCTTTAGTTGACGTTAAGGTTTCATGTTTAGTTTGCTTCTTTGTGTGCTGAGTGTGCAGTATGTGTTGCAAAGCTTGTAGGCTTAAATAAACAGCCATACCAAGAATAAATAAAGAATTATTTTAGTTTGGGTAAAACCTATCTCCCCGCTTTAGAAATTCTTGCTTCTTATCTATGCTACATCTACCTTTCCTAACCCAAGAGGCAATCATCAGATGGTGAATACTCGAGGAAACAACAGTGCTTCAGGAAGTGGACTGCGCCAGAACGACAACCCTAATGATGGAGGCAGCCCTCAACCACCACCAGTCGACATGCAGAATCTGGGAGCGTTTCTCGCTGCACAAACTCAACTAATGCAGACCATGATGCAGCAAATGCAGCAGATGACCAACGCAGTAGCAACCAACAACAACCCAGCAGCCAAGAACAACAATGGTGGACCTCGATCTCATTCCAAGCTGTCAGATTTTATGAGGACTTGACCACCAACGTTTTCAGGAAATGTGAACCCTTTGGAAGCCGATGACTGGCTTAGGACTATTGAAAAGAAGCTGCATATCACGCAATGTGAAGGAAATGAGAAGGTGCTCTACGCCTCTCATCAACTAGAAGGAACCGCCGCAGAATGGTGGGAGAATTACTGTGCCGCTCATGGAGTTCCTCAAGAGATCACTTGGGAGGAGTTTACTACTGCTTTCCGCTAGTATCATGTCCCAGAGGGAATGATGGACCTTAAGAAGGAAGAGTTCAGGGCTCTGAAACAAGGAGGTCAACCAAAGGCGAATACGAATAAATTTACTCGCTTAGCTCGCTATGCCCCTGAAGACGTAGCGACGGACAAGGCTAGGCAGTCTCGTTTTATGAAGGGACTAAATTCAGATCGCAGTGGGGTGATCACCCACAATTTTCCGACTTTCAGAGTTAGTCAATAAGGCTTTGATCCTAGAGGATAAGCGCAAAGAGCGGGTGAGAACCGTAAGTGCTTGATGACTAATCGGTGGACGCCCAAACCATCTACGCTTGAGGATGTCACCACAAAGAATCGCTAGATTCCAACCACCACCGTGAACAAGACATCAACCCTGCGCCGCCTCGCCAATCAAAACTTCCAGACACCAAAGACAGGCAACAATGCACCGTGAGGGAATCAACGATGCAGGAAAAGATGTTATACATGCAATGAGCCGGGCACTTTTCTAATAGGTATCCACGTAAGGGAGGCATTACGCCATTCGCTTCAACTTGGGAACAACACCGCCAAGGCACCAACCTCGGGAGGAAATCGTGCACCGTGTCAAGCCGAGCAACCCGCAATCAACAAAGCGTGGAAGGATCAACCACATCACCGCCGATGGAGCTCGGGAGGCTACGACGCCGATCGGGTAAGTTCTGGTCAACTCAAGACTGCCATGCTTTGTTTGATTCTCGAGCTTCGCGTTCGCTCGCTTCTCAAAGTTTTGCAGCCAAGAATGGATTTAAAGTGGTGAATCTTAAGTGTGTGCTCTTAGTCCAAGCCCCAGGATTTAAGCTGAGATCTAGCCTTGGGTGTTTGGGAGCTAAGTTGCTTATGGATGGGATAGAATTTCTAGCGAATCTTATCTTGATAGATGCGCAATCCTAAACGCCATCCTTGGAATGGATTGGCTGTCTAAGCATAAGGTCATTTGGATTGTGGCCGAAGGATCGTAACTTTGGAAGGCCCTCGTGGCAAGAAGGTAGAATTTCAAGCGACCGCAGTTCGTGATGGGCAGTTAGTGGTCAACGGCGTGAAAGCCATCAGCATGGAAGATGTGCCAGTAGTCAGAGAATACCCGGATGTGTTTCCAGAAGATTTGCCAGGACTGCCACTAGATCGCGATATCGAGTTTGTCATTGAATTAGCACCAGGGACAGCACCGATATCAAAGAGACCATATCGGATGCCTACCGACGAGTTAGTGGAAATGAAGAAGCAGATTGAGGAGCTGCAAGAAAAAGGTTTCATTAGACCTAGTTCATCGCCGTGGGGAGCCCCGGTTTTGTTTGTTCGTAAAAAGGACGGAAGTCTTAGAATGTGCATCGATTATCGTGCATCGAATGAAGTAACGATCAAGAATAAGTATCCGCTGCCCGTGATCGATGACTTATTTGATCGCTTAAGAGGAGCTGGAGTTTTCTCCAAGATAGATCTTCGTTCGATACCATCGCTTGAAGATCCGAGCGAGGATGTGCCTAAGACCGCGTTTTCGCGATATGGACAT
Organism: Otatea glauca; assembly: GCA_036346275.1. Taxonomy (NCBI): domain Eukaryota; kingdom Viridiplantae; phylum Streptophyta; class Magnoliopsida; order Poales; family Poaceae; genus Otatea; species Otatea glauca. The sequence goes on along the minus strand of CM070727.1, from coordinate 41,391,189 downwards.
TATGAGTTTACAATCATGTCATTTGATTGACAAATGCCCCGCATATTTCATGAATATGATGAATAAGGTTTTCATGGAATACTTGGATAAGTTTGTTGTAGTCTTCATAGAGGCGATATCTTGGTTTACTCGAAATGTAAGAAGAGCACGCAGAACATCTGAGGATGGTTTTAGACAGGCTGTGAGAACATCAGCTATATGCTAAGTTTAGCAAGTGTGAATTTTGGAAGGAAAAGGTTGAATTTCTTGGTCATGTAATGACTACTAAAGGAGTTGCAGTCGATCCCAACAAAGTGGATGCAGTGTTGCATTGGGAGCAACCGAAGTCTGTTACTCAGATCCGTAGTTTTTGGGAATGGCGGGATACTACCGCTTGTTCATAGAAGGATTGTCGACAATTGCTAAACCCTTACGCAGCTTGTCAAGAAAGAAAAGAAGTTTGCATGGACGCCAGAGTGCGAGAAAAGTTTCATGGAATTAAAGAAGCGCTTAACAACACCCTCGTATTAGTGTTGCGGATGTGCGTAATGGATTTGATATTTATTGCGATGCTTCAAAGCAAGGCTTGGGATGCGTGTTAATGCAAGAAGGCAAAGTCGTTGCTTATGCGCCGAGACGCTTAAGACCGCATGAAGTGAACTACCCAACGCATGATTTGGAGTTAGTTGCCGTAGTGCATGCCTTGAAGATATGGCATCATTATCTCATAGGAAATAGATGTGAGATATATACGCACCATAAGAGCTCAAATACATATTCACTCAAGCGGATCTGAATATGAGACAGCGAAGATGGCTAGAGCTAATTAAGGATTATAATGTGGGAATTCATTATCATCCCGGGAAAGCCAATGTGGTAGCAGATGCTCTGAGTCGAAAGAGCCATAGCGCAAATACGTTAACAATGGAGGATCAACCAGAACTATGCAAGGAATTTCAGAAACTAAGGTTGGAAGTCGTTCCGCAAGGAATGGTAACTGCACTGGAAGTGAAGCCAATACTAGAGGATCAGATTAGTGAAGGCCAGAAAGATGACGATAAAATTTCTAAGATCAAGGCTAAAAAGGAAGAAGGCCTAGCCGTAGATTTCACTCTGGATGAGCAAGGAACCATGTTTTTCAAAGGCTTTATTTGCGTGCTGGATAAAAAGGAACTAAAGCAATTGATTCTTGAAGAAGCTCACGATTCTAAGTACTCGATTCATCCAGGAAGTGCCAAGATGTACCAGGATTTGAAAGAGAGATTTTGGTGGCCTAATATGAAGCGTGAAGTAGCTGAGCATGTTGCTTTATGTGACGTATGTCAGAGGGTAAAAGCCATGCATCAAAGACCACCGGTCTCATTGCGTACCGCTGAAAATTCCGGAATGGAAGTGGGAGGAAATCGGAATGGATTTTATCACCGGTTTACCTAAGACTCAGAGGGGTTACGATTCCATTTGGGTTATTGTGGATCGTCTAACCAAGGTCGCCCATTTTATCCCAGTAAAGACCACTTACTCGGGAGATCGTTTAGTAGAGCTGTATATGTCAAGGATTGTATGCTTGCATGGAGTGCCCAAGAAGATTGTGTCGGACAGAGGTACCCAATTTACCTCGAGATTTTGGAATAAGTTGCACGAAGCCATGGGAACTCGTCTGAATTTTAGTAAAGCATATCACCCGTGAGCGGATGGTCGACCGAAAGAGTAAATCGATTTTAGAGGATATGTTGAGAGCTTGTGCTTTAGCTTATGCTACGCCATGAGATAAATGTTTGCCATACGCAGTAATTCGCCATACATAATAGCTATCAAGCTAGCTGCAGATGTCACCATTTGAGGCGCTGTATGGACGTGCTTGTCGTACTCTAAATTGAATGAAACAGAGAGCGTTTGGTTTTCGCCGATATCCTCGAGGAAGCCAAAGTCAAGTCGCAATGATCGAGAGAAAGGTTGAAGATAGCACAATATGATGTAAAAGCTACGCAGATAACCGTCGTCGAGATTTGAGTTTTGAACCAGAAGATCATGTGTACCTCAGGGTTACCCCTCTTAAGGGCGTTAAAAGATTTCATGTTAAAGGAAAGCTTTCACCAAGATACGTGGGTCTGTTCAAGATTCTGAGCCGTCGAGGAGAGGTAGCATATCAGTTAGAGTTGCCTCAGTCTTTGGCAGGAGTACATGATGTATTCCATGTGTCACAACTCAAGAAATGTCTTAGAGTGCCAACAGAGCAAACCCCGTTAGATGCAATAGAGCTGCAAGAAGATTTAACTTATAAAGAGCAACCGGTCAGAATTTTGGATGTTATGGAGCGTAAGACCAGAAACAAGTCTATTCGCTTTTGCCGAGTTCAGTGGAGCAATCATTCCGAAAGTGAAGCAACTTGGGAGCGAGAAGAAGATTTGAAGTCAGAATTCCCGAACCTATTCTCTAGTTAGCCCGAAATCTCTGCCGAGATTCTCATTAAGGGGGAGGTTTGTAACATCCCAAAATTTGCTTATATATTATTTTATTGCTTAAAAGTGCATTTATGATTTTCTGGAATTTATTTGGATTTTTCTGGATTTATTTGAATTAATTTCAAATCAAGTTTATTGCCTTTTATTCAAATCTATTTAAATCTGCGCAAAGTTAAAATAAAGTTTTGCCAAAAATATTTTGTTTGAGTCCAGAATGTCTCAAAGTATTTTTGAGATTTTTCTTGATAGTTTTATTGCCTAAAACAAACAAAATGAATTTTGGGAATTATTTTTATTGAAAAAACCTTTCTTTTCGGTTGGAACAGTATTGGGCCTCGCCCGATTCCGTATGCATCTTGTCATCGTGCGCCCAATCGCCCTGAGCTGATAGATCGTGATCGGGGCGATGGAGTTGGTATGGAAACCCTAAGATCGTGGTTCGTTGGATCTGCATTGGACGGCTCGGATTAAGTGGAGCAGAAAAGGAAAGGAATTAATTGTCGCCGTTAGATATCGTATCCGAGCCAGATTGTACCACGTCTCGGATTCAGTATTTATTTCAAAATTCAAAAGGCTATATCTTTTGCATCGTAAGTCGGTTTTGAGTGATTCCAATTTCTAAAAATTTGTAAAATTGAAATCTATTTAATGGTGAATTTTATTTGATTTTTGGAGTTCAATTTCTCTCTATTTTGGTATTTATTTGCTTTTCTCCTTCGGTACGCGTAGACGTTGAATTGTGCGACGCTTCGGAGGAAGATCCAGCAACTCAAGAGCAAGTTCCAGAACCAGATCAGGACCTATTCCAAGGCAAGTTGTGCTTTGATTATGTTGAACCCATGTTTATAAAATTGCTATGTTTGTTTTACCCTATTGCATATATTTCAAATATACAATTGTTTTAAATTAGATTGGGTTTAGCTAATATACCAGATTGAATTATACCCTACCTTGTCATTGTATGCCATGATCCATTGTCACCCTAGATTGGTTTAATATAGTTGATTAGTAATTATAATCAACATTGGAAGTTTAGCCGTAGTAGTTGCTTAGTCATGCTACGTCATCACATGTGTCAGAATCACTGATAAATAACCTTGATTAATGGAATATGGAACAATGTTATGAACTTGTGTGTCATGTGGGATCACACGATGAGATTGAGTTGTTGTGGCGAGTCATGTCACGCAACGATGTTGAATTGTTGATAGCACGTGGTGCTTGGTAATCAACTGTGTTATGATCATTTAGATTGGGGCAAGTGACAAGGGGTGAGGAGGCCAAGGTGGGCCCGATGGGCAGAGGGTATGTGGATGTCTTGCCTTGATCACACTAAGGACTTAACCTTGCAAGCCTTTGACCTGAGTCAATCATGCAACCACATGTCTGGTATGGGCCAGCCTAGCTGAGTAATTTGCAATGTCTTAATTTTGGTACTATCGTGGTCGGTGTGAGTTCCCGAGTAATGGTGAAATTCACATGGCGCAAGAGGGGGGCCCTGGTTATGGTTTTCAGACCCACCAGTGTTGAAACCTTAGCGGGTAGTATCGGGTTAAGTCAGAGTATTGTAAAGGCTTTGTTATAATGACTCGCCTTGGTGGTGTTTGGTTGTATCACGTGGGGAAAGTGCATAACCTCTGCAGAGTGTGAAACTATTCGGATAGCCGTGCTCGCGGTATTGAGCAATGGTCGGGAATTACAGTTAAGGGTTAGTTTAATTAATTGGACAACTTGGTTGGGATGGCGGAAGGCCATATGGAAGATGGAATTTGACTTAGGATTGGAAACTTGGTTTACTTGAGAAATACTGAATTTATTTATTATTGATATTTGTTTTACAGTCTTTACAATCTATTTACTGTATTCGTTCATAAATGCTGCTTATTGCAAAATAGCCATGATAGCCTATCCATTGGAATAAGCCTTGCATATAGATATATAGAATTGCATTCTGTGCACAACATGTTGAGTGCTTAAGTACTCACCCTTGCCAAACAACAATAATCAACAGTTGAAGAATCTACACCTGTGTTGGAAGATGAAGTCCAGAAGACACGAGTCATTAGGGTCCGAGCCTTGTCGGTTGCTCGTGGTGAACTCGATGAGCTATCTACGCTTTCTACTTTCCGCTGCATAATTATTAATTTATATTCTCAGTCTTGCCCTGCGTGGCTTAATAATGTAAGTCGGTCATAAGATCATACCTTTAGATATATCAATGAATGAACTATTATTCTATTATCGTTGAGTATGATGTGATATGTACCAATGTTGAGCTGTGTGCGCTAGCGTTGATCCTGGGACTAGTGCGGTAAACACAGTGGGTTCGAATCAATGGATTCGGGTCCTTACACCCTTGTCTTGTGTGACCTTCGAGTTTGAGATCGAGCGCCTACCCCATAAATTCATTGCCGACTACAAAAGTCGACAACAAGGATATCATCTATAAACACGACCACGAACTTATCCAGGTATTCCATAAAAACCTTATTCATTAAGTTCATGACATATGCTGGTGCATTTGTCAAACATAAGGACAAAACTGTAAACTCATAATATCCATATCTTGACGAGAATGCAGTCTTTGGTATATCCTCTGATTGGATCTTCAATTGATGGTATCCTGATCGAAGATCAATCTTGGAGAAGACCCTTGCTCCTCTCAATTGATCAAATAGATCATCGATCCTTGGTAGCGGATACTTATTCTTTATCGTCATATCATTGAGTGCACGATAGTCTATACACATTCTAAAACTCCCGTCCTTCTTCTTAACGAATAAGACTGGTGCTCCCCATGGCGATAAACTAGGTCTTATAAACCCTTTTTCCAACAGCTCTTCGATCTGCTTCTTCATTTCCACTAATTCATCCGTGGACATCCGTATGGTCTCTTAGCTGTTAGAGCTGTTCCTGGTACTAGTTCTATAACGAACTCGATATCTCTATCCGGTGGCATTCCAGGTAAATCCTCTGGAAAAACATCTGAATATTCCCTGACTATTGGAACATCCTCTAAACTGACGGCCTTCATGCTGTTGACCATCAACTGTCCATCTCGCACTGTTGTTGCTTCAAACTCAATCCTTCTCCCTTCCGGGCTCTCGACTGATATAACTCTTCGTCCGCAGTCCAACACTGCCTTGTTCTTAGTTAGCTAATCCATCCCCAGAATAACATCCAGGGTTTGGGTATTCAGTACGATTAAGTTCGCTAGGAACTCTACTTCATTAATTATTATTCTTACCCTAGAACATCCTACTTTTGATCGGAGTTCTGATCCAGGGGATTGGACTATAAGCACACATTTAAGATTCACTATATCGATATCATTTTGAACAGCAAAATCTCGGGAAATAAATGAATGTGAAGCTCCAGAATCGAATAAAACAGTAGCTGGTATTGAGTTTACTAGAAACTTACCCAGTACAACGTCTGTTGCATTCTAGACCTCGTCCGCGGTGATGTGATTAACTCTGCCTCTCGCAGTTGCCTGGGGTGTGGCTCCAGCTTGAGCAGCTCCCCGGTTCCCTCCTTGAGCAGGTGTCCTTGCAGGTGTGTTCCCCAGGTTAAAGCGAACTGGGGTAACACCTCCCTTCTTAGGGCAGTTGTTGGCGAAGTGCCCTAACTCGTTGCAGTGATAGCAACGCCTTCCCGCTGCCTGTGAGTTTCCTCTAGACTGCACCACCGTTCTGGCTGGAGTTTGGGCATTCTGGCCCACGGGACGATTTGCCAGCAGTGGTGCCCTATCACTGCTTCGGGGTTGGAATCGGACGAACTGTTGAGGTGCCGTCCTCTGCCTTTGCTGGCCTTGAGGACCTCCTTGTTGTGCCATTCTGTGCTTCCGATGGTCATCCAACTCCCAGCGCTTGTCTTCCAAAATAAGGGCCTTGTTAACCAGCTCCTGAAAGTCCGAAAACGTGTGGGTGATTAGTCCCACCTGTAATCCGATATTGAGCCCCTTAATGAATCGGGACTGCCTTGCCCTGTCAGTTGCTACATCCTCTGGTGCGTAGCATGCTAACTGGGTAAATTTATTCAGATAATCGGCCACTGACTGGCCCCCTTGCTTTAGGTTCCTGAATTCTTCTTTCTTTAATTCCATGATACCTTCTGGTACATGGTACTGACGGAAAGCACCAGTGAATTCCTCCCAAGTGATTTCTTGGGGATTCTCATATGCAGCACAGAAATTTTCCCACCATTCCGCAGTGGTTCCTTCCAATTGATGAGAGGCATAGAGTACCCTCTCATGTCCCATACACTGGGTTATGTGCAGTTTCCTTTCGATAGTCCTCAGCCAATCATCTGCTTCCAATGGATTGGCATTACCCGAGAACGTAGGTGGGCGAGTCCTCATAAACTCTGACAACCTTGAGTAAGGATGTGGACCTTGATTACCCCCTAGTTGGGCATTTGCAGCAGCTTGATTGGATATCTGTTGCATAGTCTGCATCATCTTATTCATGAGTTGGGTTTGGGCAGCCAGAAAAGCTCCCAAATTCTGCGGATCAACCTGCGGCGGTTGGGGAATTGGTTCCTCATTTTGGTTTTCCGCCTGGTTGACACCAATTTCGCTAGCTCCAACATTACCGCGAGTCCTCACCATGTGTTGAAAGCTTCCAAGGCTTAGAAAAGAAGAAGAAAGCATATACAAGTGAAAGAACTTATGCACGGAAAATAGGTGTAACTTAATTCCTTTAGCCAATTTATTATTTCAATAAAATAGTATGGTTGCTCACAAGTGCCTAAGGGCAATGCAACACATACCAGACACTCACAGACAGAAACAAGTAAACAGACATTAAGACTCCACAACGACTCACACCTACTGGCGACTCAAATAACTTGACTCAACATTTGAGTCAATTTCGAAGAACTCTCAGTCACTGAGCCACCCGGGGTGCGGTCCTCCCGGTGGGTACTACGGCGGGTGCGGTGGCATAGGGGCAAACTGGTCCTGATGCCCTACTACAGTCGGTACGAACGACCCCATCGACTCGACTGGTCCCAAGGCTGCCTGCTCCTGCTCCTCCGGATCTGGGTCATGCAGCTCCAGAACTGGCTCAGGCTCAGGTCTGTACAGTGCCATCTCTAGCTCATGGATCCTCTGGATGGAGTGAGCTAGGTACTCTTGGGTCTCCCGCAGCTGTGTTCTAACCTCCGTGACCTCGTCGCGGGCCCTCTGCAGCTCCTAGACAGTCTCGTCCATGGTCTCCTCCTGGGCGATGACATACCTCACCAGGTGAGTGATCGTGGCGTCCTCCTCCAAGAACTCCATCCTGTTGTGGCAAGTATCCCGGCGCGGGTGATGACGAAATACGGTGCCCTCTAACTCTGCAGAGTAGGTACGAGCGATCTGCCGCATCGCAAGACGCGACGTCTCCTGGATCCTGGCCTCGAATGAAGTCCTCCTGACGGTGATGTGGATAGGACGGCTTGCTCTCGTCCTCTCCCGAGCATATACAGTGACCTTGACATCCCAGGCGATATCAAGTCCTGCCCTCACTATAGAGGTTCCCCGATAGATCGGCCTGTCGAAGCCTCCGAGAAATTGCATCATACGCCATAGTTCAGCGGCGTATCCTCTAGTGCGCTCTCCATAAGTGTGCATCATCCTCATCTGCCAAAACAGACCTCATTTTAAAACCAAAAATAACAACATAAAATGCAACATAGGTATGAACAAGAGAGAAAAGATAAGTCGAGATTTCATTGATATTCTTGCTCAAGTTGACTAAATTTTAGAAAATGGTTTTACCCTCCTGGGCACAACTAACCTAATTAGAGTCAAGTCCTACAGTCAGCCTGCTCTGATACCACCTCTGTCGGGACCCGATTCTGAGAATCCGGACCCTCTGTGTATTCCGTGCCAGTCCAGGATCATGCTAGCACACACAGTCTTTACAGGGTTGAACATCACAAACATTCACAACGATATAATAATAAATAGTGCAAACATTTATATAAACTGAATTGTACGACCTTATGGTCTCCTTACATAAGATCGGCCACGCAGGGCTTATATTATCAGAGTACTAAAAGATAACAGCGAAAAGCAAATAAACTTCGTGGAAGCCCTCATCTTGCCACAGGCAACCGACTGGGCTTGCTCCCTAATTGTCCGGCTCTTCAATGTACTCCTCCTCCCACACTGGCGTAGACTCCTCCACTAATGTTGGGTTGATAGGCAAGGGGGTGAGTACTCGAGGCACTCAACAAGTAATGCACAGAATGCGATGCTATTACTACATGCAAGGCTTATTCCAAAAAATTTGCTTACTTAGTTCTTTTGCATCAAGCAGCATTTTTAAACTTAACATTTTAATTAGATTAAAAGCAGTGAAACAGTTATAACTAGTACTAAGTTCTACAAATGGTTTTTCTCTATAAAAGTTCGGCACACAGCCTTAACCATTTCATTTTTCCCACACTAGCACACAGCCACCTTTTCCACATTTTTATTTTTGAAGATCTAACCGCTGACTGTAATCCCCGAGCAATGTCCAATACCGCGGACACGGCTATTCGAATAGATTTGACACTATGCAGAAGTTGTACACTTTACCCATAAGATACAGCCGCTCACCACACAGGTGATTGTCCGCAACAAAGCCTTTCAGCAACCTCTACCTTAACCAATGAACCTCTCCGGTATTGCCTTCACTATCACTTCCCTCACACAGAGCCGAAGTATAGGACCGTCCAACACCGTTGGATGGGCACCAAGCCGTAGCACTGGTACGCTCCCCCACACAGATACACCCCCGTGTACTGTCACCCTGAGGTTTCAGAGGAAAGATATCAGAACCCTAATCAACTAGGTCTTTCCCATACCAGACATGTGGTTGTACGGGTGACTCAGTTCAAAGACTTGCAAGGTGAAGTCCTTAGCTGACCAAGGCAAGACTTTCAACACTCAACAGTGGCACACAACCCAATGTGGCACACAGACTCACATCACTCATCAACCCATTGCCACACACGCCCACCTAGCACACAGCCTTCTGCCACTTGCCCCATTCTAAATCATTTCCCATCGAGGTGATTATTGTGCAACCTTGCCAACAATAACTCAACATCGGTACAGAACCACACAAGTCTCTGTACCTCAATTTCATCATGTGCATCACCACACCATTTTAAAATATATTCCATATGTCATTAATCAGCATTGTTGCATTTTTCAGAAAATCTTCGATGACTCGTTGCAAGGATAAGCATCTATTCACGGTCTAGCCTCCCGTGTTGCACAATATTATCATCCAACTAGTACAAGCAACCTAGGGTGACAATGATTTTAGTGCAAACAACTAATAATTTCAAGGTGACATTAACAGCATGGGTTGATTAGTTAAATTACCCAAATTCATTTAAATACATTTTAATTAATTTAGCATGCATAATTTTAAAGCAAAATATATATATTTAAAAGAAACTGGGATCAAAATGGTCAAAGCATCACTTGCCTTCAAAGAGTTGCTGGTCTTGATCCGAAGCTTGATCTTGAGCGACGAACTCTTCTTCGAAACTTTTCGGCAAATTTGCGTCTACGCGTAAAAACCACATATGCAATAAATAACTAAAGCAGTAGACTATAATACATCAAAAATTCAAAAATAATTCATAAATAAAAATATCACAATTTTACAAATTTTTAGAAACTGGAATCACCTCAATCAGAGTTCAAATGCAAAAGTTATAGCCTTTCAAAGTTTTAATTAAATTATAAATTAGAAAATAGAATTTCCCGAATTAAACCATTTATTTTTCTACTGAAAACTCGGTTTATTGTGTCAGCATGACTCGGCGAACATGTGGCGCCTTCTTGTGCCGCCACGTCGCCTCGGTCTATGGGCCCGGTCCACGGCTCGGCTCTGGTCTACCGTGGACTTGGTCCACCAGAATAGTGCATCCACGCGGCAAGATCTAAGCCGTTCCTTGAATCAATGGCCAGATCCACGCGCCACACCGCACTGCCTCGAAATCAATCCGCCACGCGTCTCGCATCCAACGGTCGCTCGGATCCAACGGTCAGATCCACGCGCCGACTCGACGACGCATCGCGTTCTTCTCCTGCACGCGTCGCGCATCCGGTGGGACTCCCGGATCCGACAGTTGGATCTCGCGCATGTTCGACGGTGTCTCGGTTCACGCGCACCCACGCGGCAAGATCACGAAGAACACGCCCAAAGCAACGAATGGATCGATCTCGCCCGGTCCAATGCGCTGCACACGCCGCTCGCACACGATTCAGTGGAGGTACGATGTCATCTCCGCCGCACGTTCAAATCTGAACGGCGCGGATTCACGCACCACGGCTCAACCCACAACTACCGTTTAGATCTAATCTAACGGCCCACGGTACCCGAGCTGTTTACTGCTCATCATAACTACGCGGCGCAATCTCACGCGTACCCTACCGATCCAACGGTTGAGACTAAAACAAAGCACAGAAACTAGATCTAATCTCCGCCGTTCAATCTACACATCTACGGTCAAGATTAATGCTAGGAAAACAAGGAGATCAGCGACGTGGACGTACCAGAATTTGAAGGGAAACGCGGTATGCTACGCTAGCACAAAAAAAAACTACCGCGCAACCAGAAAGCTACTCGCAAGAAGGGGATCATAGATAAGATTACCACTAGACGCGCAGTTGCGGAATCCTTCGCGCGTCGATGTAGTGGTTCGTCCTCGCCGCAGTCGTTGCGTCGTTGTAGTGGATCGTCCTCGCCTCGCCGTGGATCGTCCTCCCACGCCGCAGTCGCACACGTCCAGAGATGGAACGCCGTGCGTCGGTGTGCAAGCACCTAGTCGCTCGGCAGGGGCAGCGAGAGGAGGAGGCTAGGGTTTCAAGTGAATCAAACCTAAACCGTGGAAAGCACACCTGCGCCTCCTCCTCCCCTCCTTATATAGCCACGAGATGAAACCCCAAACCAGGCCCACCAAAGATGCTAAGCCCACGAGGTTCATTAATTACGGATCCAATCCAAATTAATGCGTCCCACCCATTAAGTGTGTGACCTGCAGTTCACATACGCTTGGACATGGATTCGAAAACTCCTTTTCAATCCAATAGTTGGTAGCGGCTTCTTGCAAAGTATACCAACTCCCAAACATACTTGTGATCAAATCGAATGTAACCTATCAAAAGAACTCATGTAATAATCCCTTTGCCAAGTATATGAAGATTGATCTCAAGGCGAGAAGCATGTCATCCTTTGATGATTCAATCCATCTCTCGTATCCGTGATATATTAATAAGTTGTGATTGACTCCTCAATCACGGCATGGCCATGCACTTTCTTAATCATATCACACGAGTGGCCTTGTCATATATCTCCGTTTCATTGGAGTGGCAAATTCCATCTTGATCGCCACTTCCTCTCTCGCACGCTTCATAGTAAACATGAAAGCTACCTTTATAACTATCCGGTTAGGAAGTAGTGTTTGATAGCCCCAAGGAAAACTATTACACATGTAGGGAATATGACAATCTCGTGTCTAAGGATCATACATCTTCTAGGTATGAGATACACCGATGACACATAAGAATGAAACATTCTCGCAGATGTCCCATAGCGGGTCTATCTAACCCATGTTCTTCAACATGGTCCACAATGTAGAGATGATATCTCCATATCCCATGATCTATGAAGCATGATCATCGATCACTACATGTCTTGATCTATTCATCGTAGTCCTATACGATGATATCCGATCGTAGATATTTATCGAATTACATCATTAAGTAAAGAGCTTCATAATCAAGTCACATACTTGTTGATCAATACAATGATATACATTCATTGGACCAATAATCATATTATTATTCATAAACATAGTCATGTTACAATCATCTAAATGATTGCCTCAAGGGCATAACACTAACAATCTCCCACTTGCACTTGAGTCAATCAATTAAGTATCTAATACCAATAGACCTTGTGTGCGCCTCATGCTTAGGTCGTGGCGGTGGCTTTGTCAACGGATCGGCCACATTGGCTTCCGTATGTACTTTGCATATTCGACGTCACCTCTATCCACAATCTCGCAAATAAGGTGAAAGCGACGGAGTATGTGTTTAGACTTTGATGTGATCTAGGCTCTTTTGCTTGTGCAATGGCACCACTATTATCACAATAGATGTCCATTGACTAGAGACACTAGCGACCACACCAAGCTCTGTGATAAACTTCTTAATCCACACAGCCTCCTTTGCGGCCTCCGCCGCAATGTACTCCGCTCATCGTAGAGTCGGCCACCGTGTTTTGCTTGGAACTCTTCCACCATCGCTCCTCCATTAAGTGTAAACACAAACCCGGATTGCGATCGAAAATCATCTTTGTCGGTTTGGAAGCTTGCATCGGTGTAACCCTTTGCAACCAGATCTTCCTCACCTCCAAAAACAAGGAACATACCCTTAGTTCTTCTCAAGTACTTCAGGATATTTTTACGGCTATCCAATGACCATCACCAGATCCGCTTGGTATCCGCCGTGACACTTAGAGCATATGAGACATCCGGCGTGTACAGATCATGGCATACATAATAGACCCAATAGTGAAGCATATGGAATCTTGCTCATCCTGTCTCGCCATCGATGTCGAAGGACACCGATTCTTGCAGAGATCGATGCCATGTGACATTGGCATGAAACCTCTCTTGGATTCATGCATATTGAACCTTTTCAATATCTTGTCAATGTACGCTTCTGACTTAATCCAATTAACCTTTTGATCTATCTCTATAGATTTTTATGCCCAAGATATAGCATGCTTCTCCCAAGTCCTTCATTGAGAAACTCCTTTTCAATGAAGTCTTAACATCTTCAAGCATAGGAATGTCATTCCCGATTAATAATATGTCATCCACATACAAAATCGTAAATACAAGTGCGCTCCCACTAGCCTTCTTGTAAACACAAGGCTCTTCTTCATTTTTGATAAAGTTAAAACCTTTGACTACTTCATCAAAACGAATGTTCCAACTCCTAGATGCTTGCTTTAACCCATAAATGGATCTTTGAAGCTTGCATACCCTTTTAGCATATTTAGGATCAACAAAGCCTTCCGGTTGTATCATGTATACATCCTCAGAAAGATTCCCATTAAGGAAGGCTGTTTTGACATCCATCCGCCATATTTCATAATCAAAATATGCAAGAATAGCTAAAATGATCCTGACAGACTTGAGCATGGCTACCGTGAGAAAGTTTCATCATAGTCAACTCCTTGAACTTGTTTGAAACCCTTTGCCACCAACCGTGCCTTATAGATCTGAACATTTCCATCTACGTCTATCTTTTCTTGAAAATCCATTTGCACTCAATGGTTTTACACCATCAGTGAATCGACCAAGTTCCAAACTTGATTGTCATTCATGGATTGAATTTCGGATCTCATGGCTTCAAGCCATTTTTCGGAGTTTGGGTCCATCATTGCTTCTTCATAAGTCGTGGGCTCATCATTGTCCAACAATAATATGTCATTCCCATATCTAATAGGTACATGACGTGGCCTCCCGACCTCACGTAATGGAGTCTCTTCCACAAAGTTGTACAACACTTTGTACATCTTGTGAAGGTTCAGAGGTAGCTTGAACATATTCATGTGATTCTCGAACTTCATCAAGATACACATCACTCCTACTGATTTCTTTTGAAAGAAACTCTTTCTCCAAAAAGACACCATTTCGAGCAACAAAACTTTGTTCTCGTTTCTTTTGTAAAAGTAATATCCTTTTGTTTCTTTAGGATACCCCACAAAAAAGCATTTTTCTGATTTAGGTGCGAGTTTATCTGATTGTAAACGTTTTACATAAGCCTCACATCCCCATATCTTGAGAAATGACAACATGGGTCTTCTCCACCCATATCTCATATGGCGTCTTCTCAACGGATTTTGATGGGACCCTATTCAAAGTGAACGTAGCTGTCTCTAGAGCGAAACCCCAAAAGGATAATGGCAGATCTGTTTGGCTGATCATTGACCGAACCATATCTAATAAAGTCCGTTACGCTGTTCGGACACACCATTCCATTGAGGCGTTCGGCGGAGTAAGTTGCGAACGATTCCACATTGCTTTAAATGATCACCAAACTCTTGGCTCAAGTATTCGCCACCACGATCGGATCGTAAGTGTTTTATTGTTTTGCCAAGTTGATTTTGTACTTCGCTCAAACTCTTTGAACCTTTCAAAAGTTTCAGATTTATGCCTCATTAAATAGATATATCCATATCTACCAAGTCATCGGTAAAAGTTACAAAATCAAACCCACCCCTAGCAATGAGCTCATTGGTCCACATACATCCGTATGTACTAGGGCCAATAATTCACTTGCTCTCTCACTAAAACCTCGTGAAAGGGCTTTTGTCATCTTGCCAAGTAAACAAGATTCACATGTTTCAAATGATTCAAAATCAAATGAGGTTAGAAGTCCATCACCATGGAGCTTCTTCATGCGCTTCTCATTTATATGACCTAAGCGACAATGCCACAAAAAGGTAGGGTTCAAATCATTAGGCCGGTGCCTTTTACATTAATATTATAGATGTGTTTTTCTTCGAGTTCAAGGACGTACAACCCATCCACCATGGGGCAACGACCATAATACATATCATTCAAAAATATTGAACAAACAAAGTTCTTTATTCTCAAATCATAACCTTCATGTTCCAAACAAGAAGATGAAATAATGTTTCTACTCAAAGATGGAACAAAATAACAATTATTGAGTTCTAAAACTAATCTCAAGGCAAATGCAATGGGTATGTGCCAACGGCAAGACCAAAAACTCTTGCTTTATTCCCACGCCAAGATCCACTTCTCCTTTTGCCAAGTCTCTACTCTTATCACCCCGCAACGAATTGCAAATGTGAGCAACCGAACCGTATCATATACCCATGAGCTGAGTGAAGAAGTAGCAAGATTAATTTCTATAACATTAATACCAAGTGGAAACCACATTTCCATTCTTCTTATCTGCTGTACTTTTCGCAGCCCGCTTCCAATGCCCCGATTTCTTGCAATAGAAGCATTGGGTATCGTGTTGAGGGCCAACTTTAAGCTTCAAGCTTAGTTTTGAGGCTCGCGATCTCATCTTGAGCCTTGCCCTTGCCCTTGCCCTTGCTCTTTCCCTGTTCCCACCTTAGCCTTTCTCTTTTTGAAAGCAGTTGTTTTCAACCATCATCACATGATTGGGTTTTTCTTAATGCTTTCCTCGCAGACCTTGAGCATCCCATGTAGCTCGGTTAGGCTCTTCTCCATGCTATTCATATGAAAATTCATAATGAATGGCTCAAAGCTCTGAGGCGTAGACCGAGAATAACATCTGTGGCCAAACCGAGGCTAAGGGGAAACTCAAGTTTTTCCAATCTCCCAATGTAACCAATCATCTTGATCACATGAGGATCGACCGGATCGCTTTCACCAACTTACAAGCAAATAAAAGCTTTGAGATACCATACCTCTCAGCTCTTGCTTGATTCCCAAACATGCCCTTCAAGCCCACAATCATATTGTAAGCATCCTGGTCCTCATATTGCTTTTGGAGCTCGAGTCCATTGTGACTAGCATGAGACAAATGACTTCTCTGAAGCATTAACATGCTTTTCATATTCAACCCTCAAATTGCGAGCGAGATTTTCTACCGGTTCATCAGAATTGGATTCTCTAGAACATAGTCCTTCTTTTCATGCTTGAGAACAATTCTCGGGTTGCGATACCAATCAACAAAATTAGTTCCATTCAGTTTTTCCTTTCCAAAACCGATCTCAAAGCAAAACCAGTGTAGCAGGAGTAGGAGAAGGTGCCATTGAACTACAACAAAAATATGCAAAGATTCTAAGCACTATGTTTATGTAAAACTTTTATTAAACTTTTAATTAAAGACACTCCTATTTTATGTCCTTTTATAGACACATAGTGAGTATTCAAGATCCATATTCATTAAACACTAGTGAGCTTTGGCATCACTGCTAGAAATTTAATGACATAGGTAAGCAACACCTTTGCTAATTACATCATATGTAACTCTTGTTTGTTGAGTATGAAAACAAGTAATGAATGCCTCCATCAACTTGACTCATGGCCAGTCAACTGCCCCAAGGGCTCACATGAGGGAGGGAGCACTTCCGTATTCGGTGCCAATTAAGAAACCTGCCTCATGTGTGTTTTCCTAGACACCAATTGTCTTGTATAGGTTCCTTCATTATCAAATCAAATCCCAACCACTTATGTCCTCAAGCCCAAAACCGCTTTGATAGCTCGTTTAAATCGCCATTGTTATGCGTGATGTGTCCAACACATCCCTATCATCTATTGAGATAGCCATTGATATACTACTTTGGCAAATCATATCAATAACGATCTAAATTCTTGATAGGTGCAACAATTGGATGGACAATTTGATTTAAAATTTTTAACTATAAGGATGAACAAAGATTACTATGAACATAGCATCACATGCAATGAGCATAAAGAAAATAGCAAGGATAAAACACACATCCACGTAAAATCAAAATAAGTCGTGAAATAGCATGGCCCTTAGCATTAAGATCTCCATCATCATGCTTGGTTGTTCACCTAGCCACCTTGCTTGATTTGTTCACCTAGCCATCGTCTTCATCATTATGGATGCAACTCCTTACAACTTTTGATAATGAATTTTACATGAGGGTTTGAAGCATCACAAGTCGACACGCAGGTCGTTATACAATTTAAATAGCCTTATGGCTTAACACGGCACGCAGGCCATGTGGAAATTACATGCATCACATACACGAGTTAAACAAAAGCAACCCTACGACTCCGGGGTCCGAGGCGCCCGCTCAGGGTCAAGGGCGGCGCCCACCGCATGGCGGGTCCAAGGGGCGAGCCTTGGAAATTTTTTTAGAGGCATGTCTTCCGCCATGGAAAACACCTCAAAATTTCCACGGATCAACCAGATTGACCCAATCCGATCTAATATAATTGGCTTGGTCCCATATGGATACGTTTGAAACCACGATGGCGGTAACCCGACCGGTAAGGGCAACGCGTCGCACCATGAACGGACTCACCCAAATCAATATTGAATCTGTTTGCGCTTACCATGGATCAACAGATTGACCCAATCCAACTCGATCCGATTGGCTTGGTCCCATATGGATACATTTGAAACCACGATGGCGGTAACCCGACCGTAAGGGTAACGTCGCACCATGAACGGACTCACCCAAATCAAGATTGAGTCGGTTTGCACTTTCCTCAAACCCTAAATCGATCGATCTCATCGATGGTCGCCGTCACCAATTCATCACATGAACTGGCCGAACATGTAATAGATCCAATCTACTAACCTCACACATCATATGTGCAACATCCAGATCACAAAACTATACGAGATGGCTCGATACCATTTGAAGGAAACGCGGTATGCTACGCTAGCACAAAAAAAAACTACAAGCAACCGTAAAGCTACTCGCAAGAAGGGGATCATAGATAAGATTACCACTAGACGCGCAGCCGGAATCCTTCGCGCGTCGATGTAGTGGTTCGTCCTCGCCGCATCGTTGCGTCGATGTAGTGGATCGTCCTCGCCTCGCCGTGGATCGCCCTCCCACGCCGCAGCCGCAGCAGCGTCACCGCAGAGTCCACACGCCCGAGATGGAACGCCGCGTGCGTCGTGTGCAAGCACCTAGTCGCTCGGCGAGGCAGCGAGAGGAGGAGGCTAGGGTTTCAAGTGAATCAAACCTAAACCGTGGAAAGCACACCTGCGCCTCCTCCTCCCTCCTTATATAGCCATGAGATGAAACCCTAAACCAGGGCCCACCAAAGATGCTAAGCCCACGAGGTTCATTAATTACGGATCCAATCCAAATTAATGCGTCCCACCATTAAGTGTGTGACCCTGCAGTTCACATACGTTTGGACATGGATTCGAAAACTCCTTTTCAATCCAATAGTTGGTAGCGGCTTCTTGCAAAGTATGCCAACTCCCAAACATACTGTGATCAAATCGAATGTAACCTATCAAAAGAACTCATGTAATAATCCCTTTGCCAAGTATATGAAGATTGATCTCAAGGCGAGAAGCATGTCATCCTTTGATGATTCAATCCATCTCTCGATCCGTGATATATTAATAAGTTGTGATTGACTCTCAATCACGGCATGGCCATGCACTTTCTTAATCATATCACGCGAGTGGCCTTGTCATATATCTCCGTTTCATTGGAGTGGCAAATTCCATCTTGATCGCTCACTTCCTCTCGCACGCTTTCATAGTAAACATGAAAGCTACCTTTATAACTATCCGGTTAGGAAGTAGTGTTTGATAGCCCCAAGGAAAACTATTACACATGTAGGGAATATGACAATCTCGTGTCTAAGGATCATACATCTTCTAGGTATGAGATACACTCGATGACACATAAGAATGAAACATTCTCGCAATGTCCCATAGCGGGTCTATCTAACCCATGTTCTTCAACATGGTCCACAATGTAGAGATGATATCTCCATATCCCATGATCTATGAAGCATGATCATCGATCACTACATGTGCTGATCTATTCATCGTAGTCCTATACGATGATATCCGATCAGAGATATTTATCGAATTACATCATTAAGTAAAGAGCTTCATAATCAAGTCACATACTTGTTGATCAATACAATGATATACATTCATTGGACCGATAATCATATTATTATTCACAAACATAGTCATGTTACAATCATCTAAATGATTGCCTCAAGGGCATAACACTAACAGAATTGTGCGATGCAAATCAGACGGTCGGCGATGCTTGACGAGGTTGACGGCGGCGAGGAAGCGAAGGTTGCCGGAGCTGGGGAAGACGACGCGGTCGACGGTGCTACGGTGGTTCTCTGGCGTGAAGAAGTGGTTCGTTTGACGCGGCAAACTCAGAGGAGTTCGGAACTGGCTCGGGCGACGACAGAAGATGACCAACAATGGCGAGAGGAAGCAAAAACAGCGGCGGAGCGAAAGGGCAACTATGGCGAGCTACTGCGGAGTCTTTGGGGCGTCTCGGTGTGCGTGTGAGGAGTCAAAAGAAGCGGCGCGAGGAGCTCTACACGACGCACTCAACGGCGACTATAAAGACGCCTCGACGTGCGCGCAATCACCGGCGAAATAAGCGGAAAAGCTGGCGGAGTTTGTTCCGACGAACTCGCAAGGATGAAGCGACGTGGCGCAATCTTGAGCGTCCGCGTGTCCTCGGATCAATGGCTCACAAAGCGCGCGCGACGTGGCCTCGCTCAGACCGCAGGATCTCAATCGGATGGCTTAGGTTTGTCGGTGCTAGGGTTACGACGTGCTGGGCCAGTCCAGTACTGTTCATTCCCGTTTTTAAATCCTTTTTCATGTAAAATAATTCCAGAAATTCAAATAATCCAATAAAATAGCCAAAAATACTAGAAAATTTCCAAAAAAATTCTAAAAAATATTTTGAGACATTTAGAACACAAATAAAATATTTCCAATAAAACTTGGCATAAACTGAATTCAAGAAAGGTCAAGAATGAATAAATCCAATTACATTCTAAAAAATTCTCAAAAATAAAAAATACTCCAAAATTTAAATTAGAGCAAAATTCAGGGTGTTACACAGGGGCGCCCTCCGAACCTCAGCCGCGTTCATCACCACCCCATGCTTCGGCATCGGGTCCCGCTGCTCAAGTGCCCGTCTCCTGTCCATCCCCCGCGGTAGAAGAGATCTCCCGAGATCCGCTAGCTCTTGCTCGCCCCCAACATATAATGAAAACCGCGCGGGTTGATGAGGAAGACGGCTTGAAGTCCCTTGACGATCCGGCGGAGGAGAAAGAGAGGAATGACTTTTGTAGTCACGCTGCCGCTTGTGCTCGTCTGGCCCGAGTAATATTTTCACTACTCTTATCACCATCTTGCTTGTGCCGGTTAGCATGTTGTCACCTTTCCCTGTGATGGTTACAGAAATTGGGAGAACGCTCTGCGAAAAAGTCAGAATACCTCCAAAAGATGCTCCCAGAGGTCAGGACGTGCCAGGAATATCTGGCCAACTTGGAGCAGATCAAGGCTAGACATGCAGCCGAGCTGCAGGATCTTCGGTCAGAAGTCCAAGCCTTGCGGGAAAAGAAGAAAATCCTATGGCAGGAGAAGCTAGATGTTGTTGGCTCCCTTCGAGGTAGATATTTCCTGGGCCATCCCGTGCTCTCGTTTAGTCGTCTGGTCTTTTGATTTCGTTATCTTCGTGTCAGTTCGGGATTCTACTATTGCAAAGCTCCAAGAGCAACTTAAGGCCTCGGAGGCCTCCAAGTTGAAATCAGAAAAGGAGTTAGAAGGTATGCTCAGCAGCTTGGCCCTCCCTTGCCTTCGTTGTCTTCTTGGTATTTCTTAATAATCTGTTTTGCTTGCAGACTACAAGTTCAAGACGCGGGCGCAATACGCCGTTTATAATGAGAAAGTCGAGGCCCTTGAACGTCTTGTGCTAAGTTTTGCGAGGCCTCTGAGCCATTGTTGAGGTTGCTTCATCCCGAAGGAGAGAGGCCACTCAGTAGGGGCCACGTTATCTCCCAACTGGAGGAAGCCCCCAAGGAGCTTAAGAGACTCTTGAAGGAAACGACGACCAACGGTGCTAGCCAGGCTCTAGTGATCACCAAGTCACTTTATCTCTGAGTGGATCTTGAAGCCATTAAAGATGGCTATGCCAGCAATGTGGATGAAGACCGGGTCGCCGAACTCTGGGATGAAGTTAAGGATGCTTCTTCGGCTGTCGCAGAAACTTTGGATCTGTGAGCAAATATTTGAAAGTGTTTCTTTGACCTTGCATTGTTTCTTTAAATATGTTGCTATGCTCGATGAGGCCAGCTGAGTAGTTTTGACATCTTAAATATCATGACGCATGTCTCAAAGTCTTAAAATTCGTAGGAGCAAAGCACTCAGACGCATAATTTTCGAGAAGATTTTATGAGAACAACTTTAAGAGCGAACATTCATTCATAAAGAAGCAATTGAATTACAAAGTTCAAGTGAAAAAACGACGTAGCTGTTCTATGTTCCAGGTGTTGTTGACAATTGTGTCGTCTTCACGCTTGAGCTTATAAGCCCCAGGACGCATCACCTCATCGATGATGTAAGGGCCCTCCCAGCTTGGGGAGAGCTTATGCTCACATTTCTGATTCTTTCTAAGGACCAGATCTCCTTTGGAGAATGCGCAGCTCCTTACATTGCGATCGTGATAGCGACGTAAGCCCTGAAGGTACTTTGCCAACTGAATTGTTGCGACGTCCCTGGCTTCTTCCAGTCGGTCGAGGTCTTCTAGACGGCTTTCTTCCGAAGCGACCTCTTCATAGCTCCGAACCCGCGGGGATCCGAATTCTAACTCGGTGGGGAGGATTGCCTCTAAGCAGTACAACAGGAAGAAAGGTGACTACCTGGTTGCTCTGCTGGGGGTGGTTCGCAACCCCCAGAGTACCGAAGGCAATTCTTTGACCCACCGAGTGGCGTATGGTTTGAGACGATCAAAAATCCTTGCCTTTAGGCCTTGTAAAAACCATGTCGTTGGCTCGTTCGACCTGCCCATTACTTCGGGGGTGTGCTACTAATGCGAAGCAAATTTTTATGCCGAGTTCACCGCACCAGTCTTGAAATATGCCACCTCTGAATTGGGTGCCATTATCCATGATGATTTGGTTCGGTACGCCGAATCTAACCACGATTTCATGGAAGAAATCTTTGGCCTTTGCGGCTGTGATTGTGGTGACTGGCTTGGCCTCAATCCATTTGGTGAATTTATCGATGGCCACGAAGAGATGAGTATAACCACCTTGAGCCTTCTTCAAAGGTCCCACCATGTCAAGCCCCCAGACCGCAAATGGCCAGGTGATTGGGATGGTCTGTAGTTCCTGTGCCGGTTTGTTCACCTGTCGCGCAAAGAATTGACATCCTTTGCATGTCCGGACGATGTCCTCTGCATCAGTGATAGCAGTCAGCCAGAAAAATCCCTAACGATAAGCCTTACCAACTAGGGTTGTTGACGCCGCGTGATTCCCACAAATTCCCAAGTGGATTTCTTTGAGAAGATCTCTTCCTTCTTGTTCTGATATGCACCGTCGTAGTACACCAGAGGAGCTCTTGCGATAGAGTTCTTCCCTGATTACCATGTAGCTCTTGCTTCGGCGCATTATTCGCTCGGCCTGTATGCGGTCTTTGGGTAGCTCGTCCTTCATCAGATAGTCCATATACGGAGCTGTCCAATCGGGGGTAATGATTAGGACTTCTACCTCTACGTTCTTCTCCACTGGGATGTCCGACATTGACCGAGTGCTTATTGTGGACTTATGAATTTCTTCGACGAATACTCCCGCGGGCACTGTGGTCCGGGCGTATCCCATTTTTGCTAGCTCATCGGTCGCTTCATTGTCCTGACGGAGCATGTGAACAAGTTCCAAGCCGTCAAAGTTGCCTTCAAGCTTGCGTACCTCATGGCAATAGGCGGCCATGTTGTCTTCGACGCAGGACCATTCTTTTTGCACCTGATTGACCACGAGCATTGAATCTCCACGAACCATCAAACGTCGGATGCCGAGTGATATGGCGATACAGAGCCCATGGATGAGTGCCTCGTACTCGACGGCGTTGTTCGACGTGGGAAAAAGTATTTGAAGAACGTACCTCAACCGTTCTCCACTTGGGGATATGAGCACTATACCAGCCCCCGCGCTGCTGAGCATGAGGGAACCATCGAAGTGCATCGTCCAATACTCGAGTTCCTTGACGATCGCCGGGTTTTGAAGTTCTGTCCACTCGGTAGTAAAGTCGGTGAACGCTTGAGACTTGATGGCTGTGCGAGGCTTGAATAGGATATCAAAAGCTCCAAGCTCGACTGCCCACTTCGCAATTCTCCCAGTGGCCTCCTGGTTGTGAAGTATATCTCCTATTGGGAAGGAAGTGCCCACCGAAACAGTATGCTCTTGGAAGTAGTGCTTGAGTTTGCGAGATGTAAGAAGTACGGCGTATAATAACTTTTGCACTTGTGGATACCGCACCTTAGATTCACTCAGGACCTCGCTGATGAAATAGATCGGGTGTTGGATCTTCTGCACGTGACCCAGCTCCTCCCTTTCTACGATGTTTGCAGTGCTGACTACACGAGTCATCGCCGCGATGTAAAGTAACAAAGGTTCCTCTGGCTTCGGTGAAACCGAGACCGGGGGTATCGTTAAGAAGGTCTTCAAATCTTCAAACGGTTGCTGTGCCTCAGGCGTCCATTGGAACTTGTCCTGCTTCTTGAGGAGTTTAAAGAATGGCATACCTCGCATACCCAGTCGGGAAATAAACTCTTGAAAGCGCCATGCACCCTGTAAGCTTCTGGACATCCTTTTGGCAAGTCGGTGGTTCCATATTTGATATGGCCTTGATCTTTTCTGGGTTGGCCTCAATGCCTCGTTGGGATACGATAAACCCGAGCAGTTTTCCCGAAGACACTCCGAAAACACACTTCTCGGGATTAAGCTTCATGCTGAAAGTCCTTAGACTTTCGAATGTCTCGGTTAGGTCGGGGATAAGGTCCTTCCTCTCCCGAGACTTTACCACGACATCGTCCACATATGTGTGACACCCTAAAATTTGCTCTAATTTAAATTTTGAAGTATTTTTGATTTTTGAGAATTTCTGAGAATTTATTAGAATTTAAATTGGATTTACTTATTTCTGACCTCTCTTGAATTTCAATAAATTCATGCAAACGTTTATACAAAGTTTTATTGAAAATATTTTATATGAGTCCCAAATGTCTCAAAGTATTTTTTAGAATTTTTTTGGATTTTTCCAGGTATTTTTGCTATTTATTTTGGCTTTGTTTATTTATCTGATTTATTTTTAAACAGAAATGTTTTAAAAATCGGATGAACAGTAATGGGCCGAGCCCGTTACTGTGCGCGCTGCCGGCCCAGCTGCGCCAAAACCCTAGTCGCCGTGCGCTCGAGCCGTCCGAATAAAATTCCGCAGATGCCGTTGCGCCACATCGCCGAACGCGTGCGCCGTCGGATCTTCGCTGCGCGGACGTCCAGGATTGCGCCACGTCGGTCGTCTTCGCGAGATCACCGGAGCTAATGCCGCCGACCGTTTCCGCTCGTTTCGCCGCCTGTAGCGCGCACGTCGAGGCCCTTTAAGCCGCGTTGATGAGCGCTATCTGCAGAGAACTCAACGCCGCTCAGTTTGACTCCTTGCACGCACGCCGAGACCCCCTCTAGCACCCGCTTTTGCTAGCCGTAGTTAGATCTCTGCGCCGCTGTCGTTTCTGCTTCGCCCCGTCACCGTCCGTTGCCTTCCACCGTGTTCCGACCGTGTACTGGGTTCACCGAAGAAAGCCGCGTCGATCCGGGTACTTCTTCGCGCTGGAGAGCCGCTACAACGCCGTCGCCGAGGTCGTCTTCCTCAGCTCTGGCAACTTCATCGTCCGAGCCGCCGCCCGACCCGCCAACTCCTCGACCATCGATCATCATCCAACCGCTGCGGTGAGTCCACGTCGCGTCCACCTCTGTATATGTTTAGATCGTTTCATGACCGTTAGATCTAGATTAAACGGTAGAGATTGCGTTTAACTTCTGTAACGCGTTTAGATCTAAGCCATTGGATCGGTAATGGACGCGTAGGATTGAGCCACGTTGCGCCATGCACAGTAAACAACTCGGAATACCGAGACCGTTGGATTGAATCTCAGTGGCGAGGATTAGATCTAGGACTGCCCCATGAATCTGTGACGTTCATTTTTGAACGTGCGGCTGAGATTACACTGAACCCTTGCCAAATTAGGATCAGACGCGCGCGCACGTTGACTGGGAACCGGACCAAATCCTGACCGCTGATTTTGATCGAGCCGTCGCGATGTCGACGCGTGTCATTGCGTAAAACCGAGGCATCGCAGTGGCGGCGCGGTGCTGGCCGTTGGATCTGAGAGATCGTTGGATGCGCGACGCGTTTCGCGTAGATATTGAGGCAGTGCGGTGTGGTGCGTGGATCTGGCCGTTGATTCAATGAACGGCTTAGATCTTGCTGCGTGGATGCGCTGTTCTGGTGGAACGAGTCCACAGTAGACCAGAGTCGGGCTGTGAACCGAGCCCATAGACAGAGACGACGTGGTGGCACCAGAGGCTGCCACGTGTCATGCTGACGTCATCGCTGACGTTATAAATATTTTTATATATAAAAATATTTTGGCCGAAATTCTTTTCTGTGCTGACTCATCTTGATGCGATGTTGACGTCACTAATGCGATTTTTCAGTATAAAAAATAATTTGGAAAAATCGGATTTTCTAATTTCTGTATTTTCAAATTTTATTCAAATTTCAAATGGCTATAACTTTTGCATTTGAACTCGGATTTGGGTGATTAAAATTTATAAAAATTCATAAAATTGTGACCCATTTAGTGATGATTTTTATTTGAATTTTTGAGGTCATTTAGTCTTCTGTATTAGCTATTTATTTCATATATTATTTGTACGCGTAGACGCAAATTTGCCGTTAGGTTTCGAGGAAGTGTTCGTCGCCCAAGACCAAGCTTCGGAACACGACCAGCAACTCTTTGAAGGCAAGTGATGCTTTGATCATTTTGATCCCAGATTTTAAAATGTAATTTATGCTTTGAAATTATGCATGCTTATTTATTAAAAATGGATTTAAATTAATTTGGGATAATGTAGTTAATCAACCCATTTTGTTATGCCACCTTGAAATTATTAATTGTATGCCCTAAATCATTGTCACCCTAAGATTGATTATATTAGTTGGATGTTAATACTATGCCAACACGGGAGGCTAGACCGTGAATAGATGCTTAGCCTGGCAACGAATCAAGAATAATATTTCGGAAAAATGCTACAATATTGACTAATGGAATATTGAATGTATTTTGAAAGTGGTGTGATGTTGCCACCTGATGACATTGAAGTATGGAGACCTGTGTGGTTCCATACCGATGTTGAGTTATTGCTGGCATGTGTTGCACAATAATCAACTGGGTGGGAAATGATTTAGACTGGGGCAAGTGGCAAGAGGCTGTGTGCCAGGTGGGCCTGTGTGGCATTGGGTTGATGAGTGTTGTGAGTCTGTGTGCCACAATGGGTCGTGTGCCATTTGTTGAGTCTTTGGAAGTCTTGCCTTGGTCAGTTAAGGACTTCACCTTGCAAGCCTTTGATCTGAGTCACCCGTACAACCACATGTCTGGTATGGGACAGACCTAGTTGATTAGGGTTCTGATATCTTTCCTCTGATACCTCGGGGTGACAGTGCACGGGGGTGTATCTGTACGAGGGAGCGTACCTGTGCTACGGCTTGGTGCCCATCCAATGGTGTTTGGCCTCTCCTATACTTCGGCTCTGTGTGAGGGAAGTGATAGTGAAGGCAATACCGGAGAGGTTCTTTGGTTAAGGTAGAGGTTCCTGAAAAGCTTTGTTGCGGACAATCACCTGTGTGGTGAGCGGCTGTATCTTGTGGGTAAAGTGTACAACCTCTGCAGAGTGTCAAAACTATTCGAATAGCCGTGCTCGCGGTAATGAGCATTGCTTGGGGATTACAGTCAAGGGGTAGATCTTCATAAATAAAAATGTGCAAAGGGTGGCTGTGTGCCAATGCTAAAATGAACTATTAAGGCTGTGTGCTGAGAATCTTTGAAGAAAAACTATTTGAAGATATTCGTACTATCATAACTGTTTTACTGCTTTAATCTAAATAAAATACTGGTTTAAAATGCTGTTTGATGCAAAAGAACCAATTAAGCCAATCCTTTGGAATAAGCTTTGCATATAGTAATAGCGCTGCATTCCGTGCATTACTTGTTGAGTCCCTTGTGTACTCACCCCTCCTTGCTTGTCAACACTAACATCAATGGAGGAGTCTACACCAGCCTGGGAGGAGGAGTACATTGAGGATCCGAGCAATTAGGGGGCAAGCCCAGTCGGTTGCCTGTGGCAAGATGAAGGCTTCCACGACATTTATTTTGTTCCGTTGCTATTTTGTTTACTATGAATAATGTAAGCCCTGCGTGGCTGATTTTATGTAAGGAGACCATAAGGTCGTACAACTCAGTTTATATAAGTGTTGCACTATTTATTTTTACATCGCTGTGAATGTCTGTGATGTGCAACCCTGTAAAGACTGTGTGTGCTAGCGTGATCCTGGACTAGCACGGAATACACATATGGTCCGGATTTGCAGATTCGGGTCCCGACAGTGGTGGTATCAGAGCAGGCTGACTGTAGGTCTTGACCCTAAACTAGATTAGTTGTACCTAGGAGGATAAAACTATTTTCTAAGACTTAATCAACTTGAGCAAGAATATCAATGAAATCTCGACTTATCTTTTCTCCTTTGCTTCATACCTATGCTGAATTCTTATTATTATCTGTTTAATTTAAACGAGGTCTATTTTGGCAGATGAGGATGATCCACACGTATGGAGAGCGCACTGGAGGTTACGCCGCTGAGTTATGGCGTATGATGCAACTGCTCGGAGGATTTGATAGACCGCTTTATCGGGGGACCACGGTGGTACGGGCAGGACTTGATATCGCCTGGGATGTCAAGCTTACAGTATATGCACGGGAGAGGACAAGGGCGAGCCGTCCTATCTATATCACGATCAGGAGGTCTTCTTTTCAGGCCAGGATCCAAGAGACGGCACGTCTGGCGATGCGGCAGATTGCCTGCACCTACTCCGCAGAATTGGAGGGCACCGTCTTTCGTCACCACCCGCGCCGAGATAATCGCTTTGACAGGGTGGAGCTCTTGGAGGAGGACACCACGATCACTCACCTGGCGAGGTATGTCATCGCCCAGGTGGACGCCTTGGACGAGACGGTCCAGGAACTGCAGAGGACCCGCGATGAGGTCACGAAGGCAAGGACTCAACTGCGGGAGGGCGTAGCTCACTCCATACAGAAGATCCAGGAGTTGGAGATGGCCCTGTATGGACCCGAGCCTGAGTCAGTCTTGGAGCTGCACAATCCAGATCCAGAGGAGCCAGAGCAGGAGGCACCAGTGCAGGAGCCGTCGGCACAGGAGCAGACAGCCCTGGGACCAGCAGAGTCGATGGGGTCATTTGCACCAGCTGCAGTAGGTCATCAGGACCAGTTCGCCCCGATGCCAGAGCACCCACCGGTGTATGCTCAGGGGGAGCTGTAGCCGGGTTGGCTCGATGAGTGATCGAGTCTAGTCGTGGGTAATGCCGAGACTCGAGTGTTTGAGTCGCGACTTTTGCTTCAGAGTCACCATTAGGTGTGAGTCGTTGCGGAGTCCTACGTTGCTTACTTGTTTTTGGTTGTGAGTGTTTCGTATGTGTTGCATTGCCTTAGGCACTTGTGAGCAACCATACTACCTTATATTACATCAATAAAGTTGCTAAATAATTTAAGTTACACCTGTTTCCCCCACATAAGTTCTTTTAGTTGTCTATGCTTTCTTCTTTTCTTAATCCTAGAAGTTTGCAACAGATGGTGAGGACTCGCGGAAACATTGGAGCCAGAGGAAGTGGAGTGAATCAGGCTGACAACCAGAATGAGGAGCCAATCCCTCAACCGCCGCAAGTCGATATGCAGAATCTGGGAGCCTTTCTGGCTGCCCAAACTCAACTTATGAACACGATGGTACAGACCATGCAGCAAATATCCAATCAGGCTGCTGCGAATGTTCAACCTGGGGGTAACCATGGACCACACCCCTACTCAAGGTTGTCGGAGTTTATGCGAACTCGTCCACCCACCTTCTCCGGCAACGCCAATCCGATGGAAGCGGACGATTGGCTAAGGACAATCGAAAGGAAGCTGCACATAACCCAGTGTATGGGACATGAGAGGGTACTCTATGCCTCTCACCAGCTAGAGGGAACCGCTGCAGAATGGTGGGAGAATTTCTGTGTTGCACATGAGAATCCCCAAGAAATCACAAGGGAGGAATTCACCTCAGCTTTCCGCCAATACCATGTACCCGAGGGTATCATGGATCTTAAGAAAGAGGAATTTGGAGCCTCAGTGGTGGCCAATCGGTGGCGATTACGAATAAGTTTACTCGGTTGGCACGCTACGCACTGAAGACGAGCTACAGATAAGGCCAGACAATCCCGCTTTATGAAGGGATTAAACACGGGATTGCAGGTGGGACTGATCACCCACACATTCCCTGACTTTCAAGAGCTAGTTAACAAGGCTCTTATTTTGGAGGACAAGCGCCGAGAGTTGGATGACAACAGAAAGCGTAGAATGGCGCAACAAGGAGGTCGTTAGGGTCAGCAGAGGCAGAGGACGGCACCCCAACAGTTCATCCGGTACCAGCCCAGAGGCAGTGACAGGGTACCACTGCCGGCAAATCGTCCAGTGGGTCAGAATGCCCAGACTCCACCGTAATCGTGGTACAGTCGAGGAACCTCGCAGCGACGGCGGAAGGCGTTGTTATCACTGCAACGAGTTGGGGCACTTCGCCAACAACTGCCCAAAGAAGGGAGGTGTCACCCCGGTCCGATTTAACCTGGGGAATACACCTACAAGGACTCCAGCGCCGAACGTGAACCGCGGAGCAGCGTCATCGGCAACTCCATCTCAAGGAACTGCACGAGGCCGAGTCAACCACATTACAACGGATGAAGTCCAGAACGCCACGGACGTTGTACTGGGTAAGTTCCTAGTAAACTCAGCACCAGCTACTGTTTTATTTGACTCCGGAGCATCACATTCATTTGTTTCTCAAGATTTTGCCATTCACAATAATTTGGATATTGTGGAACTTAAGTGTGTACTTATAGTCCAATCCCCTGGATCAGAACTCCGATCCAATATAGGATGTTCTCGGGTAAGGCTAATAATTAATGGAATAGAGTTCCTAGCGAACCTAATTATATTGAATACCCAAACCTTGGATGTTATACTGGGAATGGATTGGTTAACCAAACACAAGGCAGTGCTGGACTGCGGAAAAAGAGTTATATCAATCGAGAGCCCGGAAGGGAGAAGGGTTGAATTTGAAGCAAAAACAGTACGGGATGGACAATTAATGGTCAACAACATGAAGATCGAAAGCTTGGAGGAAGTTTCCATAGTCAATGAATATCCGGATGTTTTCCCGGAAGATTTACCTGGAATGCCGCCAGATAGAGATATCGAGTTAGTGATAGAGCTTGTTCCAGGGACAACTCCAATAGCTAAGAGACCTTACAGGATGTCCACAGAGGAATTAGTGGAAATGAAGAAGCAAATTGAAGAGCTGCTGGAAAAATGATTTATAAAACCTAGTTCATCGCCATGGGGAGCCCCTATCTTGTTCGTCAAGAAGAAGGACGGGAGTTTTAGGATGTGTATAGACTATCGTGCACTCAATGATGTGACGATAAAGAATAAGTATCCGCTACCCAGGATCGACGATCTTTTTGATCAGTTGAGGGGAGCAGGAGTCTTCTCCAAGATTGATCTTCGATCAGGATACCATCAATTGAAGATCCGATCAGAGGATATTCTGAAGACTGCATTCTCGTCAAGATATGGACATTACGAGTTTACAGTGATGTATTTTGGTTTGACAAATGCACCGGCATATTTCATGAACTTAATGAATAAGGTTTTCATGGAATACTTGGATAAGTTCGTTGTCGTGTTTATTGATGATATCCTTATTTATTCCAAGATGAAGGAAGAGCACGCCGAACATTTAAGGCTAGTCCTTGAGAAATTAAGGGAACAACAATTGTTTGCAAAATTTAGTAAATGTGATTTCTGGAAGAATATGGTTGAATTTCTTGGACACATAATGACTACAGAAGGAGTTGCGGTAGATCCAAAGAAAGTGGAGACAGTATTACATTGGGAACAACCAAAGACGGTAACCCAAATCCGTAGTTTCCTTGGAATGGCGGGATATTACCGACGTTTCATCGAAGGATTCTCCACGATTGCGAGACCCCTTACGCAATTGTTAAGAAAGAAAAGAAATTCTTATGGACACCTGAGTGCAAGAAGAGTTTTCAGGAGTTGAAGAAACGATTAACATCAGCACCTGTATTAGTTTTACCTGACGTTCATCAAGGCTTCGACATCTATTGTGATGCATCACGTCAAGGATTGGGATGTGTATTGATGCAAAACCGAAAGGTAATAGCATATGCATCGAGGCAATTGAGGCCACATGAGGAGAACTATCCGACTCATGATTTAGAATTAGCTGCTGTAGTGAATGCCCTAAAAATATGGTGTCACTATCTCATTGGAAACAGATGTGAAGTGTATACCGATCATAAAAGTCTTAAGTATATCTTCACGCAAGCTGACCTGAATATGAGGCAAAGAAGATGGCTTGAGTTAATCAAAGACTATAATGTTGGAATTCATTACCATCCTGGCAAAGCCAACGTGGTGGCGGATGCCTTGAGCAGAAAAAACCACAGTGTAAATATGCTGTTGGAAACAAGTCAGGCGACTGTGTAAGGATTTCGAAGCTAGGATTGAAGTGG
Source organism: Otatea glauca (assembly GCA_036346275.1). NCBI lineage: Eukaryota > Viridiplantae > Streptophyta > Magnoliopsida > Poales > Poaceae > Otatea > Otatea glauca. Next base: position 41,359,265 of record CM070727.1, on the reverse strand, counting down.
TACCGAAGGATTTTGGCTACCTTGAAGTAAAACCTACCTCGAAGATCAGATCAGGGAAGCGCAGAAAAATGACGACAAAATCAAGAGAATTAAGGACAAGATGGATGCAGGCAAGGCAAAGGATTTCAAACTGGATGAGCAAGGTACTATGTGGTTTAAAGAGCGCATTTGTGTGCCGAACAAAAAGGATTTGAAGCAGTTAATTTTGGAGGAGGCCCATGACTCCAAGTACTCAATTCATCCAAGAAGTGCAAAAATGTGTCAAGATTTAAAAGAAAGGTTTTGGTGGCCAAGCATGAAACGGGAAGTCGCCGAATATGTTGCATTATGTGACATATGCCAAAGAGTCAAAGCTATGCACCAGAGACCAGCAGGACTATTACAACCCCTCAGGATACCTGAATGGAAATGGGAAGAAATTGGTATGGATTTCATAACCGGGTTGCCTAGAACTCAAGGTGGATATGATTCCATATGGGTCATAGTGGATCGCTTAACTAAAGTTGCACACCTTATACCGGTAAAGACCACTTATTCCGGAGACCGGTTAGCAGAACTTTATATGGCAAGAATTGTCTGTTTGCACGGAGTACCGAAGAAGATAGTGTCGGACAGAGGTACCCAATTTACCTCCGTTTTGGGGTAAGCTACATGAAGCAATGGGGACTCGCTTGAACTTCAAGACAAGATACCATCCATGCATGCATGGAAAACCGAGAGAGTTAACCAGATATTGGAAGATATGTTTGAGGGCATGTGCTTTAGCATATTCTACTTCATGGGACAAGTGCTTGCCTTATGCTGAATTCATTACAATACTTGATTATCAAGCGAGTTTGAGATGTCTCCATTTGAAGCTCAGATGGTCGATCCTGTCGAACACCATTGAATTGGAATGAGACATTGAGCGACATGTTTTTGGCCCGGATGTACTACAAAAAGCAGAAGAGCAAATCGCCATGATCAGAGAAAGACTAAAGATTGCCCAGTCAAGGCAGAAAAGCTATGCCGACAACCGTCACAGGGAATTGAGCTTTGAACCCGAAGATTTTGTGTATCTCAGAGTCACGCCACTCAAAGGAGTCAGAAGATTCCACGCAAAAGGGAAGCTCGCACCCAGATATATTGGGCCATTCAAGATCTTGAGCCGCAGAGGTGAAGTTGCATATCAATTGGAGTTACCGCAGTCTTTTGCAGGAGTGCATGATGTATTCCTTGTATCACAACTGAAGAAGTGTCTTGAGCACCTAAGAGCAAACACTGCTTAGAGGCAATCGAGCCGCAAGAAGACCTGACTTACAAAGAGCATCCGATGAAGATTCTGGACATAATGGACAGAGAGACAAGGAACAAGTCAACACGTTTCTGCAGAGTTTAGTGGAGCAACCATTCGGAAAGTGAAGCAATGTGGGAACGTGAAGAAGATCCGAAGAAGGAGTTCCCTAACCTATTTCTGTAGACAACACTGAATCTCGGGGACGAGATTCTGTTAAGGGGGGAGGTTTGTAACACCCTAAAATTTGCTCTAATTTAAATTTTGAAGTATTTTTGATTTTTGAGAATTTCTGAGAATTTATTAGAATTTAAATTGGATTTACTTATTTCTGACCTCTCTTAAATTTCAATAAATTCATGCAAAAGTTTATACAAAGTTTTATTGAAAATATTTTATATGAGTTCCAAATGTCTCAAATTATTTTCTAAATTTTTTTTGGATTTTTCCGGGTATTTTTGCTATTTATTTTGGCTTTATTTATTTATCTGATTTATTTTTAATCAGAAATGTTTTAAAAATCAGATGAACAGTAATAGGCCGAGCCCATTACTGTACGTGCCGCCAGCCCAGCTGCGCCAAAACCCTAGTCGCCGCGCGCTCGAGCCGTTCGATCAGAATTCCACGGCTGCCGTTGCGCCACATCGCCGAACGCGTGCGCCGTCGGATCTTCGCTGCGCGGACGTCCAGGATTGCGCCAAGTCGTTCGTCTTCACGAGATCACCGGAGCTAATGCCGCCGACCGTTTTCGCTCATTTCGCCTCCTGTAGCGCGCACGTCGAGGCCCTTTATGCCGCGTTGATGAGCGCGTTCTGCAGAGGACTCAACGCCGCTCAGTTTGACTCCTTGCACGCACGCCAAGACCCCCTCTAGCGCCCGCTTTTGCTAGCCGTAGTTACGTCTCTGCGCCGCTGTCGTTTCTGCTTCGCCCCATCGCCGTCCGTCGCCTTCCGCCGTGTTCCGACCGTGTACCGGGTTCACCGAAGAAAGCCGCGTCGATCCGGTTACTTCTTCGCGCCGGAGAGCCGCTACAACGCCGTCGCCGAGGTCGTCTTCCTCAGCTCCGGCAACTTCTTCGTCCGAGCCGCCGCCGACCCCGCCGAACTCCCTCAGCCATCTGATCATCATCCAACCGCTGCGGTGAGTCCATGTCGCCTCCACCTCTGTATATGTTTAGATCGTTTCATGACCGTTAGATCTAGATTAAACGGTATAGATTGGGTTTAACTTCTGTAACGCGTTTAGATCTAAGCCATTGGATCGGTAATGGACGCGTAGGATTGAGCCACGTTGCGCCATGCACAGTAAACAATTCGGAATACTTAGACCGTTGGATTAAATCTCAGTGGTGAGGATTAGATCTAGGACTACCCCATGAATCTGTGCCGTTCATTTTTGAACGTGCGGCTGAGATTGCGCCGAACCCTTGCCGAATCAGGATGAGACGCGTGCGAACGTTGACTGGGAACCGGACCAAATCCTTACCGCCGATTTTGATCGAGCCATCGCGATGTCGACGCATGTCGTTGCGTAAAACCGAGGCGTCGCAGTGGCGGTGCGGTGCTGGTCGTTGGATCTGAGCGATCGTTGGATGCGCGACGCGTGTCGCGTAGATATCGAGGCAGTGCGGTGTGGCGCGTGGATCTGGCCGTTGATTCAATGAACGGCTCAGATCTTGCTGCGTAGATGCGCTATTCTGGTGGACCGAGTCCATGGTAGACCAGAGCCGAGCCGTGAACCGAGCCCATAGACCGAGACGACGTGGTGGCACCAGAGGCTGCCACGTGTCATGCTGACGTCATCGCCGACGTCATAAATATTTATATATATAAACATATTTTGGCCCAAATTCTTTTTTGTGCTGACGTCATCATGATGTGATGCTGACGCCATAAATGCGATTTTTCAGTATAAAAATAATTTGGAAAAATCGGATTTTCTAATTTCTGTATTTTCAGATTTTATTCAAACTTCAAATGGCTATAACTTTTGCATTTGAACTCGGATTTGGGTGATTCAAATTTCTAAAAATTCATAAAATTGTGACCCATTTAATGATTGATTGTATTTGAATTTTTAAGGTCATTTAGAATTTTATTCAAACTTCAAATGGCTATAACTTTTGCTATTTATTGTATATATTGTTTGTACGCGTAGACGCAAATTTGCCGGAAGGTTTCGAGGAAGAGTTCGTCGCCCAAGACTAAGCTTCGGAACACGACAAGCAACTCTTTGAAGGCAAGTGATGCTTTGATCATTTTGATCACAGATTTTAAAATGTAATTTATGCTTTGAAATTATGCATGCTTATTTATTAAAAATGAATTTAAATTAATTTGGGATAATGTAGTTAATCAACCCATTTTGTTATGCCACCTTGAAATTATTAATTGTATGCCCTAAATCATTGTCACCCTAAGATTGATTATATTAGTTGGATGTTAATACTATGCCAACACAGGAGGCTAGACCGTGAATAAATGCTTAGCCTGGCAACGAATCATGAATAATCTTTCGAAAAAATGCTACAATACTGACTAATGGAATATTGAATGTATTTTGAAAGTGGTGTGATGTTGCCACCTGATGACATTGAAGTATGGAGACCTATGCGGTTCCATACCGATGTTGAGTTATTGCTGGCATGTGTTGCACAATAATCAACTAGGTGGGAAATGATTTAGACTGGGGCAAGTGGCAAGAGGTTGTGTGCCAGGTGGGCCTGTGTGGCATTGGGTTGATGAGTGTTGTGAGTCCTGTGCCACAATGGGTCAGGTGCCATGTTGAGGCCGAAGTCTTGCCTTGGTCAATTAAGGACTTCACCTTGCAAGCCTTTGATCCGAGTCACCAGAAACCACATGTCCGTATGGGACAGACCTAGTTGATTAGGGTTCGATATCTTTCCTCCGATACCTCGGGGTGACAAAGTGCACGGGGTGTATCATGACGGGGAGCGTGCACTGCTACGGCTTGGTGCCCATCCAACGGTGTTTGTCCTGTCCTATACTTCGGCTCTGTGTGAGGGAAGTGATAGTGAAGGCAATACTGGAGAGGTTCTTTGGTTAAGGTAGAGGTTCCTGAAAAGTTTTGTGGCGGACAATCACCTGTGTGGTGAGTGGCTGTATCTTGTGTGTAAAGTGTACAACCTTTGCAGAGTGTCAAAACTATTCGAATAGTCGTGCTCGCGGTAATGAGCATTGCTCTGGGATTACAGTCAAGGGGTAGATCTTCATAAATAAAAATGTGGAAAGGGTGGCTGTGTGCCAATGCTAAAAATGAATTGTTAAGGCTGTTTGCCGAGAATCTTCGAAGAAAAACTATTTGAAGATATTGGTACTATCATAACTGTTTTACTGCTTTAATCTAAATAAAATACTGGTTTAAAATGATGTTTGATGCAAAAGAACCTATTAAGCCAATCCTTTGGAATAAACTTTGCATATAGTAATAGCGCTGCATTCCGTGCATTACTTGTTGAGTACCTTGTGTACTCACCCCTCCTTGCTTATCAACACCAACATCAGTGGAGGAGTCTACACCAGCCTGGGAGGAGGAGTACATTGAGGATCCGAGCAATTAGGGGGCAAGCCCAGTCGGTTGCCTGTGGCAAGATGAAGGCTTCGACGACATTTATTTTGTTCCGCTGCTATTTCGTTTACTCTGAATAATGTAAGCCCTGCGTGGCTGATTTTATGTAAGGAGACCATAAGGTCGTACAACTCACTTTATATAAGTGTTGCACTATTTATTTTTATATCACTGTGAATGTCTGTGATGTGCAACCCTGTAAAGACTGTGTGTGCTAGTGTGATCTTGGACTAGCACGGAATACACAGAGGGTCCAGATTTGAAGATTCGGGTCCCGACAATATGCCTCCACATTGCGTCCAAGTTGGGCGTGAAAACACCACTGTATTGCACGTTGATACGTTGCACCGGCATTTTTCAACCTGAACGCCATCGCGGTATAGCAAAAGGCCCCAAAGGGCGTGATGAATGATGTCTTGATATGATCTTTCGCCTTTAGGCGAATCTGGTGGTACCCTGAGTAGGCATCGAGGAAACTCAGGATCTCGCACCCGGCGGTTGAATCAACCACCTGATCAATTCGAGGTAGCCCGAAGGGATCATTCGGACATGCCTTGTTGAGATCAGTATAATCAACGCACATGCGCCAAGTTTTATTCTTCTTTTGAACTAGTGCAGGGTTCGCCAACCAGTCGGGATGATACACTTCTTTGATAAAACCTGCAGTTAATAGCTTGGTGATCTCCTGCTTGATGGCATTCCGACGATCTGGAGCGAACCGCCGGAGTCTTTGCTTGATTGGCCTTGCCTTTTCATCGACGTGTAAGGATTGCTCGATCACCTCCCTAGGAACACCCGGCATGTCGGATGGTTTCCAGGCAAAGATGTCCTTGGTAGCCTGGAGGAAGGTGATGAGCATGCCTTCCTATTTATCCTTGAGTCCTATCCTGATCAGAGTCATTTTGGATGGGTCGGATGAGTCGAGAATAATTCTCTTGGTTCCTTCGCCAAGCTTTATCCCTGACGTGGCCTACTTCTTGGATGGGATATCGCCTTCTTCCTGTAATGTGGCAGCCTCTGCCTGGATATTCTTCCCCTCGGCAGTTGCCTCCTGCAGCTCAGCAAGTTCATAGTTCTCTCGATCGCATTCCAAAGATCGCTTGATGTCACTGCGAATCGTGATGACGCTTTTGGGTCCCAGCATCTTCATCACCAAATAGGTGTAGTGCAGGATAGCCATGAACCAAGCCAGACCGGGCCTTCCCAAGATATACTCGGTCCGATAGTTGTTTTTGGTACCGAAGGTGACGGGCAAAGCAATCTTCCCGAGTGGAAACGAAGACGCCCTAGGGATCACCTCGTGGAATGGCTGTGAGCTCGGCCTTAGCTCGGAGCGGGAGACGATCATGTCGTCAAAAGTTTTGGCGAACAAGACATTGAGTCCACTCCCTCCATCAATCAAGACTTTCTTGAGCTTTACATTGCGAATAACAGGGTCGAGCACTAGAGGATACTTACCCGGGTGTAGAACTCGGTTGGGGTGATCCAAGCGGTCGAAGGTGATCGGGACTTCAGACCACTTTAGATACTGGGGGGTTGCCGGTTCCACCACATTGATCTCCCAATCGGTAAGCTTTTGCTTCCGCTTGGACTCATATCTGGTGGAGCCTTCGTATATGTAGTTCAGCTCGTGCTCGGGTTCTTGGTAATCATCCTCGCTAGGAGGGTTTTTCTTCTTGGCAACCTCATCCTTCGCTAGAGCCGGTTGCTTGTTGCTTTCACGCGCAAAACGCTTCAGGGTAAAGCAGTCTTTGGCGGCGTGCTTTCCCTTAGGGTGGAAAGGACAGATTGCATCCATGACAGTACTGTAATCGGGTGCCTCTGTCGGGACCCGAATTTGCAAATCCGGACCCTCTGTGTATACCGCACTAGTCCAGGATCACACTAGTGCACACAGGCGCAACATAGATGCTATCATAGTCGCATACAATAAATATAGCATAAACTTCAATGATTAATAATAATCGTTGTCTTACATGAATAATGCCTCATAGGGCTTAAATAAAAGTATCAATGAAAAGCAATGAAATAGAATAAACGCAGTGGCGCTCCAGCCGCCACGTGCAACCGACGAGGCTCTGACCCTAAGCATTCACATCCATATAATCCTCCTCCACGAAGGGCGAGATTCCTCCTCTTACAAGTTGTTGTTGTTGGGGTGTGTACATAAAGCACTCAACAAGTTGTGCACAATAATGCAAGTCTAATATTCTATATGCTTGGCTTAATCCAAAGGAATGGCTAATAAGGGTATTTTGCAATAAAGCAACATTTAACAAGAATACAATAAATAGATTGGAAAGCAAGAAAACAAATACAAGAATTAATAAATTCAGATTTCAAGTAACCAAGTTTCTCAATCCTAAATTATTTTCCACCTTCCATGGCACCTTGCCATCCCAATAGGTTTTTGTTTAACAAAAGTCTAACCCTTAATCTGTAATTCCGAGCATTGCCCAATACCGTGAGCACGGCTATTCGAATAGATTGTACACTCTGCAGAGGTTATGCACTTTACCCACACGATACAACCAAACACCACCAAGGCGAGTGATCATAACAAAGCCTTTACAATGCTACACCTAGACCCAAGATCGCCGCTAAGGTTTCAACATCAAGGGTTAAACCACCACAACAGGCCCCCTCTTGCGCCATGTGAGTTAAACCGTAACCGGGACTCACTATTCACCACGACAAGATCAAATCTAGGTTTCACAAATTATTCAAATTAGGCTGTCCCATTCCGACATGTGGTTGCAAGAAGGACTCAGTCAAAGGCTTGCAAGGTTAAGTCCTTAAAGTGATTAAGGCAAGACTTCCACATACCCCCGCCATCCTCGCCCACCTTGGCACACCGCCCTTGCCACTTGCCCCAATCTAAAATCATTACCACCCCAGCTTGATTACCAAGCACCACATGCCATCAACATTTCAATCTAGATGTGTGACCTCCTCGCCACGACAACTTGATATCACGGTGCGACAAAGACATGACACACCAATTCATAAACATTGTTCCATATTCCATTAGTCAAGATTAAGTATCAACATTCGGACACATGTGATGACGTGGCATGGCTAAGCAATCTATGACGGTCTAACTAGCCCATGTTGATTATCAATATTAACCAACTATAGTTCCACATCCTAGGGTGACAAATAGATCATGGCATATAATTGACAAGGTATGATTTAAATCAAATAGGCATATTATCTAATTCCCAGATTAATTGAAATCATTTATACACATAAATTATCATGCATAAAGTTTAATAGACAAAATAGCAATTTGGTGAAAATTAGGTGCAACATGATCAAAGCACAACTTGCCTTGGAGTAGGTGCTGGTCTTGCTCTGAGCTTGGGTCTTGAAGCGATGAATCTTCCTCCGGATCACCGAGCAGTTCAACGTCTACGCGAAACGATGCCAAAATAGCAAATAAACACCAAAACATAGAGCAACCAAACTTCAAAAATAAAATAAAATTCAGCAATAAATAGATCTTGATTTTACAAATTTTTAGAAATTTGAATCACTCAAATCCGAGTTAAAATGCAAAAGATATAGCCTTTTAAAGTTTGAATAAATACTGAAATTACAGAAAATAGAATAACCAATTTTTCAGAATTATTTTTCTATTGGAAAAGATCTTTATTGCGCAACGCTGACGTCAGCCCTGGCCCGAGCCAATCAGGCGCTGACACGTCATCGGGTCCATGGACTCGGTCCATGGGACCGCCTCTGGTCCACCGTGGACGTGGCGCACATCGACTGTCTGCAACGCCGCCCATGCCGATGCTCGACACGCGGCGCACATCCGGGCGACGATCCAACGGCTAACACTCTAACGCACACGCGGCGCGATCTCAACCGAACAAACCTGATCCAACGGCCGACGCTTACCCGAGCCGTTTACTGTTCTTATCGAGACGTGGCGCGATCGCAGTGGTCCGACGAAGATCCAACGGCCGATGAAGCTTCCCGACGAAGATGGCAGCACGACGGCGGTCTGGCACCGGAGCGGAGGACGATGACCACCCGAGCGGCGTTCCGGCGCGACTCCGGCGGGATGAAGTGGCTACCCCGATGCGGCTTGACGCGACGAGCCCGGATCTGGAACCGATTCGGCGAACGGCGGCTTGACGGAGACGCAAACTAAAGAAAACGACCGGCGGCGCTACGAAAAAATGCGGCGAGCTCTACTGCACGGGTGACGGCGACTCGACGGCGAAGACTAGAGCGACTGGAAGCGCAAGGCGATGAGGAACCTCGGGGTGCAGCCGACGCCTTTTATAGCCTCGGCATGCGCGCTAAAACGGCAACCCTAAAATCACGCAGCGGCGGCGGATTCGGAAACCGAATCGGAGACGATGACTGCGGTCCGTCCGATCTGCGATGAACGGCTATGATTCCTCCGAACGCGATACGATCCGATCCGCTCTTTCCAAAACCAACGGATGCGATCAGATCTTTCCAAAACAACGCAAGGAATCCTCACCGCGCGATCTTGATCCAACGGCCGGCGCTAGGGTTTCGCGAAGGAGATACCGTCGATCCGATCCAACGGCCACACGCACGGCGGCGGTGAAGCGGGCCGACGGGCCGCACCGCGATGGGTCACAAGACGACAAGCGTCGGGCTTGGCCCAAGATCGCTCCAAAATTTTTCAAAAGCTTTTGATTTAAAATAATTCCCAAATTAGATTAATTAATTTAAGGCAATTAAAATATCGAGAAAATCCAGAAAATTCTCATAAATACTTTGAGACATTCGAGCTCAAATAAAATATTTTTGGTAAAATTTTATATTAACTTTATCTATATATACATTTAGTTTTCACTAAAGGTTCAATATACTTAATTAAAATAAATTCAAATAATTTCTCGAAAATCCAATAAATTCGTAAAATCACCAAAATGCACATAAGTGAAATTATAGGCCAAATTTTGGGATGTTACAAACCTCCCCTTAATGTAATCTCGACCCGAGATTGAAGGTTGACTAGGAATAGGTTTGGAAATTCGACTTCAGATCCTCTTCACGCTCCCAGTTGCCTCATTCTCGGAATGGTTGCTCCATCAACCCCGCAAAGCGAACTAACTTGGTCACGGTCTTGCGGTCCATAACATCCAGATTCTCGATTGGTTGCTCCTTGTAGGTCGATCTTTCGCAATTCAATCTCTCCCAAAGGTGTCCGCTGGCTGCACCAAGACACTTCTTGACTCGAGACACATGGAACACATCATGCACGCTCGCTAGTGATCGCGGTAATTCCAATCGATAAGCAACCTCCTCGACGGCTCAAAATTTTGAACGGTCCAACATATCTTGGGGCAAGCTTTCCTTTAGCGTGGAACCTTTTAGCTCCTTTTAGAGGGGTAACCCTAAGATACACGAAATCATCGGGTTCGAAACTCAAATCACGGCGTCGATTATCTGCATAACTTTTTTGTCTTGACTACGCGATTTTCAACCTGTCTCTTATCATGGCAACTTGCTCTTCAGCTTCCTTAAGAATGTTAGGGCCAAATATCATACGCTCCCCTGTCTCATTCCAATTCAGTGGGGTACGACAGGCACGACCATATAAAGCTTTGAATGGCGACATCTGCAAACTAGCCTGGTAACTGTTGTTATAGCTGAACTCTGCATACGGTAAGCATTTATCCCATGATGTAGTATAGGCTAATGCGCAAGCTCTTAACATATCTTCCAAAATCTGATTTACTCTTTCTGTTTGACCATCGGTCTGCGGATGATATGTCAGGTCAAGTTCAAACGCGCTCCCATGGCTTCATGCAATTTATCTCAAAATCTCGAGGTGAATCGAGTACCTGCATCGACACTATTTTCTTAGGCACACCATGCAAACACACGATTCTGGCTATGTATAATTCTGCTAACCGGTCTCCTGAGTAAGTTGTCTTGACTGGAATGAAGTGAGCAACTTTGGTCAGTCGATCCACGATAACCCATATAGAATCATACCCACTTTGGGTTCTTGGCAACCCGGTGATGAAATCCATACCGATTTCTTCCCATTTTCATTCTGAAACTTTTAACGGTTGTAATAATCCTGCAGGTCTCTGGTGTATTGCCTTAACTCTCTGGCATATATCACATAAGGCAACATGCTCAGCGACTTCATGCTTCATATTCGGCCACCAAAACCTCTCCTTTCAGTCCTGGTACATCTTGGCGCTTCTTGGGTGGATTGAATACATGGAATCGTCTGCTTAAACTCTGGTCTGTTTGGCACACAAATACGACCCTTGAACCACATGGTACCCCGGCCATCCATAGTAAAATCTACCGCTAATCCTTCATCCTTTTTAGCTTTGATTCGGTTAATTTTCTCATCATCCTTTTGCCCTTCCCAAATCTGATCTTCAAGCGTCGGCCTTACTTCCAAAGCAGCTATAAATCCTGCTGGAACCATTACCAATTTTAACTTCAAACTCCTTACACAACTCCGATTGATCTTCCCGTACCATCATGTTTGTAACATGGTTTTTACGACTCAAGGCATCGGCCACTACATTAGCCTTTCCCGGATGGTAGTGGATTCCCATATTATAATCCTTGATCGCCCAACCATCTCCTTTGCCTCATGTTAAGATCGACTAGGTGAAGATATATTTCAAACTCTTGTGGTTCGATATATCTCACATCTATTTCCCATGAGATAATGACGCCACAATTTCAAGGCATGCACCACGGCACCCAATTCCAAGTCATGCGTAGGATAATTCCCTTCATGCGGTCTTAATCGCTTTGACGATATGCGACCACTTTACCCTCTTGCATCAATACGCATCCAAGACCTGCCTTGACGCATCACAAGATATATCAAGTCGCTTACAACATTAGGCAAAACCAACACGGGCCGTGGTCAAACGCTTCTTTAATTCCTCAAAACCCTTATCACAATCAAGGCCCATGAAAATTTCTTTTCCTTTTTCAACAATCTGCGTAAGAGGTCTCGCAATCGTCGAAAATCCTTCTATGAATCGGCGATAATATCCTCGCCATTCCTGAAAACTTGGACTTGAGTGATGGACTTTGGTTGTTCCTAATGCAACACTTGCCTCCACTTTGCTTGGGTCGACGGCAACTCCTTCTGCAATCATAACATGACCGAGAAATTCCACCTTTTCCTTCCAAAAGTCGATTTATCGAATTTAGCATACAAATTGCTAAGACGCAGCTTTTCCAACACTAGCCTCGGATGATTTGCGTGCTCTTCTTCGGTCTTTGAATATACCAAAATATCATCTATGAACACAACAACAAACTTGTCCAAGTATTCCATGAAAATCTTATTCATCAAGTTCATGAAATATGCCGAGCATTGGTCAATCCAAAAGACATGACCGTGAACTCATAATGTCCGTATCTTGAAGAAAATGCGGTCTTTGGAACATCTTCCGCCTCAATCTTTAGTTGATGATATCCGGACGAAGGTCTATCTTGGAGAAAACTCCACTCCTCTCAACCGGTCGAATGTATCATCAATCCTTGGCAACGATACTTATTCTTAATCGCCACTTCATTAAGTGCACGTAATCAATACACATTCTAAGGCTTCCATCTTTTTCCCGACAAACAAAATCGGCGCTCCCCATGGCGGCATTTAACTTGGTCTTATAAAACCCTTCTCTAATAACTCGCCGATCCGCTTCTTCATTTCCACCAACTCATCGGTAGGCATCCGATAAGGTCTTTTGCTATCGGTCTTTGTTCCCTGTACTAACTCAATGACAAACTCGATGTCACGGTCCGCGGCATTCGGTAGATCCTCCGAAATACATCCGATATTCCACGACCAGCGCACGCCATCTATGCCGACGGCTTTCACGCTATTAACAATTAATTGACCTTACGAACCGATGTCGCCGAATTCCACCTTTTCTCCTCTAGGGCTCTCAATGGATACAATCCTTTGACCGCAATCCAATATTGTCTTATGCTTGGTTAACCAATCCATACCGAGGATAACATCTAAAACTTGGGCATCTAGAATAATCAAGTTCGCTAGGAACTCTACACCATTAATTTTTAGCTTTACCCCAAACATCCAAGGTTAGATCTTAACTCGATCCCGGGCTTGACTAGCATCATACACTTAAGATTTTTCATGCTCAAACCATTTTCGGATGCAAAAGCTCGAGAGAAAAATGAATGCTAAGCTCTGAATCAAATAATATCGCAGGTGCAGTCGAGTTTACTAAAAACTTACCCAAGATCGACGTCCGATGCTTCACGGCTCCATCGGCGGTGATGTGGTTGACTCGCCTCGAATAGTAGCTTGAGGCGCCGCTCCCCGCTGTCCGGCTCCTCGATTCGCTCCCGTCATCGGTGCTTTAGCGGTGTCGCTCCAAGGTTGAAACGCATCGGCGTGATACCTCCTTTCGGGGACATCTATTAGCATAATGCCCCAACTCATTGCAATCAGAGCACCTTCCGCGGCGGATCGCCGCACTCCTCCTGGGCATTGTTACCTGAACCGTGTATGATAACTCGTCACGGTGGTCGCGTGCGTGTTGTTGGTTTGTTAACGACTTGCGGTTGGAACTTAGCAAACCGCTGCGGGTCATCCTCATTCGCAGTGGTTAGGACGCCCACAGGTTAGTCATCAAGCGCTTGCGATTTTCCCCAAGCTCCTCGCGCTTATCCTCCGTAATCAAAGCCTTGTTTACCAATTCTTGAAAATCGGAAAAGTGTGGGTAATCACCCCACTTGCATCCCGAGTTTAATCCTTCATGAATCGGGATCGCTTAGCCTTGTCCGTCGCCACATCTTCAGGAGGCATAGCGAGCTAACTGCGTGAATTTGTTCAAGTAATCAGCCACCGGTTGGCCTCCTTGCTTAAGCGCCCTGAATTCTTCCTTTTTCAGGTCCATCATTCCTTCTGGTACGTGGTATTGGCGGAAGGCCGCTGCGAATTCTTCCCACGTGATTTCCATGGGTGCCTCGTGAGTAGCACAGTAGTTCTCCCACCATTCTGCAACTGTTCCCTCAAGCTGATGGGATGCATAAAGAACCTTCTCATGCCCTTCACATTGCGTGATGTACAACTTCCTCTCAATGGTTCTCAGCCAATCATCCGCTTCCAAGGGTTGACGTTGCCCTGAATGTTGGTGGTCGGGTCCTCATAAAGTCCGACAATTTGGAATAAGGACGAGGTCCGCCGTTATTAACTGAGTAGCGGGGTTGTTGATCGCAGCCATATTGGTCATCTCACGCATCATTGTCCGCATCAACCGAGTCTGCGCAATGAGAAAAGCTCCCAAGTTACAGATATCCATCGGCGGTGCTCGATGCGGTGGTGCTCCTTCGTTGGGATTGTTGCCCGGGCACGCACTCACTTCAAAGCTCCGTTGTTGTGCGGGTATTCACCATCCGCTTGATTGCTTCTTGGGTTAGGAAAGGTAGATGTAGCATAGATAAGATGCAAGAATTTCTAAGGCGGGGAAACAGGTTAAACTCAACTTAAATAATCTTTATTAATACTTGGTATGGTTGCTTACAATGCCTAAGGGCTTTGCAACACATACTGCACACTCAGCAAACAATTAAGAACCAAACTAAACATGCAACCTTAACGTCTACTAAAAGGTAAAGGCTAACTTAAAGACGCGACTCAACACTCGAGTCTCAACACAACTCTAAGACCGACTCTCACTCATCCAGCCACCCTAGCTAAGACTGATCCGGTGCATACACCGGTGGGTGGGCTGGTATAGTTGCGAACCTATCCTGGTGACCCTCTGCTGGCTCCTCAGGCTCCCACTCACGTTCTTCCGGGTCTTCTTCTTGGCGTCCTCATCCGGCTCTGGGACGACACAGTCCGCTATCTCCTCGCCTACCGCAAGGCCTCCTCCAACTCACCGATGACTCGGGCAAGGCGTCACGGGTCTTTGAAGCTCTTGCCCGCCACTCAACGCCTCACACGCCTCCGGCTCTGCGCAGGTCCCTCGTGTGCTCCTCCGGCCGTGGGCGAACTCAACGAGGTGTACCGCAGCGGCACACTCCTCCATGATCCGCCGACGCCGCACGCCGCCCGTCGGGTGAAGCCAAACACGTGTCGCTAAGCTCGTAGGCGTAGTCGCGGCGATCCGTCGTAGAGAGCAAGTCTAGCAGCCTCCTGAACTCCACCTCGTAAGTGAACCTCCGGCGGTGATGTGGATCGGTCCAGTGGTCTCGCCGCACTCTCGAGCGAAGATGATCACTTGCGTAAGAATCCCGATGCACACCGCTGACGCCCAGCTTCTTCGGTAGAGCGGACGATCAAAGCCTCCAATCACTCAAGAACTCTCCATAGCTCCATGGCGTAGCCACCACGCTCGACTCGAAGATCGGAAGATCGGCATCTATTCAAAACAAAATTTTGAATAAGACCTCCACTCAAACGGCAACGAAAAGAAGGTAATTTAGCAAGGATGAGAGTAGAGGGATGAGATAAGCCAAGGGTTTCTTATTAGTCAATTTCACCTTTTCTTTAGAAAATAATTTTGGACACTCCTAAGAGATACCAACTACCTAGGCCAAGACCTATAGTCAAGATGGCTCGATACCACCTCTGTCGGGACCCGAATTTGCAAATCCGACCCTCTGTGTATACCGCACTAGTCCAGATCATGCTAGTGCACACAGCGCAACATAGATGCTATCATAGTCGTATACAATAAATATAGCATAAACTTCAATGATTAATAATAATCGTTGTCTTACATGAATAATGCCTCATAGGGCTTAAATAAAAAGTATCAATGAAAAGCAGCGGAAATAGAATAAACGCAGTGGCGCTCCAGTTCGCCACAGGCAACTAACGAGGCTCGGACCCTAAGCATCCGCATCCATATAATCCTCCTCCACGAAGGGCGTAGATTCCTCCTCTTCTGAAGTTGTTGTTGTTGGGGTGTGTACATAAAGCACTCAACAAGTTGTGCACAATAATGCAAGTCTAATATTCTATATGCTTGGCTTAATCCAAAGGAATGGCTAATAAGGGTATTTTGCAATAAAGCAGCATTTAACAAGAATACAATAAATAGATTGGAAAGCAGGAAAACAAATACAAGAATTAATAAATTCAGCATTTCAAGTAACCAAGTTTCTCAATCCTAAATTATTTTCCACCTTCCATGGCACCTTGCCATCCCAATAGGTTTTTGTTTAACAAAAGTCTAACCCTTAATCTGTAATTCGAGCATTGCCCAATACCGTGAGCACGGCTATTCGAATAGATTGTACACTCTGCAGAGGTTATGCACTTTACCCACACGATACAACCAAACACCACCAAGGCGAGTGATCATAACAAAGCCTTTACAATGCTACACCTAGACCCAAGATCGCTCGCTAAGGTTTCAACATCAAGGGTTAAACCACCACAACAGGGCCCCTCTTGCGCCATGTGAGTTAAACCGTAACCGGGACTCACTATTCACCACGACAATGATCAAATCTAGGTTTCACAAATTATTCACTAGGTCTGTCCCATTCCAAACATGTGGTTGCAAGAAGGACTCAGGTCAAAGGCTTGCAAGGTTAAGTCCTTAAAGTGATTAAGGCAAGACTTCCACATACCTCTGCCATCCCTGGCCCACCTTGGCACACTGCCCCTTGCCACTTGCCACAATCTAAAATCATTACCACCCCAGTTGATTACCAAGCATCACATGCCATCAACATTTCAATCTAGATGTGTGACCTCCTCGCCACGACAACTTGATATCACGGTGCGACAGCACATGACACACCAATTCATAAACATTGTTCCATATTCCATTAGTCAAGATTAAGTATCAACATTCGGACACATGTGATGACGTGGCATGGCTAAGCAATCTATGACGGTCTAACTAGCCCATGTTGATTATCAATATTAACCAACTATAGTTCCACATCCTAGGGTGACAAATAGATCATGGCATATAATTGACAAGGTATGATTTAAATCAAATAGGCATATTATCTAATTCCCAGATTAATTGAAATCATTTATACACATAAATTATCATGCATAAAGTTTAATAGACAAAATAGCAATTTGGTGAAAATTAGGTGCAACATGATCAAAGCACAACTTGCCTTGGAGTAGGTGCTGGTCTTGCTCTGAGCTTGGGTCTTGAAGCGATGAATCTTCCTCCGGATCACCGAAAGCGCTTCAACGCCTACGCTAAACGATGCCAAAATAGCAAATAAACACCAAAACAGAGAGCAACCAAACTTCAAAAATAAAATAAAATTCACCAATAAATAGATCTTGATTTTACAAATTTTTAGAAATTTGAATCACTCAAATCCGAGTTAAAATGCAAAAGATATAGCCTTTTGAAGTTTGAATAAATACTGAAATTACAGAAAATAGAATAACCAATTTTTCAGAATTATTTTTCTATTGGAAAAGATCTTTATTGCGCAACGCTGACGTCAGCCCTGGCCCGAGCCAATCAGGCGCTGACACGTCACCGGGTCCATGGACTCGGTCCATGGGACCGCCTCTGGTCCACCGTGGACGTGGCCCACGGCGCCTCGCGCCACGCGCCCGACACGCGGCACACATCGACTGGCTGCAACGCCGCCCGTGCCGATACTCGACACGTGGCGCACATCCGGGCGACGATCCAACGGCTAACGCTCTAACGCACACGCGGCGCGATCTCAACCGAACAAACCTGTTCCAACGGCCGACGCTTACCCGAGCCGTTTACTGTTCTTACCGAGACGTGGCGCGATCGCAGCGGTCCGACGAAGATCCAACGGCTGATGAAGCTTCCCGACGAAGATGGCGGCCGGCGGATCCGCACCGGAGCGGAGGACGACGACCACCCGAAAGCGGCGTTCGGCGCGACTCCGGCGGGATGAAGTGGCTACCCCGATGCGGCTTGACGCGACGAGCCCGGATCTGGAACCGATTCGGCGAACGGCGGCTTGACGGAGACGCAAACTAAAGAAAATGACCGACGCCGCTATTTAAAAATCTGCGGCGAGCTCTGCCAGACGGCGACGGCGACTCGACGGCGAAGACTAGAGCGACTGGAAGCGCAAGGCAATGAGGAACCTCGGGGTGCAGCCCACGCCTTTTATAGCCTCGGCATGCGCGCTAAAACGGCAACCCTAAAATCACGCGGCGGCGGGCAGCGCGGCGGATTCGAAACCGAATCGGAGACGATGATCGCGGTCCGTCCGATCTGCGATGAACGGCTATGATTCCTCCGAACGCGATACGATCCGATCCGCTCTTTCCAAAATCAACGGATGCGATCAGATCTTTCCAAAACAACGCAAGGAATCCTCACCGTGCGATCTTGATCCAACGGCCGAAGGCGCTAGGGTTTCGCGAAGGAGACACCGTCGATCCGATCCAACGGTCACACGCTACGGCGACGGCGGCGGCCGACGGGCCGCACCGCGATGGGCAGCACAAGACGCGACAAGGTCGGGCTTGGCCCAAGATCGCTCCAAGATTTTTCAAAAGCTTTTTGATTTAAAATAATTCCCAAAATTAGATTAATTAATTTAAGGCAATTAAAATATCAGGAAAAATCCAGGAAAATTCTCATAAATACTTTGAGACATTCTGAGCTCAAATAAAATATTTTTGGTAAAACTTTATATTAACTTTATCTATATATACGTTTAGTTTTCACTAAAGGTTCAATATACTTAATTAAAATAAATTCAAATAATTTCTGGAAAAATCCAATAAATTCAGAAAATCACCAAAATGCACATAAGTGAAATTATAGGCCAAATTTTGGGATGTTACAGCCTCCCTCCATGTTGCTCGGGGCCGACTGCGCTCTGCTACCGCAACTAGCTCCTCGCCTTTCCGTTTTTTGTCTCTGTGCTTTGAGGACTCGACCTTGTCTCCTTTGTTCTTTTGTTGCGGGCGATCTTCTTGGCGCTCGGCCAGGGCGTCTGAGGCCGTGGCATAGCGGTCGGCCAATGCAAACATCTCCTTTATGGAGGCCGGTGGTTTCCTAGACATTTTCTTGATCAGATCAGGATCGCTGACCCCTTTCTAAAAAGCTGCTACCACCACTGCATCAAATACATCTCTGATGGTGTTCTTCTTCTGCATGAAACGCCGGATGAAATCTCTCAACGTTTCATCTTTCTTCTGGTGAAGCTGATATAGGTCCCATGGGGTGCCAGGCCTCTCATAGGTTCCCTGAAAGTTCGCGATAAATTGATCGCAAAGATCGCTCCAGGAGTCCACCGAGTTCGCAGGAAGTCCTGTGAGCCATGCTTGAGTTGAAGGGGTGAGATTGGCAGATAATTTGCCATCATGTTTTGATTGCCCCCGGCCGCTTTAACCGCCAGGGCATAGACCTGCAGCCAAGCTTCCGGATCTCGTTCCCCATCAAACTTAACGATGCCCTTGGAGTTGAAACCTTCGGGCCATACTACTCGGCGTAACCAAGAAGTGAATGCTCGGATTCCGTCGATGGATCTGTCGTCATGATGAGGGGGAGTCTGGCGTGGCGAGCCTCTGGCTCGGCGATTGTCATCAACGTGTCGGGGTGGAGTTCGGCGCAGTGAGCCCATGACTCGGCGATCATCGTTGTCGTTCCGACCCCGGCGATGATGGCCTCTATAGTCGTTGCAGTCGTCCTACCTTTGATCGCTTTGTCGATCGTGGCCGGTACCGAAACGTTCATGGTCGTCATAGCACCAGCGTCGTTCTTCCTCGTCCTGCTCTTGCCGTATGGCGGTGATGTCTTGGAGGAGGTCGCGGTTGAGATTCCGGTGGGCATCTCCGACTGGTCACGTGGGACACCGACTGCCGGTACTCCGACTGCTAGCAACGCGAGTAGCCGTGTGGGAGTGTGAGTGCGCTTCTCCTACCGGCTTTTCCTGATTTTGCTGAATTGCTGCCGCCGTCACCATGGCCTTGATCTGGGCCACGATCGGGGCCGCCGGGCTATCAGATGCAATCATCAGGTCCAGCGTGTCGAGAAGTGTCTTGGAGGCGACGACATTCTGCAGCGGTGTATGGAAGACAGCTTGGTCTTCCAATTTTGATTGTAGGATGTCCTCGTGGACATTGCAGCCGTGAGATCGAAGCGATCGCGGCTGTGCCTCCTTAGCCTTACGAAGAAGGCGATCTTCCTCCGCGGCTTCTTGAATCTCTTGTTGGCGTTGAAGATCGGTCTTTTGCTCTTCTATTGCGAAGATGCCACGAAGATTGAAGCAATTCCTCGCGACGCTGACTGGTTCGCTATCCGAGTTGGAGTGGCATACCTGAGATGTGTCGGCCTGATCTTTACCAGATTGGATCTGGTTTAGGTCCTGGCAGACAAGTTCTCCGCGTGCATCTGCGACGAAGTCCAGGTTTCCAAAGCGGAAAGCCTGGCCGGAGATAAAGGTGGCGATGATTCCGCTGATTGCTTCCATCGAGTTTGTAGGAAATGATTATAGCGCTCCCCCTACCTGGCGCGCCAACTGTCGATTTTTGTGGTCGGCAATGAATTTATGGGGCAGGCACTAGATCTCAAACTCAAAGGTCTCACAAGACACAAGTTTAGACAGGTTCAGGCCCTCGATGGAGGAGGTAACACCCTAGTCCTGTGTACTGGGATTATTTGGATCTCTTGGATCTAAGATTGCTCGTTTCTTCTGTTGTTGCCTGCCCTCTGGGGTGGGGCGGGTTACAGAGTCCCGATCGGTTAAGAGATTCCGATTAGTTATTGGATACTAATCGGATACAGGATAGAATTTACATCTTTATCTTACCCTGCTAACAACTCGGATTACAATCGTATCTCTTATATCTAAATACTTGTTCAACTATCTCTAGGATATATCCCCTTCCGCACGGCAGCAAGGCTTGGCGCGAAGCTTATCCTCTAGGCCTTCCACTTGGCCCTTTCTCTCCTTGAGGCACTTCTGGGCCGGTTATGAAGACACTTGGGTTCTTATATTCCACAGTTTCCAAAACTTTGTTCATAGTAGAGTTGGCCGAAAGTAAAATTTAAAGAGCCAAATGGCCAAGAAAAGAAAGAAAGAAAGAAAGAAAAAGAAAAGAGAATAATGGATGGCTACTACATTGAGCAATACCCTAATTTGTGTTTGTTATTTTTAGATTGTGCAAATGCATTTAATAGTGAGCAATCTTGTGCCCTTTTATATTCTTTAAAACAAATAGCTAGCGTCTCTTCAAGACTTGTACAATAGATCTTTGGTGCTGCTCATATACTTTATTTGAGCCCATTCCTTGATTACACTAAGTTCCATTATCTTTGTGCCTGAGTTGCTTTGATCATCACATATATCTTAACAAGAATCATCAACAAGGCCTTGAATTTCTAGTTTGGATTGTTACCAAGCTTTACAATATCAAAGATTTCAGGATGATTAGCTTAGCAATTTCAATACTGTAACATCCCAAATTTTCATTTCAAAAATAGGATAAAAAAAATTAAATTATTATTTTTATCGGTTGTTCAAGTTTATTTGTCTCCTCTTTATTTTCTGGATTTCTCTAGAGTTCAAAAGAAAAAGACTTTTGCCAATTTTTAGAAAAAACTTAAAACTATTTCCTAAAAAAAACCCTATTTAAGTTGGAATTAATTGTTTAAAAAAATATATCACAAGGAACTTCGGTGAATTTTCCCATTATTTGTTAAAATCCTGATTTCAAAATCTTTCCAAAAGTCTCATCAACTAAAATATAGTTTGGAGACAAAATAAAAGATTTGGTTTTGCTAAAACTATCTTATTTAATATAAATAAAACTAAGTGAATTTCTGTGAAATTTTCTATATTTGTCAAATTATATATTTTCTAAAGCCTTTCCGAAAGCTTTAACAAAATAAAAATATATGTGGGTACAAAAATAAAATATTTGGTGGTACCAAAATATTTTATTTGATCTCAAAATGTCCTAATTAAACTCCCTGAATTTTCTTAGAATTTTTGGTGTTGTTTTAGTATTTTCCAAATTAAAAAGATTTTAAAAACAATATAAAAGTATTTACTGTACACGAATAAAATTATTATTTTATGTAATAATATTTTATTTGTGTTACTAAGGCTGTGGGTCACGTTCCAGATTTTTCTCTGATTTGTAAACGGTTGTTTGATATTTATTTCGATTTTATGGGTGATACTTAATAATTCGGATTAAATAATCAGAACTGCTACAGTAATTCCGGCAGAATTTCAGGCATAACTTCGGCGAGCTCTCCTGGTCACTCCCGATCTTATTTTGATCTGAAATTTTTACCAGAGCTTCCTATTGCTGTCCTCTACATCCAGTAAAATCAGATTTTCAAAATACCTATCGGAGCACCTCCGGCAACCGATTCTTTCCCCAACTCCGGCGAGCTTTTCCCGTTGATCCATTGCTCCTTTGTAGCTGAAAATTGAACCCTAGACGCCTCTCCGCATTCCCCACATCATACTAAAAGATCAGCATCAGAATCGCAACGGAGATCCCTCGGCAAGCCTTTTTCCCTAACTCCGGTAAGAACTTCGACGAGCTCTACAGGGCGCTCCCGAACTCCGTTCATCCTCAAATTTTTTGTGGAGCACCCCCATGAAGGTTGAAACACCCCTATGAATCAGTTTTGTAAGATTCCAAACAGAGCACCGCCGGCGTCCCTTTTTCTCCTACAACGTCGACGAGCTCTTCCGGTGCGCCGCCATCGCCGGCCGATCTTGGCATCCAGTTCCCAGTCATACCGGTGAGTTTTTCTGAAATCCTCTCGCGTCATGTCGTGCCATATGGTCAGATCTATCTCTCCACCAAATTTGGTGCAGTTTCATCCAGGAAATCAAAAGTTATGGCCGTTCCAATCACGAATCTTGCCGTCACCCGTTCTCCTTCGTTTTTGTGAGTTCGACCGTGAAATTTTTTCTGTAGACTCCTCTTGATGTCCTCTACACGGTGCTCACCCTAACTCAAGGTTTTGTCCAAGGGATTGCTTCAGAAAATTCAATCTTCCCGATCGATCGCGTGATTTACGGCAGAAAACTTCGTCGCGCGTTCCCCGTTGATCCAGAAGGTAAAACTCAGATCCGTTCACGTCATATCGTGCCAAATGATCCCAGATAGCTCTCTGTAAAATTTGGTTAGGTTTCATCTATTATTTTAATAGTTATGACCGTTTGATCTATTAGCTTTAGCAGCCGTTCATCGGCAGTTTGTGATCTGTCCGTTGGGTTGCTTCCAAATCCGGATATACCGTTGAGTTCGTGTCACCGCGTTCTATGTGGTGCTCACTTCCCCTCTGCTGTTCCATCCACCAAAAATTTTAATATTCGTTACCGTCGCCTTTTTGCCACCGCCGCGCGTCGTCTTGTGCCGCCAACCATTTTGGTTTGTCGTGGCCATGTCATTGTGTCCAGAAAATCATTATCCCCTGTTTTGCCCACCGTTGAAGTTCATTGATCCCCGGTTGCCGTCAAAGCCATGTTCTAGAATCTACCCGACGTCTTTTGGCCTAGTCCTTCGTGTCGGTGCGCATTTCGGTTCGCCATCTTTGGAAACCTTTAATCGCAGAGCCAATCCTACCATCCTACCCTATGCCAAGTGTATTCATCCTTGAATCGTTTCGCTCAAACCCGGACTTAACCCTTGGTCCAATTCGTCGTTAACTTCCCGCCGTTAACGTTCCGTCGTCAACGTTCCGTCGTTAACCTCCCGCCGTTAACGTTCCATCGTTAACGTTCCGCTGCTAACGTTTCTTCGTTAACGTTCCGCCGTTAACGCTTTGCTCTCGCTTTGCTATCATCGCATATGCGCATTCCAGCAAGAGCGTAGCGCGATGTCATTATCCTTTCTATCGTCCTATCGTGATCTAACCCCATTTCTTGTGAGTCTAGCTTTATCTTTCTATCATCTGCAAAGCCGGACCAAAACCTAACTTAAGACCGGTTCGATGGACTGAGTTCATCGTGAGCGCTACGCCAGTATTGCGGTTTTCCACGTTGTGTCCACCGTAGTAAGATATTTGTACTTGTCTTACTACATATCGCCATCGCCTGTTATCGCCAAGTCTCTTCTTTGATGTATGATCAACCCCGGATCGGATCGCATCAATGTCGATTCCATCCGTCCTTGTCTTATCCTCGAAAATCTAATCGCCATTAACCTGCATTCATTCGTGGACTTGGTCGATAGACCATTGGCCATATGTCATATCCTCGTGCCATATCTATTCTATTAGTCTATCTTTCTTTTGTTTGATCGTATTTGTTTAGTCAACAAAAGTCAACATTGAGCATCGCTTTAGTTCATCATGAACTAACATATCTTTATGGACCCGATCTATAGACCAAGAGCCCATATGTCAATATTTGTTCAATCGAGTTAATTAATCTCGAAGGATATCCCCTGGAATATACTCCGTTTTTCCCTAATTATCAGTCGTAACCTTCTCGATAAATCTTCCAAAGCTCGTTCTCTTTCATCCGATCTTCGATCAAATCTAAGTTCCTAAATTCAATCCTTCCGCTCAGCACCAATCTAATATTAAATTGGAGTTTATTTGAATTGCTTTTGAGTTTTGTTGTATTTGTGCTTCTTTGTCGTTAGACGTGTCGTTCGAAGTTACCCAAGTAGTCAAGGACGAGGAAGTCAAGCATTCGATTGAAGAGCCAAAGGTTGATGAAGCCAAGATCAATTAAAAGAGTAAAGAGCAGTTTATAGCAAGTGCCAGGCAAGTTGTGCTTTGATCATGTTGAACCTACGATTACAAAAACTGCTATATTGTTTTACTTTATTGCATATTATTTGACATGTACAAATGTCTTCAATTAAATTTGGGACTTAGCTATTATACCCAATTGCTCTATACCCTACCTTACCATTTGTATACCATGATATATTGTCACCCTAGATTGGTTCATTATAGTTGGTTAGTAATAATAATCAACATGGGATGGTTAGACCGTATTAGTTGCTTAGTCATGCCACGCCATCACATGTACTTTAGTCTTTGATAAATAATCTTGACTAATGGAATATGGAACGATGTTATGAACTTGTGTGTTATGTGTAGTCACACGATGAGATTGAGTTGCGGTGGCGAGAGGATGTCACGCAACGAGGTTAAATTGCTGATGGCACGTGGTGCTTGGTAATCAACTGGGGTGGTTATGATTTAGATTGGGGCAAGTGGCAAGGGGCGAGAATGCCAAGGTGGGCCCGATGGGCAGGGGGGTATGTGGAAGTCTTGCCTCGATCATGTTAAGGACTTAACCTTGCAATCCTTTGACCTGAGTCAATCATGCGACCACATGTCTGATATGGGACAGACCTAGTTGATTAGGGTTCTGATATCTTTCCTCTGATACCTCGGGCGACGGTGACACTAAGTGTATCTGTGCGGGGCGCGACTGTCTTTGCGGCTTGGTACCCATCCAATGGTGTTGGCCTGTCCTATACTTCGGCTGGCACTGCGTGAGAGGAGTGATAGCGAAGGCAACACCGGAGAGGTTCTTTGGTTAAGGTAGAGGTTCCTGAAAGGCTTTGTTGTGAATTCTCTGCCGGCACACCAAAGGAAGTGTGCTAATGGCCAGGCACAAAGAGAATATCACGTTGTGTGGGTAAAGTGCATAACCTCTGCAGAGTGTAAACCTATTCGAATAGCCGTGCTCACGGTATTGAGCAAAGCTCGGGAATTACAGTTAAGGGTTAGACTTTTGAAATGAAAACTTGGAATGGGATGGCAGGATTGCCATGAAAGGTTGGAACTTGACATAGAATTGGAAACTTGGTTTACTTCAGAAATGCTGAATCTATCTATTGCTGTTATTTGTTTTACAGTCTTTACAATCTATTTATTGTATTTGTTCATAAATGCTGCTTATTGCAAAATATCCATAATAGCCTTTTCCTTTGGAATAAGCCCTACATATAGTTACATAGAATTACATTCTGTGCACAACTTGTTGAGTGCTTTATGTACTCACCCCTTGCAACACAAAATCATCAGTTGAGGAGAAGACTACAACTTCGAAGGAGGAGAAGTTTCACGAGGAGGCGATTATCTAGGAGTTGAACCTTGTCGCTTGCTGTGGTATATTGATGGGATTAAATCGACGTTCTTCTTTCCATTCTTTGTTTATTTATTTTGAGTTGAAGCCACCAAGGCCTCACAAGTGTAAGTTTGACCTTAAGGTCGTTCAATAGTTCTATATTAATAGATGAAGTCTTTATTTATTATTCCGCTGTGTATGATTGTGATATTTCATCTATGTTGAGACTGTGTGCACTAGCGTGATCCTGGACTAGTGCTGAATACACAGAGGGTCCGGATTTGCATATTCGGGTCCCGACAAATACCAAGCTCCACAAATAACCATTGTTGTGCATTGGGTTCACTCTTTAATTCGCTTAATCATCATCATCATTGACTTCTACGTCTACCAATGTGTACGTTTTCAACCTTAATTCACTTTGGAAAGATGAGAACTTGATTTGGTAGGAAGAGATTGAGTGATTCCACACATACTTGCATACATTCATAATTGTATACTTGGTCTTTTATTTTACTAACCATGGCAGGATACGAGTATTGGTATTTTCCCTTCTATGGAAGTAATGATCCAGAAAAATATATTGCATGGGAAACACAAATGGAATGGGTATATAAAATTGAAATGAACCCCAAAAGCTAATGAGGTGATAGGAACTGCTAGAAAGTTTGACGATTATGCTTATGATTGGTGACAACAATTGTTCGAAAAATGCCTCATCAAAACATAGGAAGATTTAAAGCTTTTCATGAGGAGAGAGTTTGTACCACCATATTACAAGAAAGAATTACTCCGTCACTTGGAGAGAATTACACAAGGACCCAAATATGTCAATGATTACTTTGATGAGTTGAGTTGTGCACTTAGTCAAGCTAGTATTAACTAAGAGTATGACAAGAAGGTACAGTTTGAGAAAGGTTTAAATTCTAGGATTGCAGTAGTACTTCTATATAAATTAGTAGTTTGTACGACCTTGTGACATATTCTATTGAAGTAGAAAGGAAAATTCAAGAGATGCATCAAAAATCGTGTGAGAATGAGAGCCACAAAGCCAAATTGAGTGAGATTGGTAAAAAGAATGAATTGTGTGATTCTACCATATGTGAGATTAAGAGCATCTAAACTGAGAGTGTCAGAGATATACCGTAAGAAAAGAGAGATTTAGATGATAGGTAAAGTGAGGTTATTTCTGAAACTAACGACTTACTCTCTACTTGTAGTGTTATTTCTCATATTGTGCAGGTTGACCATGGAGATGAAGAGCTTTGTGCTAAACAACCAGCACCATGGGAGGTAAAAGATGAGAAGATAACCACAAGTGGAGATGAAGTACTTGCTATCCCAAGGATAGATGATGAAGATACGCTACCTACGAGGCCACAACACCTACATCAACTAAAGGGAATGTTAAAGGTAACAACAAATATGTTGAATTAATTGAACATGAAGAGAAAGGTGAGTGAAAGTGAGAACTCTTGTGTTTCTTTCGTGATTCCATATTTTGAATTTAATGTAACTAATTACATAATGTGGAATTGATAACTTATAAGGAAGGTCTTACTAGAATATCCTGTGATGATTCTTTGTGTTATATCATGTTCGATGAACCAAAAGAGTTATCTAGTATGATTGATAGGATCTCTAAAATTGTATGTTTAAAATCACTAGTTAGTACATATGCTGATGTGACCATGCCGACCCAGCAAGCCATATTTCTACCTCAAGCCAAGATAAGCGCCCAACAACTTCTGACGCTCCAAGACCAGTCCGTAATCAAGTCCAATTCGTTCACGAGTCCAGTTCGGCCCCCAGGAGCAGTCCAACATAAAACAACCATATCTAGGTCATACGAAGTCCGTTTGAGGAGTTCTTGGACTCTACGGACAAGCCCACGACGAGATCTTTCCAATAGAAGTAGTTGCACAATCAAACTCCTTCTAGATCGATAGGAATTATCAAAACTATTTGACAAATAGAACTACCGGGTGCTACGACACCTCCACTTGGTCCCAAAAGCCTTGTACGACCTAGGGTTGCATGGCCATCCCCTTAGCCACCTCCTTTGCCTTCATCCTCATATATATTAAGTAGACGTCGCTAGAATAGATGGGTTTTGCTTAGATTACAACTAGACACTTTGTCAGTTTTTCACCGTACATCGGTTTGTGGAACCCCAACTTGTGTGCTTAATATTATTCGCAATTTCAGATTGCATCTTTTACGTTCTTGCTTGTGTTCTCGATTCGCATGTAGTGATAAGCCTTCTTGGCGAGGTCACACTACTACAGAACCACTTATCACAGACGTTTCGGAATCGTCATCACAAATGGTTTTCTGAACCGTCTGTATCAAAGTGTCAGTGATGACAATATATCATCATAGACGGTTTTGCAACCGTTTGTGAAAAATACATCCCAAACGGTTCTAGTTTGGAACCGTCTGTGATGTGCACAGACGGTTACATTTTGGAACCGCCTGTGATGAGCTCTAAATCCTAGACGGTTCCAAACTAGAACTATCTGGGATGATCTCCATATCACAGACGGTTTCAAACTGGAACTGTCTTGAATGTAGAGGTCATCACAGATGGTTCCAGTTTGGAACCATCTGTGATGTTGATTTTCCTTTTTTCTTTAATTTTGTTTTATTGGATAGCCTCAGGAAATGCTAGCCATGCCCACTGAAAGAAAAGACAAAATACAAAATACAGAGCATCACCAACATTATTATGACATACATCTCAGAAATGAGCTCCGATCAAATATGAACATACAGCGCATCCATTTAAGAAATCAACTCACACATATAAAAACCAATTGAATTGAGAACTACAACTCACAAATTCACAGCACAAGGTTCACAAATTAATGGAAATGGTATCTAACAAATTCAGAACTCTTTAGGTGAGGCTTGAGTGGTGTTTGCCTTTTGGATTAATGACCTCACGCAAAAAGAAGGCACAGAGTTGTCCTCGAATACCTAGCAGGTCAGCCTTTTCTAATGTAGATTCAGCGCATTGCCAAGCTTGTGATGGGAAGAGTAAAGTCTTGTGTGTTTATAAATTAGTAAGTGGAAACAATTGTTGCAAGATCAACAAACTTCTATAACATTGGTTGTCTTTCAACCAATGAGGAGTTCCATGTAGTGGCAAACGTAAAATCCACATTGGTTAGTGCCCTTTGGTTGTTGGTTGGACTGCCAAAATATAATAGGTTAATTAGTTCGAAAGGTATTATTATGGAGTGTGAAGGATTATTGCGTACTAGCGGATACCGAAAAGTTATAAATATGCATCAGCGTCGCTGGGTTCTTCCTGTGTGGACGTCCACGAGCTTTGTAGACACCGAACGACGTGTCAAGTAAATCTTTGATAGGCTTCAAGTTGTTCGTGCCACCCTTTTTTAGAATCAAGGTAAATTACCCGGTTCTGTCTTGGTATAATTACGAGTAGAACCCAGTGAAACCTACAAAGCCATGTCGCCATGGTGATTCAACCTAACTTCAAACTGCATTATATAGTACAAAGCAACAAGTATAGCAACAGGATGAAGCACTTACCCTGGGTTGTGGGGTAAAAGTATGAATTTTTTGTCCCATTGAGATAGCAATACTTTTTCCACGTACTCATGAATGACTTGTAAATTTTCGTCTATGGTTTGCTTGGACACCATGTGTGGGTCGAGGAAACCCACCGGTTGTTCCCTTGCTTTTGCTTCCATGATCATGTATCTACATATACAAAATCAAGGATCATATATATATGACATTTATCGGTACGACATGAATGTAGACCGTAATTGCACACACTTACAATGTCCAGCATCTCATAAGTGATGCATCGAGGGTGTTGAGGTTGTATAATTCGAACATGTCATTGAAGCCGACCACGAAACAGCCATCCAAAAATCAGTGTAAGAAATGATCCTCCTTGAAGTTGACCGAGATACTCGATGCACGTTGTGCCACGGCTTGTTGCCTTGTTCCATGCACCAATCTTGCAATCTAACACAGGCTAATGTGAGCATTTCCTAGTTCTCTTTCGATACGAACGACAGTCCCAGCTTCAATTGCTACGCCAATGGGGCAAACGGAAAAATCATGGGCTGACGTGGTCATCCCTTTCGATTTGCTCTTGTCTCCGCCTCGCCGTCTACCAAATGTCGTCTTCACGGGAGACGACTTGGCTCGAACTACAGTATTGGTCTGTGCCTGACAGGACACGGTAGCCGATTTGGCGGGCTCCTTCGATGCAGCACATGGCTCCGGTAGTGCTGGTAGCTTCGGCGAATCACGCGGCTCCGGTAGTGCTTGTAGATTCGGTGCTCCTGGGTAGGCGTCGAAGGAGATGTCCTTTTTGGGCCACTAGATGAATGTGCTGATGGCATCCCCTAGTGTGATGATCTTGTCGTTTGGGGGCATCTCCAGCGTGATGGGCTTGAAAATTTCATGTACACCGTCGACATGGACCTTTGCGTAGCTCAGCTCTAAAGTACGACCGTGCACAAACGCCGCTACACTGGATGCATACGCTCATCCCCAAGCAGCCTGCAGGGGAACAGAGCCATTGGCAAGCCTCACTTGTAGATTGCACGGCGTGACCACCTACATAAGGGTAAACAAGTAATTAGGTAACACATCCAATAGGTCTATGTAAGGAGCATTGCATACATGTTACCCAGGTGTCGTCAGGAGGAAATCTGGCTTCATCCACATCCGTCTCAAGGGCGGATGCGCAATTGCTCCGACAGTTGGCTGGACTGAACTGCGCCTGTGCTTCTTGGGCTTGCATGTCCTGTGCCTGCCTCTCCGTAACCACCCTTTGCTCCATCCTTTCCTCAAGGCATCGTAGCTAACTATCGAACTGCACTTTGAGCCTTTCCTCAATCAGGGCTACTAGCCGTTCCTCGCACTTGGTTGTGCTTCTCTTCCTACTCCGGTACATGTCCGAGTCATGTGGGAATTCCATTTTCCAGGGAACGAAAACACCTAGGCCTTGGGTACGACCCGGTTGCTCCTCATTTCCCAAGGCCGTGGAGAGTATATCTTCCTCTCTCTTTGAAGTGAAAGAGCCCTAGGAAGATTCCATGCTCAACGATATTAGGCGTTGGGACACTTCCTCATCAGCGGGGTTGGCAAAGGACACGTCGCCCGAAGATGTGGGACGTGACCTCGCTCTCACCTAGTTTCGGGCACGCGGTTCCACGATCGAGGCAAACGGTGACGCGACCTCCTTTTGGGCTGCCTCGTAGTCGTCCCTCGTCCATTGCGGGAACTTGCCCGCATACCCAGTTGAGCCGAGTCTGTGTGGGTGGGTGTTTTTTGACTAGACGGTATTGTCCGCCTCACTTTGACACACGAACTCTTCCATCGTCTTCAACTCAACAAATTGTCCCCACACGTCTTCAGTGATGAACCTGTAATTCTGGAACAGTTTCATTTCCTTATTCACATAATTAGTGATGAGGACGCTCTTGAAGTTCTTCCACACCTTTTCCGCTACTAGCAATGCGTACCGTCGCAGTGCAAGTATGGCGTCTAGTGGAAGCTCAAACGACGCCAATATTTCTGTCACTAGGTTGTCACGCTCCTCATATGTCAGTATCTTCCATGATGGATAAGTGATGGGGACCCTTTCATGCCCAACGATCCCGCACATGGTCCGGAAAGCTGCCGCAGCCTTTGGAGGCACGGTAGGGGCCCCATCGTGCGGATCGAGCGAAGTGATGGTGTATCGGCTTTGAGGCCTTTTACTAAGCCCTCTTGGACTGCGCCTATTTCCTCCTACGTTGGGTGCCTCATCAGATCCATTCATCTATGAGGATTGAGGGGACGCCATCTTGTATGATGCAATGTTAAGAGTAGGTAAGTTAACAGAAGCAAATTTAAGAGAAGGTAAGTTAAGAGTTCTTTTGTACATACAAGGTTAAGAGAATTAATATTGCTTACAAGACCAATCAATATTGTTCAACAAAGTGCGATAATAAGAGCAAGATCTAAATTTGTTTGTGGTGCTCTCAGAAATTGAGCAAGTTTGAAGATTTTGAATCTTCAATCTCAATCACAAATGGGCTAAACAATCAATTAAGCAAATATGGCCTTGAACCCTTACCACCTTATCATGCACATTAAAGAATTGAAATCTTAGCCAAACTATGTAGAATGCAAGCATAGATGGAATGGTATTGTGTTTGAAAGGGTCATCAACTAAATAAAAAGTTTAAACATTGCATAGTGTTATACTGAATCATAGCAGCCTATAGTGCTAAGACTATGGAAAGATGGAATAAAATAATAATTGAAAGATTACTCCTCCAATCTGGTAACTAACATGCAAGGCCAAAGGCTAATATATGCTTTCAACTTTCATTGAGAATCAATGTCTACCGGTTCAAGACCAAACTCGCTAAATTAATTGTTGAAATCATTACTTCACCTATTATCATCATTGAGCAACGAGAAGGTAGCAAGGTGGAGTTTCCATGACATAAACAGAAAAGGTACACAACGAAAAATAACTAGACTAAGAAATTCTGTTCCAGTGAAACCAATTCGATGATGTTTTATCACTTTATCTTTCCATAACTACAAATTAAGCAACTTGAACGATTTTAATGGCTGAACAACATCTTGAACAACCTCAATTTAAGCCACTATATTACACGTTCATACATCACATAAGCTAAAATAAACCAATAAATTAAAATTACACAATAAAACAGCATGTGTTTTCTTATTTTTTGTTTAGACTCAAGCATAGCAAAAAATGAAACAGAATACCTCCAAGCCGAGGGGGAGGGCACGGGGAGGGAGGAGGGCACCACTGAGGGCGAGGGTGCGGCCGAGGGGAGACACCACTGAGGGAGGAGGGCACCACCAAGGCCGAGGGCATAGACCAGGGAGACACCACCGAGGAGGAGGGCGTGGCCGAGGGGGGTGGGCGTGGTCGGGAGTCGCCATCAAGCGAGGAGGGCGTCGTTGAGGGGGAGGGCACGGGGGAGGGAGGAGGGCACCACAGAGGGCGCGGGCATGGTCGGGAGTTGCCACAAAGCGGGGAGGGCACCACCGAGGGGGCGTGCAAAGTGTGTCACCGGAGAAGGCTACTGGTGCTAGCTAGGGTTGCAAACTGAGTGTGTGGGACTTACTGAATGGCAAGCGTGAGGACAGCGGGTGGATAAGGGTACATATCCCAGATGGTTCAAAGATCGAACCGTCTATGATGAGGACTAGGGCATGGCAACGCTAAGGACCAAGGGGTTTGGCGCTATCCCAGACGGTTCTGGGCGTGAACCGTCTAGGATGAGCATTTTTTTGCTGTCAATATATATTTAAGTTTGTGTCATCGGTACATTTATTTAAATTTGTGTCATTATTTATAATACATACATTAATGAATTAGTGTTATAATACAAACAAATATGTCATGTATTATAATTAATTATAATACATACATCTCATTAATTATAATACATACATCTCATTTAATATAATACATAGATCTCATTAATTTTAATCAGTAAATCTCACTAATTATGATTAATGCACATCTCATTAATTAATACATCTCATTAATTATAATACAGAAATACTTGAAATAAACATAACGACCTCATGACTACTCCACTTGCTTATTCTTTTGTACAAAAATTAGCCCTTCACGATGATCAACACGTGTGTAGCTAGCTTCCTTAGATTGGTCTTCCTAGATTGTGACGCCGATACCAATAGGAGGCAACTCGTCAAACTAATTGTATTCTTCCTCATCTACCACATTCTCGACTCCGACAATCCTGCTTTTTACCTGAAGAACAACATGGCACTTCTTTTTGGATGGGTCGGTTACGTAGAAGACTTGAACAACTTGGTTAGCGAGAACAAATGGTCGTCTTGGTATCCGACACATTCAAGGTCCACAGTTGTGATGACGTACTTGTCAACCTTCACGTGCTGCAGGTTAACCCAACGGCACCGAAATAAGGGGATCTTGAATAGTACGTAGTCGAGTGCCCAAATTTCCTCAATGAACCCATAGTACAAGCTCCTCGTCGATCCAGCAGTATTCAACGCATCAATGCGAACACCATTGTTCTGGTTTGTGCTCTTCATGTCTTGATCTCTCCTATAAAATGTGTGCCCATTTAAGTCGTATCATTTCTATGTTACAACCGTAAATGCTGGCCCTTTTGCCAACTATTTCAGCGTATCACCCGATAAGCTTCAAGTGATGGGTTGTCGCTCCTTGAACCATCTGTTGAACTGGAGGTTATGCTGTCTGATGATCCAGTACTCATGCCACGACGGATTCTCTTTCTGTAGCCAGTTCTTGTGCTCGTCGATATACGGGGCCACAACAGCCATGTGTTACAAAACTGTGAAATGGGCTTTAGCGCACGCAACCAGATCAGGCGTGATTGCTTTCCTTCCGATGGTCCCGATGCCCTGGAGCCTCCCCTCATGGCGGGATCGAGGCACACCTATCGGTTCAACCTGAGCCATGTAATCCACGCAGAATTCGATGACCTCTTCGGTTGCATAACCTTCAATAATGCTACCCTCCGATAGAGATTGATTCCGTATGTAGGACTTGAGAATTCCCATATACCTCTCGAATGGGTACATGCTACGTAGGAACACAGGCACGCACATCTTTATCTCCTTCACAAGGTGAACAATGAGACGGACCATGATATCAAAAAATGACGGAGGGAAATACATCTCAAGATTACATAGAGTTATGACCACCTCGACCTACAGAGCATCTTGTCCTTCTGGATCGATGACCTTCTGAGCAATTGTGTTAAGAAAAAACACAGCTTTGTGATTTTCTCTCGAACCTTACTCGGAAAATACTTCTAATTGCCACAGGGATCATCTGTGTCATAAGCACATGGCAATCATGGGACTTCATGCCAGTTAAACTCAAATCTTGCATCAAAACAAGTATCTTCATGTTGGACGAGTAACGGGACGAAACTTTCACACCATGCAAGCACTTGCACAGTTCGGTTCTCTCGGCCTTGGACAGAGTGTAACAAGCAGGTTCGCAGTATGTTCGGCCTTTATCGGTCTCTTTCGGTGCTAACTCAGGTCTGATGCCCATATCGACGAAGTCAAGCCGTGCGATGATACCGTCCTTTGTTTTACCCTTAATGTTCAGTAAGAGACCAATCAAGCTATCACAGACATTCTTCTCTACGTGCATCACGTCGATGCAGTGCCGAATTTCTAGGTGCTCCCAATAAGGTAGGTCCCAAAATATTGATCCCTTCTTCCACATGGTCTTCTCACGGATCCTCGATTTACGTCCCTTTCCAAGTGCAATATCCAAGTTCTTAACCATATCATGAATATCTGTCCCATTTAAAGGATTTGGAGGTAAACCATATTCAGTCGTGCCGTCGAATTGTTTTTTCATCTTGCGGTATGGGTGATTCCTCCGAAGGAACCTACGGTGACGCATGTACACGATTTTGTGTGAGCGATTCAGCCACACACACTCGATATCATCCAAGCAGTGAGTACATGCTTTGGCTCCTTTTGTACTCTGCCCCGACAGGTTAGCAAGGGCAGGATAATCATTTATAGTGCAGAACAACAGGCAGCGCAAAGTGAGGTACTCTCGTTTGTAAGAATCCCATACATGCACCCCAGGAGCCCATAATGTGTTCAGATCTTCCACCAATTATGCTAGGTACACATCAATATCGTTCCCAGGTTGCTTCTGGCCTTGGATGAGTATAGACATCAATATGTACTTTCACTTCATACACAACCAAGGAGGAAGGTTGTACATACAGAGATTCACGGGCCAAGTGCTATGACGGCTGCTCATGTAGCCGAAAGGATTCATTCCATCCATACTCAATCCGAATTTTATATTCCGCAGATCCGCTGCAAATTCTTCAAACCTCCTATCGATGTTTCTCCACTACGTGGAATCAGCAGGGTGTCTAATCATTCCATCATTCTTATGCTCATCCGAGTGCCACCGAAGCAATTTTGCCTCTTTCGAGTTCGCAAACAAACGCTTCAAAAGGGAAATTATAGGCCGATACCACATCACCTTAGCGGGAGGCCCTTTCTTCACCTCCATGCCCTCGTCGTCATCATCTGATCTATCTTTACGTTTGTATCGGGATGCGTTGCACACCGGACATACATGCAAGTTTGCGTACTCTTTGTGGTAGAGGATACAGTCGTTCGGATAGGCATGTATTCTTTCTACTTCCATTGCCAAGGGATAAAGATCCTTTTTAGCTTTGTAGGTGGTTGTTGGTAACTCGTTTCCCTCCAGAAGCATATCCGCTAACAAACCTAAAAGCGTCGTGAAACTCTTGTTGGACCAATCGTTGCTTGCCTTTAATTTTAGCAATTCCAGCACGGATGATAATCTTGTGTATTTGGACTTAAAACCTGGGAACAAAGGTTTCTTTGAGTCGTCCATCTAGCCCTGTAATTTTATGTACTCCCGTTCATCACGGCTCCCTTCTGCATCCTGTAGCATCTGATCCAAATTGTCATTGTGAAACCTATCCTTATCGAAAGCACAGTCGATATCATCTAGTGTATCATTGACTTCATTGACGATATCCAGAGTACCGTTGACTTCGTCGACGATGGCAGTACTACTTGGTCCCTGCATAATCTGCTCTTCACCGTGACTGGTCCAACATGTATACCCCCTTTTGAAACCCCTAGAAAATCAAGTGTGCTTCGATTTGCGCTGGGTTTCAAAACATCCTCAGATTCTCACAGTCAATGCATGGACAAGTCATAAATTCCACCCCCTTGTTCAACATATCTTCCTCTGCAGTTCTTCTAAGAGTGGAGACACCATTAATGTACTCGGCGCTCGCACGGTTCTCAACGTACATTCAGCTTCGGTCCATTATGGTACATATGTAACAATATGTGTTAAATAATGAATTAAGTACACTAGGAGTGCACATGCGCACATATGCATGGATATGTAAACATATGCAAACATATGCATGTAAGCTCCTAACATCAAAAAGAATGAATGGATATATAAACATATTCATGTAAGCTACATTTAGACTCAGCATCTTCAATTTTCTATTCACATGGCTAGCTACATTTTTAGTGTAATGCAATTAGAACCAATTACTAATTTAGATCAAACAGAACAAATGAATCTACACAAATCTATATCAAAACCATCTTCAATTCCCTCTTTACCAAGCTACATGTATATAACTTCAATATAAAGCTATTACAACAAATTATTAGCCTAGGTCACCTTCCTTTAAGTGACTATCTACATATTGATCAGTATAACACAATTAGAACCAATTACTACTTTACATCATGAGAACAAAATGTATCTACACCAAGCTAGATCTAGAAACTAGCTTCATTTCCCGCTTTACCAAGCTAGATCTAAAATATAATGCAAATTTAAAGCAATTACTAACTTTAGATGACCTAGAGCACAAGAATCTACAATTACACCTCCAAATCTAGGGTCTCTTTCACCATATCGCCTCTCAATCGCAGCTACCTCAAAAATATCTAGGAAACCTTAAAAATACAGAGGTTGAGGCTCTCTGTTTGTATTTATCAGAATAGATCATCAAAGACGGTTTGTGGATAAAACCATCTATGTTATTGCCCTCATCATGAATGGTTTTATCCACAAACCGTCTATGATGTTGCTTTCTCCCCAGAACCTTTCGTCTTCCCAAGACAGGCGCGCAGTGTTTCGAGTATTCGTGTTCCAAGAGAATTAAACTGTCTGTTCAAATTCCACTGTGAAGACCGTGTTCCAGGCATTTCGTTTCCCCAACGCAGGTCATTAATTGCATTTCAGCGATGATATATACTCGATCGATCGATAGCATTCCACATCGCGTGCTTGCCTCCGACGCCAGCATGAGCAACTCAAACTCCAAGGCCTCCTCTGTTGGCTCCGCCGCCCGGCCATGTGGGACTCCAGCACTACCGTCGCCTCCGATGTCGGGACCCAAATATGCAAATTCGGACCCTCTATGTATAATGCACTAGTCCAGGATCATGCTGGTGCACACAGGCTCAACATCGGTAAATATCACAAACATTCATAGCGATACCATTAAGAAAGACATCATATATTAAATAATACTAGTTGAATGACCTTAAGGTCAACTTACATGACTATACCTCGCAAGGCTGAACAACAAATTAAACTGCGGCGGAACGAAAACGTAGATAAACCCCTCAGTATACCACAGGCAACTGACAAGGTTCGCACCCTAAACATTTGTCTCTTCCTGGTACTCCTCCAGCATGGATGCAGACTCCTCAACTAGTGATATTGTTCTTGTGGGGTGAGTACATAAAGCTCTCAACAAGTTGTGTACAGAATGCAATTCTAACATATCTATATGAAAGGCTTATTCCAAAGGAAAGCCTAACTGGGCTATTTTGCAATAAAGCAACATTTATGAACAAATACAACAAGTAGATTGTAAAGACAGTAAAACAAATATCAATATTAAATAGATTCAGCATTTCTCAAGTAAACCAAGTTTCCAACCCTAAGTCAAGTTCCAACCTTCCATATGGCAATCCTGCCATCCCAACCAAGTTTTTCCCTTTACTTAAACTAACCCTTAACTGTAATTCCCGAGCTTTGCTCAATACCGCGAGCACGGCTATCTGAATAGATTTACACTCTCCAGAGGCTTTGCACTTTACCCACATGACACGATCATCTCTTTGTGCAAGATCATTAACACACTTCCTTTGGTGTGTCGCAGAGAGATCATGACAAAGCCTTTACAAAGCTTTGCCTTAGCCCAGTACTACCCACTGAGGTTTCAACACTGAAGGGTTAAACCGCCACAACAGGGCCCCACTCTTGCGTCATGTGAGTTGATCCGTGAACCCAGGACTCACACCACCGATGATAGTACCAAAGCTAAAACATTGCTAATTAATCAGCTAGGATGTCCCATACCGGACATGTGGTTGCATGATTGACTCAGGTCAAAGTCTTGCAAGGTTAAGTCCTTAAGATGATCGAAGCAAGACTTCCACATACCCTCTGCCCATCGGGCCCACCTTGGCGCACTGCCCCTTGCCACTTGCCCCGATCTAAGTGATTACCACCCCAGTTGATTACCAAGCACCATGTGGCATCAACAATTCAATATCGTTGCGTGACATCCCTCGCCACTACAACTCAATCTCATCGTGTAACCACACATGACACGCAAGTTCATATCATTGTTCCATATTCCATTAGTCAAGATTAAACATTGATGATCCAAGTACATGTGATGACGTGGCATGGCTAAGCAACTAACACGGTCTAACTATCCCATGTTGATTTTAGTATTAACCAACTATAGTGAACCAATCTAGGGTGACAATAGATCATATCATACAAATGACAAGGTAAGGTATAGATCAAATTAGTAGTTTAGCTAAGTCCCAAATTAATTTGAAACAATTATATACGTGAAATAACATGCAATAGGTAAAACAATATAGCGATTTTATAAACATGGGTTCAACATGATCAAAGCACAACTTGCCTTATAAAAGCCCTTATTCTTGCTCTGGACCTTGGTCTTGAGTCAACGAATCTTCACCGGATGCGTCGCACAATTCAATGTCTACGCAAAATGAGAGAGAACAACAAATAAACACCAAAATAGAGAGCAAACAATCTCTAAAAATCAAATAAAATTCATTATTAAATAGATTGCAATTTTATAAATATTTAGAAATTTGAATCACCTCATCAAAGTTCATATGGAAAACGGGCTCGTAGAAGATTCAAACATCTAAAAATCAGACAATTGGAAAATCAAATATTAATCTAAATTATTTTAAAACTAAAAATCCTTTTTCTGCATCATGCTGACGTCAGCCCGACATCAGTATGGATCTGGACCAATACGAAGCCGCCACGTGTCCTCGGTGTATACATCGGGTCCACGAACCTCCTCTGGTTCACCGTGGTCCCGGTGCACACGAGGCACGTGTGGCTTACAGAAGGACCTGACCTGCTTACATGGCGAGCTGACCACACCGCTGACGAACACGCCCACGCGAACGCCACGTCGGTGACACCTTGGCTTCTGACGCTGACGCGGCGACCTCGTGGTGGACACGTGGCGACAAAAGATCACGTCCACATCGGCATCACCATTACGGGTCCCTACGATCGT
Source organism: Otatea glauca (assembly GCA_036346275.1). Lineage (NCBI taxonomy): Eukaryota > Viridiplantae > Streptophyta > Magnoliopsida > Poales > Poaceae > Otatea > Otatea glauca. The sequence goes on along the minus strand of CM070727.1, from coordinate 41,319,233 downwards.
CGCAGCGGCCAAGGTGGGTACCATCGGGTTGCTTTCGATGAGATGGATTTGGTTACGCGAATGGATATACGCTTTGCGCATGGGAACAAGGTCGGCGAGGTCTTCTTCCACGGCGGCAGCGGCCTCCGCGGTGAACTCCCTCTCTGGTGGCGCTCTGGCAAAACGAAAGCACGCACGGGGTGCTACGGATGATGGCGAAGCAGATGCGATCGGTCTCGAGCTTTGGGACGACCTGACAATAGCGAATCGGTGACTTCTTTGCTGATGCAGCGCTTGAAGAAATTTCCAGATTGTGGTGACTTGGCTTCGATTCTAGCGGCACAACCTTGGGGCTTCGGTTTCTTGAGCTCTGGCGACCCCGATGCATGCTTTTATAGCCGTGCTAGCCCTCTCCGATGCTAACTCAGACCTGGAGTCCATGGCGGTTACGGCTTTAACGCGATCCTAAGTTCCTTGCGAGGGCGATGACCCAGCTCCGTGCGATGATGATCAGACGGTCACGACACACTCCAGATGCCGCACGATCCTAACCAAACACGCACTTTCCACAATAGCTCAGATTCGGAAGAGTCCCGAACCGGCACACTTCGCACTCCGACGCTCTATCTCAATCCGACAGCCACCATCGCTTGACTGAACAGGAAACCCCATCTTCAGCTCCTAGCCACACGATCGAAGATCAACGGCTGCAGGTTACTCCTGGGCTAACGGGCCGACGGCACTGAGTGATTGGGACGCGTAGACTCGGTCCACCCCCGCACAGTGTTGCGCTTCGGCCCAGTACTATTTATTGAATTTCCCCTGGGTTTTTCTTAAAAACAAAATTCTAGAAATTAATTTAATTAGTTTTAGGCAACAAAAACACTTGGAAAAATTCAAGGAAATTCTCAAAAATACTTTGAGATATTTTGAACTTTAATAAAATATTTTTAGCAAACCTTTATAATAATTTTATATACATATAGCTAGTTTTCTCAAAAAGGCAATATACTTAATACACTGATGATCTCCTCCGCCGGCCAGTTTGTCGCCCGCCTCGTGCAGTACTACTGCTCCCTCCACCTCAAGTGTCATTGGAAAGAAGCATCCGCCACCAACAGCAATCTCCGACGACGACGATAGCTTCGACTGGTCGGCAAGCTATCGTGACGGCTGGGAGCTAGAGGATGACCTAGTGTAACACCCAAATTTTTGCTCTAATTTGAATTTTGAAGTATTTTTGATTTTTTTGTGAATTTTTGGGAATTTATTTAAGTTAATTTGGATTTATTCAAATAGAACTTTTCTTGAAAACAATTAAATAATGGAAAAGTTTTTGCAAAGTTTTATTGCAAATATTTTAATGGAGTTCCAAACATCTCAAAGTAATTTCTGGAATTTTTCTGGAATTTTTCTGCTATTTTAAAAGCTCCAAATGATTTCATTGAATTTCTAGAATTATTTTAAATGTGAAATGTTTTAAAAATCACATGAACAGTAATGGGCCGAGCCCATTACTGTGCGTGTCGTCGGCCCAACCACGCCGAAACCCTAGCGCCTTCCAGCCAAGCCGTCCGATCCGGATCGAACGCCTGTGAGTGTGCCACGTCGCCCGCACGCGTGAGCCTTCGGATCGTCGCCGCACGGACGCGCGGGATTGCGCCACGTCGGTCGTCTTTGCGAGATCACCGAGCTAATGCCGCCGACCGCTTCGCTCGTTCGCCGCTCAGTAGCGCGCACGCCGAGGCCCTTTAAGTGCACCGAGTAAGCGCGTCCGTGAGCTCCTTTCGCTGCGTCTTTTGACTCTCGCACGCACGCCGAGACCCTCTCTAGCGCTGAGCGAGCTCGCCGTAAGGCGTCTTTGTGCCGCCGTTGTTTTTGCTTCCTCTCGCGCCGTCCGTCGCTTTCCGCCGTGCTCGACCCGCTCGAGTTCACCAAGCAAGACGCATCGAGTGGACCACTTCTTCTCGCCGAGAAGCCCCGCAGCCGCCGCCGAGGTCATCTTCCCGCTCCGCAACCTTCGCTTCTTCGCCGTCAACCTCGTCGAACGCGCCGATCGTCCGATTGCATCGTTCGGTTACGGTGAGTCCGCGTAGCCTCCATCTCTGTAGATGTTTAGATTGAATCGTGGCCGTTGGATCTTGATGTACGGCTTGGATTAGATCTAGTTTCGCGATATGTTTTGTCTTAGCCGTTGGATCGTTAGTGGATGCGTAGGATTGAGCCACGTCGCGCCATGAGCAGTAAACCGCCCGGGTACCGTAGGCCGTTAGATTAGATCTAAACGGTAGAGATTGGATCTGGTTTTGCCCTAAGGATCCGCGCCGTTCAGATTTGAACGTGCGGCGGAGATGGCACCGTACCCTCGCCAAATCACGTGTTGACGCGTGGGCATTTTGACTGGGGCGGAGACCAGATCCACCGTCGATTTCGGGCGCACCGTCGCGATTGCGCCGCGCGTCGTCGCATGAACCGAGACGTCGCGATGGCGCGCGCGTCTTCGGCCGTTGGATCTGGCACGCCGTTGGATGTGCGACGCGTGGGCGTGGAGTCGGCGTCGCCGAACCGCGGGGGTGAGATCCGACCGCTGGATGAGCGAAGGTGCGATCTTGCCGCGTGTCGCGTCGGGATTGGTCTGCGCATCGTCGGCCGACGCCACGGCTTGCGCCACCCGGTGCATGAGCGCAGTCTTTGCCGATCCACGGTGGACCGTGAGCCAACCGTGGACCCGACCCATGAATCAAGCAACGTGGCGGCACTAGAGGCGCCGCGTGTCGTCTTGCCGACGCCAATGACGTCATAAATATTTTTATATATAAAATATTTCGACCGAAATTCATTTCTGTGCTGACGTCATCATGATGCGATCTTGACGTCATTTATGCGAATTTCAGTATAAAAATAATTCAGAAAAATCGTATTTTCTTAATTTCGTATTTTGATTTTATTCAAACTTCAAATGACTATAACCTTTGCATTTTAACTCGGATTTGGGTGATTCAAATTTCTAAAAATTCATAAAATTATGAGCTATTTAATGGTGAATTTTATTTGAATTTTTGAGGTCATCTAGTCTTCTGTAGTAGCTATTTATTGTATCTTTTTGTTTGTACGCGTAGACGCAAATTTGTCGGAAAGTTTCGAGGAAGAATTCGTCGCTCAAGACCAAGCTTCGGAACACGACCAGCAACTCTTTGAAGGCAAGTGATGCTTTGATCATTTTGATCCCAGATTTTAAAATGTAATTTATGCTTTGAAACTATGCATGCTAATTATTTAAAAATGAATTTAAATTAATTTGGGATAATGTAGTTAATCAACCCATTTTGTTATGCCACCTTGAATTATTACTTTTATGCCCTAAATCATTGTCACCCTAAGTTTGATTATATTAGTTGCATGTTAATATTGTGCCAACACGGAGGCTAGACAGTGAGTAGATGCTTAGCCTTGCAATGAGTCATGAATGATCTTTCGAGAAATGCTACAAAATTGACTAATGGAATATTGAATGTATTTTGAAAGTGGTGTGATGATGCCACATGATGATATGGAAGTATGGTGACCTGTGTGGTTCCATATTGATGTTGAGTTATTCTTGGCATGTGTTGCACAATAATCAATGGGGTGGGAAATGTTTTAGATCGGGGCAAGTGGCAAGAGGTCAGTGTGCTGTGGGCCTGTGTGGCATGGGTTGATGAGTGATGTGAGTCTGTGTGCCACATTGGGTGTGTGCCATTTGTTGAGTGTTGGAAGCCTTGCCTTGGTCGATTAAGGACCTCACCTTGCAAGCCTTTGATCCGAGTCACCCGTACAACCACATGTCCGATATGGGACAGACCTAGTTGACTAGGGTTACGATATCTTTCCTCCGATACCTCGGGGTGACAAGACACGGGGTGTATCTGTATGGGGAGCGCACGTGCTACGGCTTGGTGCCCATCCAACGGTGATTGGCCGGTCCTATACTTGGCTCTGTGTGAGGGAAGTGATAGTGAAGGCAATCTGGAGAGGTTCTTTAGTTAAGGTAGAGGTTCTGAAAAGCTTTGTTGCGGACAATCACCGTGTGGTGGCGGTCAGTATCTTGTGGGTAAAGTGTACAACCTCTGCAGAGTGTCAAAACTATTCGAATAGCCGTGCTCACGGAATTGAGCATTGCTCGGGATTACAAATCAAGGGTAGATTTTCATAAACAAAACATGGAAGGGGTGGTTGTGTGCCAAGTGTTAAAAATGAACTATTAAGGTGTGTGTGGAAACCTCATGGAAAAACCATTTGAAATTATTATTACGTATAAGCTGTTCTCTTCGCTTTAATCTAACTAAGATATTGGTTAAAAATGCTTGATGCAAAAGAACCATTTAAGCCAATCCTTTGGAACAAGATCGCATATAGTAATAGTGTCTTGCATTCATGCATTACTTGTTGAGTGCCTTGTGTACTCACCCCACATTGCTTTCAACCCCAACATCGGTGGAGGAGACTACACCGTTTGGGAGGAGGAGTACATCGAGGACACGATGAACTAGGGGCAAGCTCACTCGGTTACTGTGGCAAGATGAAGGCTTCCACGACCTTTTTTTTTATGTTCATTGCTATTTCTTTACTTTGATTAATGTAAGCCTGTGTGGTGACCTATCTGTAAGGAGACCATAAGGTCGTACAACTCGGTTTATATACATGGTTGCACTATTTATTTTTATATCTTCGTGAATGTCTGTGATGTGCAACCCTGTATGACTGTGTGTGCTAGCGTGATCCTGGACTGGCACAGAATACACAGAGGGTCCGGATTTGCGGGTTCGGGTCCCGACAGAGGTGGTATCAGAGCAGGCTGACTGTAGGCCTTGACCCTAGTTTGGTTGTGCCTAGGAGGGTGAAAACTATTTTCTAAAGACCTAATCAACTTGAGCAAGAATGTCAAAGAAATCTCGACTTATCTCTTCTCCCTTATTCATACCTATGCTGAATTTTTATTATTCTCTATTTAATTTAAACAAGGTTTGTTTTGGCAGATGAGGATGATCCATACCTATGGAGAGCGCACCGGAGGATACGCCGCAGAGTTATGGCGTATGATGCAGTTGCTCGGAGGTTTTGAGCACCAGCATGACGAGGACTTGGTGGTGCAGGCGGGACTTGACGTCGCCTGGGATGTCAAGATCACAGTGTATGCTCGGGAAAGGACGAGGGCGAGCCGTCCTATCTACATTACGGTCAGGAGGTCTTCTTTTGAGGCCGGAATCCAGGAGACGGCGCGACAGGCGATGCGGCAGATTGCCCGCACTTACTCCGCAGAGTTGGAGGGCACCGTCTTTCGTCACCATCCGCGTCGGGACAACCATTTTGACAGGATGGAGCTCGTGGAGGAGGACGCCACTATCACCCACCTGGCGAGGTACGTCATCGCCCAGGAGGACGCCTTGGACGAGACAGTCCAGGAGCTGCAGAGGACCCGCGTCGAGGTCACGGAGGCAAGGATCCAGCTGCGGAGGGCTTAGCTCACTCCATGCAGAAGATCCAGGAGTTGGAGATGGCTCAGATGGACCCGAGCCCGAGCGATCCTAGAGTTACGATCCAGATCCGGAGGAGCAGAGCAGAGGCACCAAGGCTGGAGCGAGCGACCACAGGACGGTAGTCGATGGGGTCTTTTGCACCACCGCGATGGTCACGGGACCGTTCGCCCGATGCCGAGCACCCACGGTGTATGCTCCGGGGGAGCCGCAGTCGGATTGGCTCGATGAGTGATTGAGTCTAGTAGAGTATAGTGTCGAGACTCGAAGGTTGAGTCGCGTCTTTTCTTGAGTCACCATTAGGTGTGAGTCGTCATGGGTTCCTATGTTTGCTTACTTGTTTTGGTTGTGAGTGTCTCAGATGCGTTGCATTGCCCTTAGGCACTTGTGAGCAACCATACGACTTTATATTATATCAATAAAGTGGCTAAATAATTTAAGTTACACTGTTTCCCCACATAAATTCTTCTACTTGTCTATGCTTTCTTCTTTTCTTAACCTTGGAAACTTGCAGCAGATGGTGAGGACACGTGGAAATGTTGGAGCCAGTGAAGTGGAGCTAACAGACGGATAACTGTAATGAAGAGCCGATTCCTCAACCGCCGCAGTCGATATGCAAAACACAGGAGCCTTCTTGATGCCTGGACTCAACTTATGAGCACAATGGTTCAAACCATGCGGCAGATATCCAACCAAGCTGCTGCGAATGTTCAACCTGGGGTAACCATGGACCACACCCCTACTCAAGGTTGTCGGAGTTTATGAGAACCCGTCCACCTACCTTCTCGAACAACGCCAATCCACTGGAGGCGGACGATTGGCTAAGGACAATTGAAAGGAAGTCGCACATTACCCAAAGGTGTAGGACATGAGAGGGTACTCTATGCCTCTCATCAACTCGAAGGAACCGCGCAGAATGGTGGGAAAACCTGCGCGACTCATGAGGACCCACAGAGTATCACGTGGGAGGAATTCACCTCGACTTTCGCCAGCATCCATGTACCCGAGGGTATCATGGATCTCAAAAGGAGGAATTCGAAGCACAAGCAGGGTGGCGATCGGTGGCCGATTACGAACAAATTCACTCAACCGCACGCTACGCACCGGAGGACGTGGCTACGGATAAGGCCGCACAATCCCGCTTCATGAAGGGATTGAATGCGAGGTTGCAGTGGGGTGATCACCCACATTCCACGACTTCCAAGAGCTAGTTAACAAAGCTCTTATATTAGAGGACAAGCGCCGAGAGCCGATGACAACAGAAGCGCAGAATGGCACAACAAGGAGGTCGTCGGGGCAGAGGCGAGGACGGCACCTCAATAGTTCATCCGTACCGGCCGGAGAAATGATAGGGTACCACCGCCGCAAATCGCCCGATGGGTCGAATGTTCGAGACTCGGCCCAGAATCGTAGCGCACGATGGAGGAACCTCTCGAGCGGTGGGAAGACGTTGCTATCATTGCAATGAAATGGGGCATTTGCCAATAATTGCCCCAAGAAGGAGGTGTCACCCGGTCCGCTTTAACACGGGAACACACCGGCAAGAACTCCCGCGCCAATCGTGAACCGCGGGGCATCAACAGCAGCAACTCCATCCCAAGGAACTGCACGAGGACGAGTCAACCACATTACGACGGATGAAGTGCGAGCGCCACGGATGTTATCTTGGGTAAGTTCTAGTAAACTCGATCAGCCATCGCTTTATTTGATTCCGGAGCTTCGCATTCTTTTATTTCCCGAGATTTTGCTATTCAAAATGATATGGAAATAGTGAATCTTAAATGTGTGCTCATAGTCCAATCCCCTGGATCAGAACTCCGATCTAAAGTAGGATGTTCTGGGGTAAAGCTAATAATTAATGGGGTTGAGTTCCTAGCGAACTTAATCGTCCTTAATACCCAAACCTTGGATGTTATCCTGGGAATGGATTGGTTAACCAAACACAAGGCGATCTTTGGATCATGGAAAAGAGTCATATCGGTCGAGAGCCCTGATGGAAAGAAGATTGAGTTTGAAGCAAAATCGGTGCGGGATGGACAATTGATGGTCAACAGCATGAAGGCTGTCAGCTTAGAGGAAGTGCCCATAGTCAATGAATATCCGGACGTTTTCCTAAGATTTACCCGAATGCCGCCAAATAGAGATATCGAGTTCGTGATAGAGCTGGTTCCGGGACAGCTCCATAGCTAAGAGACCTTACAGGATGTCCACAGAGGAATTGGTGGAAATGAAGAAACAAATTGAAGAGTCTGCTGAAAAGGGATTTATAAGACCTAGTTCATCGCCATGGGGAGCACCTGTCTTATTCGTCAAGAAGAAGGATGGGAGTTTTAGGATGTGTATAGACTATCGTGCACTCAATGATGTGACGATAAAGAATAAGTATCCTCTACCCAGAATCGATGATTTGTTTGACCAGTTAAGAGGAGCAGAGTCTTCTCCAAAATTGATCTCCGATCAAGGATACCATCAATTGAAGATCCGATCAGAGGATATTCCGAAGACTGCATTTTCGTCAAGATATGGACACTACGAGTTTACAGTGATGTCCTTTGGTTTGACAAATGCACCAACATATTTTATGAACTTAATGAATAAGGTTTTTATGGAATACTTGGACAAGTTCGTCGTCGTATTCATAGATGATATCCTTATCTATTCCAAGACGAGAGAAGAGCACGCCGAGCATTTGAGGCTAGTCCTTGAAAAGTTGAGAGAGCAACAGTTGTTTGCAAAATTTAGCAAATGTGATTTCTGGAAGAATAAGGTTGAATTTCTTGGTCACATAATGACTGCAGCAGGAGTTGCGGTAGATCCAAAGAAAGTGGAGACGGTTCTGCATTGGGAGCAACCCAAGTCGGTAACCCAAATCCGTAGTTTCCTTGGAATGGCGGGGTATTACCGTCGATTCATCGAAGGATTCTCTACGATTGCGAGACCTCTTACGCAATTGTTGAAAAAGGAAAGGAAATTCCTATGGACACCTGAGTGTGGGAAGAGTTTTGGGAGTTGAAGAGAAGATTAACATCGGCTTTGTACTAGTTTTACTTGACGCTCATCAAGACTTTGACATCTTTTGTGATGCATCGCGTCGAGGATTGGGATGCGTGTTGATGCAAAATAGGAAGGTAATTGCCTATGCATCGAAGCAATTGAGACCACATGAGGAGAACTATCCGACTCATGATTTGGAATTAGTCTGCCGTAGTGCATGCACTAAAGATATGGCGTCATCATCTCATCGGAAATAGATGTGAAGTGTATACTGATCATAAAAGTCTTAAGTATATCTTCACGCAAGTGACCTAAATATGAGGCAAAGAAGATGGTTAGAGTTAATCAAGGATTATAATATAGGAATTCACTACCATCCCGGTAAAGCCAACGTAGTGCGCGAGGCCTTTGAGCGTAAAGAACCACATTGTTAATATCTTTGATGGAAACAAGTCGGTAGGAATTGTGTAAGGATTTCCAAAAATTAGAACTGGAAATGGTACGGTATGGATTCCTAGCAACTTTGGAAGTAAGGCCTACCTGGAAGATCGGATCAAGGAAGGGCGAAAGATGATGATAAGATCAAAAGAATTAAGGGCAAAATGGATGAAGGCAAAGCAAAAGATTTCAAACTGGATGAACAAGGTACTATGTGGTTTAAAGGGCGATTTGTGTACAGAACAAAAAGGAGTTGAAGCGATTAATTCTAGAGGAGGCTCATGACTCGGATACTCAATTCATCCAGAAGTGCGAAAATGTATCAAGATTTAAAGGAAAGATTTTGGTGGCCAAGCATGAAACGAGAAGTCGCGAATATGTTGCATTATGTGACATATGCCAAAGAGTCAAAGCTATGCACCAAAGACCAAAGAGGCTATTACAACCCTTAAAGATACTTGAATGGAAATGGGAAGAAATTGGTATGGATTTCATAACCGGATTACCTGTAACGCAAAGTGGATATGATTCCATATGGGTCATAGTGGATCGCCTAACCAAAGTGGCACATTTCATACCGTGAAGACCACTTATTCCGAGACCGCTAGCGTAACTTTATATGGCATGGATCGTCGCTTGCACGGAGTATCGAAGAAGATAGTATCGGACAGAGGTACCCAATTTACCTCCAGATTTTGGGGTAAGCTACATGAGGCAATGGGGACTCGTTTGAACTTCATCTGACCTACCATCCGATGGATGGTCAAACCGAGAGGTTAACCAGATATTAGAGGATATGTTGAGGGCATGTGCCTTAGCATATTCCAACTCATGGGACAAGTGTTTGCCTTATGCTGAGTTTAGTTACAACAACAGTTATCAAGCAAGTTTACGGATGTCTCTATTTGAAGCTTTGTATGGTCGGTCCTGTCGAACACCATTGAATTGGAATGAGACAGGCGAACAACACGTCTTTGGACCAGACATTCTTCAGGAAGCGGAAGAACAGATCGCCCTGATCAGGGAAGGATTGAAGATTGCACAATCAAGGCAGAAGAGTTATGCTGACAACCGTCGCAGGGAACTGAGCTTTGAACCCGAAGATTTTGTGTACCTTAGAGTCACACCTCTCAAAGGAGTCAGGAGGTTCCATGCAAAAGGGAAACTTGCACCCAGATACGTCGGACCATTCAAGATCTTGAGCCGCAGAGGTGAAGTTGCTTATCAGTTGGAGTTACCACAGTCTTTGGCAGGAGTGCATGATATATTTCATGTATCACAAGTGAAGAAGTGTCTTCGAGTACCGGAGGAGCAAACACCTTTGGAGGCAGTTGATCTGCAGGAAGATCTGACTTACAAAGAACATCCGATGAAGATTCTGGACGTAATGGACAGAGAGACAAGGAACAAGTCAACACGTTTCTGCAGAACTCAATGGAGTAACCATTCGGAAAGTGAAGCCACGTGGGAACGTGAAGAAGACCTGAAGAAGGAGTTTCCTAACCTATTTACAGATACCAATCTCGGGGACGAGATTCTGTTAAGGGGGGGAGGTTTGTAACACCCTAATTTTTGCTCTAATTTGAATTTTGAAGTATTTTTGATTTTTTTGTGAACTTTTGGGAATTTATTTAAGTTAATTTGGATTTATTCAAATAGAACTTTTCTTGAAAACAATTAAATAATGGAAAAGTTTTTGCAAAGTTTTATTGCAAATATTTTAATGGAGTTCCAAACATCTCAAAGTAATTTCTGGAATTTTTCTGGAATTTTTCTGCTATTTTAAAAGCTCCAAATGATTTCATTGAATTTCTAGAATTATTTTAAATGTGAAATGTTTTAAAAATCACATGAACAGTAATGGGCCGAGCCCATTACTGTGCGTGTCGTCGCCCAACCGCGCCAAACCCTAGCGCCGCCACCAAGCCGTCCGATCCGGATCGAACGCCTGTGAGTGTGCCACGTCGCCCGCACGCGTGAGCCTTCGGATCGTCGCCGCACGGACGCGCGGGATTGCGCCACGTCGGTCGTCTTCGCGAGATCACCGGAGCTAATGCCGCCGACCGTTTCCGCTCGTTTCGCCGCCTGTAGCGCGCACGTCGAGGCCCCTTTAAGTGCACCGAGTAGCGCGTCCGGCAGAGCTCCTTTCGCTGCGTCTTTTGACTCCTCGCACGCACGCCGAGACCCTCTCTAGCGCCTGAGCGAGCTCGCCGTAGTTGCGTCTTTGTGCCGCCGTTGTTTTTGCTTCCTCTCGTCGCCGTCCGTCGCTTTCCGCCGTGCTCGACCCGCTCCGAGTTCACCAAGCAAGACGATCGAGTGGACCACTTCTTCTCGCCGAGAAGCCCCGCAGCGCCCGCCGAGGTCATCTTCCCACTCGGCAACCTTCGCTTCTTCGCCAAACCTCGTCGAACCGCGCCGACCGTCCGATTTGCATCGTTCGGTTCTGGTGAGTCCGCGTAGCCTCCATCTCTGTAGATGTTTAGATTTATCGTGGCCGTTGGATCTTGATGTGTACGGCTTGGATTAGATCTAGTTTCTGCGATATGTTTTTGTCTTAGCCGTTGGATCGTTAGTGGATGCGTAGGATTGAGCCACGTCGCGCCATGAGCAGTAAACCGCTCGGGTACCGTAGGCCGTTAGATTAGATCTAAACGGTAGAGATTGGATTTGGTTTTGCCCTAAGGATCCGCGCCGTTCAGATTTGAACGTGCGGCGGAGATGGCACCGTACCCTCGCCAAATCACGTGTTGACGCGTGGGCATTTTGATCGGGGAGACCGATCCACCGTCGATTTGGGCGCATCGTCGCGATTGCGCCGCGTGTCGCCGCATGAACCGAGACGTCGCGCGGCGCGCGCGGTCTTGGCCGTTGGATCTGGCGCGCCGTTGGATGTGCGACGCGTGGGCGTGGAGTGCGGCGTCGCCGATCGCGGGGTGAGATCCGGCCGTTGGATGAGCGAAGGCGGATCTTGCCGCGTGTCGCGTCGGGATTAGCTGCGCATCGTCGCCGACGCCACGCTTGCGCCACCGGTGCATGAGCACAGTCTTTCGCCATCCACGGTGGACCGAGCCAACCGTGGACCCGGCCCATGAATCAAGCAACGTGGCGGCACTAGAGGTCGCCACGGTCGTCTTGGCGTCGACAATGGCGTCATAAATATTTTTATATATAAAAATATTTCGACCGAAATTCATTTCTGTCTTGACGTCATCATGATGCGATGCTTGACGCGTCATTTATGCGAATTTCCAGTATAAAAATAATTCAGAAAAATCGTATTTTCTTAATTTCGTATTTTGATTTTATTCAAACTTCAAATGACTATAACCTTTGCATTTTAACTCGGATTTGGGTGATTCAAATTTCTAAAAATTCATAAAATTATGAGCTATTTAATGGTGAATTTTATTTGAATTTTGAGGTCATCTAGTCTTCTGTAGTAGCTATTTATTGTATCTTTTTGTTTGTGCAGCGTGACGCAAATTTGTCGGAAAGTTTCGAGGAAGAATTCGTCGCTCAAGACCAAGCTTGAACACGACCAGCAACTCTTTGAAGGCAAGTGATGCTTTGATCATTTTGATCCCAGATTTTAAAATGTAATTTATGCTTTGAAACTATGCATGCTAATTATTTAAAATGAATTTAAATTAATTTGGGATAATGTAGTCAATCAACCCATTTTGTTATGCCACCTTGAATTATTACTTGTATGCCTAAATCATTGTCACCCTAAGTTTGATTATATTAGTTGCATGTTAATATTGTGCCAACACGGAGGCTAGACCGTGAGTAGATGCTTAGCCTTGCAATGAGTCATGAATGATCTTTCGAGAAATGCTACAAAATTGACTAATGGAATATTGAATGTATTTTGAAAGTGGTGTGATGATGCCACATGATGATATGGAAGTATGGTGACTGTGTGGTTCCATATTGATGTTGAGTTATTGCCGCATGTGTTGCACAATAATCAATGGGGTGGGAAATGTTTTAGATCTGGGGCAAGTGGCAAGAGGTCAGTGTGCACAGTGGGCCTGTGTGGCGATGGGTTGATGAGTGATGTGAGTCTGTGTGCCACATTGGGTGTGTGCCATGTTGAGTGTTGGAAGCCTTGCCTTGGTCGATTAAGGACTTCACCTTGCAAGCCTTTGATCCGAGTCACCGTACAACCACATGTCCGATATGGGATGACCTAGTTGACTAGGGTTACGATATCTTTCCTCCGATACCTCGGGGTGACAAGACACAGGGGTGTATCTCAGATGGGGAGCGCACTGTGCTACGGTTTGGTGCCCATCCAACGGTGATTGGCCGGTCCTATACTTGGCTCTATGTGAGGGAAGTGATAGTGAAGGCAATCACCGAGAGGTTCTTTGGTTAAGGTAGAGGTTCTGAAAAGCTTTGTTGCGGACAATCACCGTGTGGTGAGCGGTCAGATCTTGTGGGTAAAGTGTACAACCTCTGCAGAGTGTCAAAACTATTCAATAGCCGTGCTCACGGAATTGAGCATTGCTCGGGATTACAATCAAGGGTAGATTTTCATAAACAAAACATGGAAGGGTGGTGTGTGCCAAGTGTTAAAATGAATCATAAAGTGTGTGTGCTAAACCTCATGGAAAAACCATTTGAAATTATTATTACGTATAACTGTTCTACTGCTTTAATCTAACTAAGATATTGGTTAAAAATGCTGCTTGATGCAAAAGAACCATTTAAGCCAATCCTTTGGAACAAGATCTGCATATAGTAATAGTGCTGCATTCTGTGCATTACTTGTTGAGTGCCTTGTGTACTCACCCCACATTGCTTTCAACCCCAACATCAGTGGAGGAGACTACACCAGTTTGGGAGGAGGAGTACATCGAGGACACGATGAACTAGGGGGCAAGCCCAGTCGGTTGCCTGTGGCAAGATGAAGGCTTCCACGACCTTTTTTTTATGTTCCGCTGCTATTTCTTTACTTTGATTAATGTAAGCCCTGTGTGGCTGACCTATCTGTAAGGAGACCATAAGGTCGTACAACTCGGTTTATATACATGGTTGCACTATTTATTTTTATATCTTCGTGAATGTCTGTGATGTGCAACCCTGTATGACTGTGTGTGCTAGCGTGATCCTGGACTGGCACAGAATACACAGAGGGTCCGGATTTGCGGGTTCGGGTCCCGACACCTAGACAGAGTTGGTTCGAGCGAGGACCCCAACGGCCGTAGCGACGACTCCGACGATGATGACTCTGGCGGTGACGAGGACCAGATCGACTAGATAGTCTTTCCCATCAAGAACTTTTGTAGGGAAATTTTTGTATATTGTGATACATGCAAGAAGCTAGTTCTTATATATGTAATACATGTTTCGTTTTACTGTTCTGAACGATTCACTAATAGCTGGGACTCACCATTCATTTCTCAGAATTGATCATCACAGATGGTTTGTGGATAAAACCGTATGTGATATTTACCTCATCACTGACGATTTTATCCACAAACTGTCTGTGAAATTCTCCCTGTCATCACAAACTGTTTGTGGATAAAACTGTCTGTGATATTTCCCTCATCACAGATGGTTTTATCCACAAACCGTCTGTGAAATTCTCCTTGTCATCACAGATGGTTTGTGGATAAAACCGTTTGTGATGATCCGACATCACAAACGGTTTTAGCCACAAACTGTCTGCGATGTGCCCGACCCTCTTCCCAGATGGTTTCTGTAAAAAATAGTTAGTCATGACATGTCTAATATAACCCCTTTTGTAGTAGTGTCAACCGTGTTTGTGCGTGGTTGATAACCAAAGGAGCCGTGGTGTAGCGATTGCAGGGTTCTAATCGGTTCTAATTGGAAGCCAGATTGTCAACGTCGAGTTCTCCACCAATCGATTTAGTACTACCTATCGGAAGATCGGGCCACTGTTCACATCAAGTGATTGGAAGCCGGATTGTCAATGTCGAGTTCTCCACCAATCGATTTAGTACTACCTATCAGAAGATCGGACCACCGTTCACATCATATGCCTACACTTATAAATTTAATTTGATTAGAGATATGGTGTAGACAACAACTTTCATGTTTATCGAATATGTATTACCTGTAATAACATAGCTGAATTGAGGTTACATATTGTGAATAAACTTTATTTTGAGCCTTGCCATGAACACTTTGAGATGAGTTTAAATGCTAGTACTTGTTGCTTGGAAGGATCTATATTACCTACCTGTTCATCTTTGTTTATGCAATCACATTTACATAATCCATGTAGTATAGTCGAAGTATGGAAGGTATCTAAAATCTTTTTTTCCATAATACTTGTTGGGACCCGAATATGCAAATCCGGACCCTCTGTGTATTTAGCACTAGTCCAGGATCACGCTAGTGCACACAGTCTCAACATAGATGAAATATCACAATTATACACAACGGAATAATAAATAAAGACTTCATCTATTAATGTAGAACTATTGAACGACCTTAAGGTCAAACTTACACTTGTGAGGCCTTCGTGGCTTCAGCTCAAAATAAATAAACAACAGCGGAATGAAGAACGTCGACGAATCCCATCAATATGCCACAGGCAATTGACAAGGTTCAACTCCTAGATATTCGCCTCCTCGTGGAACTCTCCTCCTTCTCCTCAATTGATAATTTTGTGAGTTGCAAGGGGGTGAGTACATAAAGCACTCAACAAGTTGTGCACAAAATGCAATTCTATGTAACTATATGCAAGGCTTATTCCAAAGGAAAAGGCTATTATGGCTATTTTGCAATAAGCAGCATTTATGAACAAATACAATAAATAGATTGTAAAGATCAAAACAAATAACAATAATAGATAGATTCAAAGATTTACAAGTAAACCAAGTTTTCAAACCTAAGTCAATTTCCACTTTCCATGGCATCCTGCCATCCCAATAAGTTTTGTTTAACAAAAGTCTAACCCTTAATCAGTAATTCCGAGCATTGCTCAATACTGCGAAAGCACGGCTATTCAATAGATTTTACACTCGCAGAGGTTATGCACTTTACCCACACGACATGATCGTCCCTTGTTGCCAAGCTATTAGCACACTTCCTTTGGTGTGCCGGCAGGGTAATCATGACAAAGCCTTTACAATGCTCTGTCTAGACCCTGTACTGCTCGCGGAGGTTTCAACACGGAAGGGACTGGTTACCACACTCCGGGGCCCCCTCTTGCGCCATGTGAGTCTACCCGTACACCTGGAACTCACTATACACCACAGCAGTACCGAAATCTAGACATCACAAATTAGTCGGCTAGGCTGTCCCATTCCAGACATGTGGTTGCAAGTAAGACTCAGGTCCAAGGCTTGCAAGGTTAAGTCCTTAGGGTGAGTAGGGCAAGACTTCCACATACGCTCTGCCAAATCTGGCCCACCTTGGCACACTGCCCCTCACCACATGCCCTAATCTAAATCATTACCACCCCAATTGATTACCAATCACCACATGCTATCAACAAGTCAACCTCGTTGCGTGACATCCACTCGTCACCACAACACAATCTCATTGTGTGACCACACATGACACACAAGTTCATAACATTGTTCCGTATTCCATTAGTCAAGATTAATCAGTGATGATTCAATACATGTGATGACATGGCATGGCTAAGCAATCTACGACGGTCTAACCAACCCATGTTGATTATCAATATTAACCAACTATTAATTAACCATCCTAAGGTGACAATTAGATCATGGCATACAATGGCAAGGTAGGGTATAGATCAAATTGGTATAATAGATAAGTCCCAATTTAATTTGAAACAATTGTATACTTGAAATAATATGCAATAGGGTAAAACAAATATAGCAATTTTATAAACATGGGTTCAACATGATCAAAGCACAACTTGCCTGGCCCTTGCGATTTTTACTGTTCTTTAATCTTTATCTTTGATTCTTGATCTTCGAACTTCAATCTTTACTTCCTTGATCTTCAGCTCCTTAGAACAACATCCGGACAATGCATATAACGATTAAAGAAGAAGCAAACACAAACCAACTCAAAAGATAAATCAAATAGAATCCAAATTGAGAATGGATAATATTGGATCACAAAGGTTTAGATGAATTTAGGAACTTGAATGGATTAGATCAGAGATTAGACAAAAGAGAACGAGCTTTCAGAATACACCAAAAAGGAAAAGACTGATAACTGAGAAAGAAAGAATATGTAACATCCCAAAATCTGAGATTTGGAATGTTTGATTTCAAAAATAAACCATTTGCATTTTCTTGAATTAATTCCAGCTTAATTTGAATTTTCCATAAATGAAAGGATTTAATTTGACTAAACTGTTCATCAAACTAAAGAATTTCAGTTTTAGTTGAGTTCAACGTGCTCCAAGGAATTTTTCCTGTATTTTTGGGGATTTTTCTAAATTTATTTGCTATTTATTTGAATTTATTCGCATTTATTTGAATTTCTAGATTTATCTTAAATCAGAAAATGAATTTAATTTCCAAAACGCCCTCGGGCCGTTTTTTTTTCTCGCTGCCCAACCCGCTTTCCCCGCCCGCCCGCTTCGCTTGGCCCAGCCTCGCCTCGCTCGCCCACTCCGCTCGCCTGCCCGCCTTGCCATGCCAACTGGCCCAACCAAGACCGCTCTCCGCGAACCCTAGCCCGCCGCGTCGAAACCGCGTTCGCCGCCGCCCTTGGAGTCCGGGTCGGACACGGCCTTCGAGGCTGCTATTTAAGCCGTCGCGCGCTGCCCGAGAATCCCCTTCGCGCGCCGCCTCTTTCGCCCTCTTCCTCGTCGCCCGAGACCCCGCCGTCGCTTCGCTTGCGCTCGCTGGAGTTCCTCGCCTTGCCCGAGCTCTTCCGCCGCCTTTTCTTCTCCTCTGGTTGGTCTCCGCCGTCCCCGATTGCATCTTCGAGTTGGCCACGACCCCCTTTTTCCGATCTGCTCCGAGCCGTACCCGTTCTGTCGTGTTTCCGCCGCGGGCCTCATCATCTTCTTCATTTCGGATAAACCTCGCGCCGCCGCTCGCCGTCGTCTGCTTCGCTTGATCCTGCCCATCGGATTCCGCGCTGGCCCTCTAGATTGCGCCGCGTCACCTCCGGCCGCTGCGTCGCTCCTCGGCCGTCCGATCAGGTCGAGTGGCCGGATGCTTGACGCATGGCCCGTCCGCGTCAGCGCCCACGTCAGCGCCATGTCATCCGCTTGCGTCCACCGTGTCAATCGAATCGCCGCGCAACGATGACGTGAGTCGCGGCGCCGTGCACGGTGAATCGGAGCGATTCCGTGGACCCACCCACCGTGAACCCGATGACGCCGGCGTTGCGCAATAAATCCTTTTCAAGACAAAAATAAATCCGAAATTCGATTTTCGATTTTCTGTATTTTCTCTGAATTTAATCTTTCGAGGCCTGCTTCGCTCATACGAACTCCGATTGAGGCGATTCAAGTTTCTAAATTTTTCTAAAATCAAGATCTATCTTCCAGAGCCATTTATTTTCAGTTTTGAGCTTGTTTGAGTCTCTGTTTTGTATTTATTTGGTTTCGTTGCTTCTTTTCCGGTAGACGCTAATTCCGAGGGAGCGAACGAAGACTTCGAAGACCTTTGATCATATTGATCCTATGTTTGCAAAAGTAATTTACTTTATTACAATTGCATGCTATTTTGTGTATCAATGCTTATTTAATGGGAGTAGATGTATACCTAGTTGACATTATGCCACCTTAATTAATTGGGATGCCATGTGTCCATTGTTAAACCTAGGTTGGGACATTACTAGTTGGACATAATCATTATACCAACATTGGGTTATCGTAGCTATGCTAAGACATGCTTAGATATACGTTGGGATTCATACCACATGTTGAATAATGTTAATCTTGACTTAATGAGATATTGAATCGTGGCCGTTAGCCACTGTTGTAAAATTTGTTGTACCATGGCGGGGTTTGCCATTGGTCTTGGTTGAACGAATTGTTTTCCCTCGCAAGTGATCGTGAAGTAAAGGGGTGCTTTCTAGCACATTGGGATGTGGATGTCTTGCCCGAGATAACTTAAGGACTTAATCTTGTGCGCCATTGAACTGGCCTAACTGCACTACCACATGTCCGTATGGGATGCACCTAGCTGATTAATTTGTAATGTCTAGCCTTGAGTACTGCCAGTTGGTGGTGTGGGTTCCGGGATGGACGGGTAGATTCGCAAGGCACAAGAGGGGGCCCTAATGGGCCAAACCTTAGCGGGCAATACCGAGTGTAGACAGTGCATTGTAAAGGCTTTGTCATGATATCTCTGCGACACACCAAAGGAAGTGTGTTAAGATCGATTGCACAAAGAGATGTTCATGTCTTGTGGGTAAAGTTGTACAACCTCTGCAGAGTGTAAAACTATTCGAATAGCCGCGTCCGCTGTCATGGACAAAACCCGGGAATTTCACACGGGGTATAGAGTTTGCATGAATTGTGGAATGTGGAATTGTTGGGATGTGAACGGGGAGTTCACTGTTGTTTTGTTGTCTATCTTTGATCTACCAGTTATTTATTTATATTTTCATAAATATGCTTTCAATCTATTTATTGTATTTCAAATCAAGTATTGCTTTCTGCAAATGAACTATATAGCCATCCTTGTCAAGCCGTGCATAAATATATTGCATCAATTCCCTACGGCTTGCTGAGTACCTTTGTACTCACGGCTTTGTGCCCTTGTTGATCAGTTGCTGAAGGAGATAATGAATCTCATGAGGAGGAATTCTATGAAGACTACGTGGATTAGGAAGGCGTTTCCCCAGACGATTGCGTGTGGCATGTCGAATGGCTCAAGTTATCTTTTCCGCTACAATAATATTTGTTTCTTGAGCCCTTAAGGCATAATGGTGTAAACATTGACCATAAGGTCGTCTGCTTTATTCAATAATAAATTGCTTCTTCTTAGTTAATTCGTTGTATGGAATGGTATTTCATCTATGTTTCCATTGTGTGCACTAGCGTGATCCTGGACTGGTGGAGTATACACAAAGGGTTTAGGATTTGCAAATCCGAGTCCCGACAGAGTTGGTATCAGAGCCATATCGACTGTAGGTCGCTATCCTCGTTAGCATGGTCTTCAAAATTATTTTCTAAATCAAACCAACAAAATTGGTACTTAATAGTTTTCGTCTCCTCTCGTCTTATTCTTAGGTTCTTATTCCTCTCCTTTGCTGAAACATTGATTTGAAATTTAAATTGATCTTATCTCATGAAACTTCTCAAAACCTCGAGCCTTCTGCAAGGAATCAAGTCAAGGGAGACGATGAATCAAGCCATCAAAGACTTATCCGAGAAGACTACCATATAAGATAGGGTTTTGTGCTCAGCGGTGTTTGAGCATGTTTTCCCCTTTTCAGTTCAGTTACGTTTAGTCCGCGTATACTAAGATTTTCATTGCTTGTGTGCCTGGTATGTTGTACCCCTTGCCCCAAGCACGGTGTTGCAACTATACCTTTAGTTGGAAAAGCTTTAATTGTCTCTTTAATTTGTGGCCTTTTCGGCTGTGTCCTTTTGCTCTTGGGTATTACCTTCTCCCCTAGATGATCTTACCACTCGTCTACTGCTTTTCCCTCTTACCAATCAACCCTTGTGCTGCATCTCAGATGGTTGACACTCGTTCTGGAGCCGGTCGTGGATTGCCAGCGGATTCCAGTGCTAGCGCCAACCCCAACCCCAATGCACCACCGCCACCACCAAAGAAGTGATGCACTGAACATGGGACATTTTCCGCAGCTCGATCACTTTATGAACACCATGATGCGAACATGAACAACATGATGAATCGCAGAACCAGATCGCAGCTTGCCTAGCCAATCTGTTGAACCAAAGAAACCAAGCTCGCCGCTTTGCACCTCCTCAAGCTCGCCTCCACCCAAGCTAGCGAAATTTATGAGGACTCGTCCGCCAACTTTCTCCAACTCTTCGTAACCATTGACGCCGATGATTGGTTCCGCCCATTGAGAAGAAGCTTGAAATTGCCCAAAGGCACCAATCGTGAGACGGTTCTCTATGCCGCCATCACCGGAGGGCACCGCCATCGAATGGTGGGAGAACTATAGTGCTGCCATGATGGTCCCTGGACTATCACTTGGGTAGAGTTTTCCATCGCTTCCGCCACTCTCATATCCCCGATGGTAAAGTGGAGATGAAGAAGAATGAGTTTCGAGAGCTTAAGCAAGAAGGGATGTCGGTGAGTGAATACCTCAATAAGTTCACTCAACTCGCCGCTACGCTCCGGAGGATGTAGCTACGATGATGCTCGCGAAGAAGTTCAAGCGTGGACTCAATCCAGACTAAAGGTGCAAGTCATTGGCAATGACTATGCAGATTTTCAAAGACCTTGTAGATAAAGTCGTGCTTATTGAGGAATCTCGTCGGAATTGGAAGAATCCGTAAGAGAAAGATGATGCAACATGGAGCCCATCGAGTCAACAGCAGAGAGTCAGAACAAATGCTCAACAGCCTGCTCGCTTCACTCCTCCGAATGCATCGAGGACCCCTGCACCAGCACCTCGCCCAGCTCCTTTAGGCAATCGCAACCTCAACACCAACAGCAATCCACCTCAGAGGAACAGTAATCCAGCTGCAGGTGTGACCTGTTTCAATTGCCATGAACTCAGTCACTATGCCAATAATTGCCCCAGGAAGCAAGCTGTGACGCCGGTCCGTTTCAATTTGGGATCTACGCCAGCCAAGACCCCCACACCAGGAGCAGGACGTGGAGTGCCCCAGACTCCTAACTAAGCCATCAGAACTCCGCCGCCTGCTGGAAGAGGCCGTGTGAATCACGTCACCACCGAGGACGCCCACCGCACTGCACGCCATTCTAGGTAAGCTCCTAGTCAACTCAGCATCTGCCATGGTTTTGTTTGATTCTGGAGCCACGCATTCGTTTGTTTCTCGGAGTTTTGCTGCAAATCATCAATTAAAGACAATGCCTCTTAAGACTGTTTTATTAGTGCAATCTCCTGGTTCTGGTTTGAGTACGAACCAAGGCTGCCCCGAAGTTAAGAAATTAATTGGAGGGGTAGAATTTCTAGCCAACCTTATTGTCCTAGACACCAGGTCCCTAGATGTGATCCTAGGAATGGATTGGCTCTCCAAGAACCAAGCAGTTTTGGATTGTGGGAATAGAGAGATCTCCTTAACCAGTCCAGATGGAGCCAAGTTAAAAGTTCAAGCCGATTCAGATCAGTCCGAAGGGATTAGAGTTTGCAGTGCCAAAGGAATAAGTTTGGAAGATGTACCAGTCGCCAGCGAATTTCCTGATGTGTTTCCGGATGAGTTGCCTGGCATGCCACCGGATCGAGATATAGAGTTCTTGATAGAACTAGTTCCTGGAACGTCACCCATTTCCAAGAGACCTTATAGGATGCCTGCTAATGAGTTAGCTGAGGTAAAGAGACAGATTAAAGAGCTGCAAGATCAAGGCTTTGTTCGACCAAGCTCTTCGCCATGGGGAGCGCCAGTTCTTTTAGTTGAAAAGAAAGATGGAACTCAGAGAATGTGTGTAGATTACCGCTCACTCAATGAGGTCACCATCAAGAATAAGTACCCTCTGCCAAGAATCGATGATTTGTTTGACCAACTTCAAGGAGCCGGAGTGTTTTCGAAGATTGACTTAAGATCAGGTTACCACCAGTTGAAGATTCGCCAAGAGGATATAACCAAAACAGCTTTTGTTACTCGGTATGGACAGTATGAGTATACTGTGATGTCTTTTGGACTGACCAATGCCCCTGCCTACTTCATGACCTTGATGAATAAGGTATTCATGGAATATTTGGATAAGTTTGTTGTTGTTTTCATTGATGACATTTTGATCTACTCCAAAAGTGAGGAAGATCATGAGGATCACTTGCGCCAAATTTTAACGAAGCTAAGAGAGAATCAGCCTTATGCAAAGTTTAGTAAACGTGAGTTCTGGATGAAAGAAGTTGCTTTCCTAGGACATGTCATATCAGGAGAAGGAGTCGCTGTTGACCCTGGTAAGGTACGAGATGTGCTAAGTTGGGAGTCACCCAAGACGGTACCCCAAATTCGAAGTTTTCTTGGAATGGCGGGATATTATCGCCGTTTCATAGAAGGGTTTTCTAGAAAAGCTAGACCGCTCACTCAACTCCTAAAGAAGGAGAAGAAATTTGTTTGGACATCGGATTGTGAGCAAAGTTTTAAAGAGTTAAAGAAGTGTTTGACAACTGCCCTAGTGCTTATTCTGCTAGATAATAGGAAGGATTTTGAGATATTCTGTGATGCATCCCGACAAGGACTCGGTTTTGTGCTAATGCAAGATAAGAAGGTTGTAGCGTATGCTTCGCGACAACTAAGGCCACATGAAGTCAACTATCCTACCCATGATTTGGAATTAGCAGCCGTAGTGCATGCTTTAAAGATTTGGCGTCACTATCTCATTGGTAATCGTTGTGAAGTTTATACTGATCATAAGAGTTTGAAGTATATCTTTACCCAAGCCGACCTCAATATGAGACAAAGAAGATGGATGGAATTGATCAAGGACTATGATATTGGGATTCATTACCATCCAGGCAAAGCCAATGTCGTAGCCGATGCTTTGAGTAGAAAGAGTTACTGCAACACTATGATGATTAAGGAAAGTCAGCCAGCCCTTTATAAGGAATTTCAGAAGCTTAGTTTGGAATTGGTTCAGGAAGGGTATTTAGCTACCTTGGAAGTACGCCCTACGTTGGAAGATCAGATTCGAGAAGCACAGGTAGATGATGCCGATATCAAGGAGATCAAGAGCAATATGAAGAAAGGAAAAGCCCCAGGGTTCACCGAAGATGAACAAGGTACTATTTGGTATGAGAAGCGTATTTGCGTACCAGATCAGAAAAAGCTTAAGGAGTTGATTCTCAAGGAAGCGCATGAGACTTTATACTCCATTCATCCTGGAAGTTCCAAGATGTATCAAGACCTCAAGGAAAGGTATTGGTGGCCTAGTATGAAGCGTGAGATTGCAGAGTATGTTGCACTTTGTGATGTCTGCCAGAAGGTCAAGGCAGAGCATCAAAGACCAGCAGGATTGCTGCAGCCATTGAAGATTCCAGAGTGGAAGTGGGAAGAAATTGGTATGGATTTCATTACCGGATTTCCTAAGACCCAAGCAGGTTATGACTCGATCTGGGTAATAGTGGATCGATTAACTAAGGTAGCTCACTTCATTCCAGTTAAGACTACCTATGCAGGAGATAAATTAGCAGAATTATATATATCAAGGATCGTCAGTCTTCATGGAGTGCCTAAGAAGATAGTGTCTGATAGAGGTAGCCAGTTTACCTCTCGTTTTTGGCAAAGTCTGCATGAAGCCATGGGAACTCATCTCGTGTTTAGTATCGCTATCACCTCAAACCGATGGATGATCGAGCATGTGAATCGATTCTTGAGGATATGTTAAGAGTTTGTGCCTTAACTTATGGTGCTAAGTGGGACAAGTGTTTACCCTATGCCGAAGTTTTCAGACAACAATAGTTATCGTGCCACCGCAAATGTCGCCTTTTGAAGCCTTATATGGAAGAAAGTGCAGAACCCTCTCAACCGGAAGGAGTCGGAGAAAGACAATTGTTTGGCTCGCCATACCGCAAGAAGCCAAGAGCAAGTCCAATTAATTCGAGACAGTTGAAGATAGCTCAAAGCGAGCAAAAGAGTTATGCGATAATCGTCGCCGAGATTTGAGTTTCGAGCCCAATGATTATGTTTATCTCAGAGTCACCCCTCTCAAAGGAGTTAAGAGATTTCAAGTAAAAGGAAAACTTGCCCCTAGATATGTGGGACCGTTTAAAATCTTGGAACGAAGAGGAGAGGTTGCCTACAAGTTAGAATTGCCTCGCCTTTTTGCCTAATCCACGATGTGTTCCATGTATCACAGTTGAAGAAATGCCTGCGTGTGCCAGAGGAACAGATGCCATTGGAAGCCATTGATTTGCAAGAGGACCTTACCTACAAGGAGCAGCCAGGGAAAATTTTGGATATAGCCGAGCGTATCACGAGGAGCAAGATCATCCATTTTTGCAAAGTCCAGTGGAGCAATCATTCAGAAAAGGAAGCAACTTGGGAGCGCGAAGAAGATTTGAAGTCCGAGTTTCCCCACCTATTCCCTAGCCAGCCAGAATCTCGGGGTCGAGATTCCATTTAAGGGGGGAGGTTTGTAACATCCCAAAATTTGAGATTTGGCATGTTTGATTTCAAAAATAAACCATTTGCATTTTCTTGAATTAATTCCAGCTTAATTTGAATTTTCCATACATGAAAGGATTTAATTTGACTAAACTATTCATCAAACTAAAAAATTTCAGTTTTAGTTGGGTTCATTGTGCTCCAAGGAATTTTTTTGTATTTTTGGGGATTTTTCTGAATTTATTTGCTATTTATTTGAATTTATTCACATTTATTTGAATTTCTGGATTTATATTAAATCAGAAAATGAATTTAATTTCCAAAACGCCTCGGGCCGCTTTTCTTTTTCTCTCTGCCCAACCCGCTTTCCGCCCGCCGCTCGCCGCTCGCTCGCTTGCCTCACTACCTCCCACTGCGCTCGCCACCGCTTGCTTGCCGCATGCCCACTGCCCAGGGCCGGGCCGCGCTCCGAAACCCTAGCCGCCGCGCCGAAACCGCGTCCAACGCCGCCCTTGAGTCCGGGTCGACACGGCCTCCGAGGTCGCTATTTAAGCCGCCGCGCTGTTGCGAGAATCCCTTCGCGCCGCTTTTTCGCCTCTTCGCCGTCGCCCCGAGACTCGCCGCCGCTTCCGCTTGCTCTCGCCGGAGTTCCTCGCCTTGCCCGAGCTCTTCCGCCGCCTTTTCTTCGCCTCCGGTTGGTCTCCGCCGTCCCCGATTGCATCTTCGAGTCGGCCGCGACCCCCTTTTTCCGATCTGCTCCGAGCCGTACCCGTTCTGTCGTGTTTCCATCGTGGGCCTCGTCTTCTTCTTCGTTTCCGATAAACCTCGCGCCGCCGCTCGCCGCCGTCGCCGCTTGATCTCGCCGCCGGATTCGCGGCCGCGCTCGATTGCGCGCGTCACCTCCGACCGCTGCGTCGCTCCTCGGCCGTCCGATCGGGTCAAGTGGCCGGATGCTTGACGCGTGGCCCGTCCGCGTCAACGCCCACGTCAGCGCCATGTCATCCGCTTGCGTTAGTCGCCGCTTCAACCGAATCGCCGCGTCGGACACGTCGGCCGTCGCGCGGTGCACGGTGAATCGAGCGCCTCCGTGGACCCAGTCCACCGTGAACCCGATGACATCAGCGTTGCGCAATAAATCCTTTTCCAGTACAAAAATAAATCCAGAAATTCTGATTTTCTGTATTTTCTCTGAATTTAATCTTTCAGAGGCCCGTTCTCGCTCATACGAACTCCGATTGAGGCGATTCAAGTTTCTAAATTTTTCTAAAATCAAGATCTATCTTCCAGAGCCATTTATTTTCAGTTTTGAGCTTGTTTGAGTCTCTGTTTTGTATTTATTTGGTTTCGTTGCTTCTTTTCCGGTAGACGCTAATTCCGAGGGAGCGAACGAAGACTTCGAAGACCAAGATTCAGCACTAGATCAGCAAGTCAAGTCGTAATCCTTTGATCATATTGATCCTATGTTTGCAAAAGTAATTTACTTTATTACAATTGCATGCTATTTTGTGTATCAATGCTTATTTAATGGGAGTAGATGTATACCTAGTTGACATTATGCCACCTTGATTAATTGGGATGCCATGTATCCTTTGTTAAACCTAGGTTGGGACATTACTAGTTGGACATAATCATTATACCAACATTGGGTTATCGTAGCTATGCTAAGACATGCTTAGATATACGTTGGGATTCATACCACATGTTGAATAATGTTAATCTTGACTTAATGAGATATTGAATCATGGCTGTTAGCCACTGTTGTAAAATTTGTTGTACTATGGCGGGGTTTGCCATTGGTCTTGGTTGAACGAATTGTTTTCCCTCGGGCAAGCGATCGTGAAGTAAAGGGGGTGCTTTCTAGCACATTGGGATGTGGATGTCTTGCCTGAGATAACTTAAGGACTTAATCTTGTGCGCCATTGAACTGGGCCTAACCGTACTACCACATGTCTGGTATGGGACAGACCTAGCTGATTAATTTGTAATGTCTAGCCTTGAGTACTGCCAGTTGGTGGTGTGGGTTCCGGGATAGACGGGTAGATTCGCAAGGCGCAAAAGGGGGCCCTAATGGGCGAAACCTTAGCGGGCAATACCGAGTGTAGACAGTGCATTGTAAAGGCTTTGTCATGATATCTCTGTGACACACCAAAGGAAGTGTGTTAAGATCGATTGCACAAAGAGATGTTCATGTCTTGTGGGTAAAGTTGTACAACCTCTGCAGAGTGTAAAACTATTCGAATAGCCGCGTCCGCTGTCATGGACAAAGCCCGGGAATTTCACACGGGGTATAGAGTTTGCATGAATTGTGGAATGTGGAATTGTTGGTATGTGAACGGGGAGTTCACTGTTGTTTTGTTGTCTATCTTTGATCTACCAGTTATTTATTTATGTTTTCATAAATATGCTTTCAATCTATTTATTGTATTTCAAATCAAGTATTGCTTTCTGCATATGAACTATATAGCCATCCTTGTCAAGCCGTGCATAAATATATTGCATCAATTCCCTACGGCTTGCTGAGTACCTTTGTACTCACGACTTTGTGCCCTTGTTGATCAGTTGCTGAAGGAGATAATGAATCTCATGAGGAGGAATTCTATGAAGACTACGTGGATTAGGAAG
This sequence comes from Otatea glauca, assembly GCA_036346275.1. Classification (NCBI taxonomy): domain Eukaryota; kingdom Viridiplantae; phylum Streptophyta; class Magnoliopsida; order Poales; family Poaceae; genus Otatea; species Otatea glauca. The sequence goes on along the minus strand of CM070727.1, from coordinate 41,291,549 downwards.
GCGTTTCCCCAAACGATTGCCTGTGGCATGTCGAATGGCTCAAGTTATCTTTTCCGCTGCAATAGTATTTGTTTCTTAATCCCTTAAGGCATAATGGTGTAAACATTGACCATAAGGTCGTTTGCTTTATTCAATAATAAATTGCTTCTTCTTAGTTAATTCGTTGTATGGAATGGTATTTCATCTATGTTTCCACTGTGTGCACTAGCGTGATCCTGGACTGGTGCAGTATACACAGAGGGTTTCGGATTTGCAAATCCAGGTCCCGACAGAATAATATTCCAAAGAATATTTCTTCTAAAGCTATTATCTTGATTGGATAGACTATGACATATGGGCTCTCGATCTATAGATCGGGTCCATAAAGATACGTTAGTTCGCATTGAACTAAACTGTTGCTCAATGATGACTTTTGTTGACTAAACAGATACACAGTCAAACAAAAGAAAGATAGACTAATAGATTAGATATGGCACAAAAATATGACATATGGCCAATGGTCTATCGACCAAGTCCACGAATGACTTCTAGGTCAATGGCAGATTAGATTTTCAAGAATAGGACATCGACAAGCGGGGTCGACATTCATGCGATTCGATCTGAGATCAGTCATACGTCGATCAAGAGCTTGACGATGACAAGGCAGCAAGGAAATGAAGACAAGGCTAAACTCATAGGTGAAGAAAAACCGGATTTGGATTGAAAACAGATCGGATCGTACACCTGGCGCGCAATGAACAGTACCGGATGATGTGGCGCATTGTGGTGTGTCGGATGAGGATCGGAGGGCTGCGGCTGGGCGGCGACGTGGCCGGCTCGGGAGCTGACATGTGGATTCAATCCAATTTCCGAATTAAAATATTTCCAGAAATTAAAATAATTCGTTTAGAGCAATAAAAATACCAGAAAAATTCTAAAAAAATTATAGAAAATATTTTAAGACATTTGGATCTCAAATAAAATATTTTTAACCAAACTTTATTTAAAATTTTGCAGTATTTAATTAAATATAACAAAAGGCTTAATTTAAATTAATTTCCAAATGAATAGCAAACGAACTCCGAAAAATATCAAAAAATTATAGAAAATTCATTGAAGCACAATGAACTCAAATAAAACTAAATTTATTTTAATTGAAGTTTATATTAGTCAAATTAAATTTTTTTAGTATTAGAAAATTCCAGATTAAGCTTTATTAAAGTTAGAAAATTAGCGGGGATTTTTGGAAAGATGAACTAAACAAAAGATTTTTGAAAACCCAAATTTTGGATGTTACAATACTTCAACTTGATATTAGAAATATGAGATGTGCACATATAACTGCTAAATTGAGCTATTTGCCATAATCATTCATCCACTAGTTGTCAAAAGTTGATGATGACTTTTCTCGATGTGAGGGGGAATGATGTGGATATGATACATCTATCTACATCATATGGTTATCATGTACAAAACATAGGAAATAATAACATAATTGATAGTTACATATATCATGCTTATACATTGTTTCTTATGATTGTCATTGCTGCTTTCACTTATAGTTTATGTTGTGCTGCATATCATCCTATGATGGAAAGGAATGTTAAGTGTCGGGACTCGAATATGCAAATTTGGACCCTCTGTGTATTCAGCACTAGTCTAGGATCACGCTAGTGCACCCAGGCTCAATATAGATGAATATCACGATCATACTCAACGATATCGCAATAAAGACTTCATCAAATTAAATATAAGTTGTTAGACGACCTTATGGTCCACCTTACATGAATACGCCTTGCAAGGCTAAGACTGAAAAATAAATAAACTACAGTAGAGATAAATTTATTCATAGTAACCCTTCAATTTGCCACAGACAACTGACAAGGTTCGTACCTAGTTGTCTGCTTCTTCGTGAAACTCCTCCTCAAAAGCAAGCGTAGCCTCTTCTCCAACTGATGATGTTTTATGGTAAGGGGTGAGTAAATAAAGCACTCAACAAGTGCACAGAATACAAGTCTAATATACTATATGCAGGGCTTATTACAAAGGAATAGCTAACATGGTTAATTTGCATAAAACAACATTTATAAAAGAATAGCATAAATAAATTGAAAGATAGTAAAACAAATAATAACAATATTAAATTTCTCAGTTATTTCCCAAATAAACTAACTCATAACCTTAAACAATATTCCGATTTCCATAGGCATACAGTCTCCATAGCCACATTTATTTTAATAAAGTCTAACCCTTGATTGTTATCACCGAGCAATGCTCAATACCGCGAGTACGGCTATTCGAATAGGTTTGACACTCTGCAGAGGTTATTCACTTTTCCCACAACAAACAACCATACACCAGAAAAGCGAGTGATTATAACAAATCCTTTCCGATGCCTGTCTAAACCCAGTACTACCAGCTAAGGTTTCAACACTGGTGGGACTGGTTACCACATCCAGGCCCCTGCTCTTGCACCATGTGAGACTACCCGTGCGAGGATTGGTTACCACAACCCGGGACTCACACCACCACTAGTAGTACTAAGCCTTGACACAACGATTTAATCAGCCAGGTTTGTCCCATACCAGACTTGTGATTGTATGAATGACTCAGTTCAAATTTTTGCAAGGTTAAGTCCTTAATTGACCAAGATAAGACTAACCAAAAACCATCATATGCCATTAAAAAGCAATGCGACCGCCCAAATGCCACATTGACCCACCACAAATACTTGCCACTTGCCTCAGTCTAAATCATTTTACCACCCCGGTTGTTTACCATGCACCACATGCCATCAACAACAACATTATGTGACAACACCTGACACACATATTAATAAACAAGTTCCATAATTCATTAAGCAAGATTAACCATTTTCTCATGAAATGATGACTCATTGCATGGCTAAGCACACTACAAGCGTTCTAGCTACCCACATTGGTAATTATAGCTATCAACTAATATGAAACCATTCTAGGGTGACAAATGAAATTCGACAAACAATATGGCAAAGTGGATATATCACAATTGGATGAATAACTATACCCAACATAATTGAAACAAGTAATAACTGAATTGATATGCAATACTTTGAAACAATATAATATTTTAAACATGGGTTCAACATGATGAAAGCACAAATTATCTTCAAAGAGCTCTGGATCCTGCTATGGACCTTGTTCTTGCGCTAGCTCCTCGATCACAAACTCACTGGGCACTTCGACGTCTACGTGAAACGAGTGAGAAAGCAATAAATACAAAAAATAGAGAGCAAAATCAACTCCAAAAATTAAATAAAATTCACCATTAAATACAGCTTGATTTTAAAAAAATTTAGAAACTAGAATCACCACAATCAGCGTTCATATGAGCAAGAACGAGCTAGTTAAAGTTTGAAATAAAAGAAAATCAGAAAATAGAAAATACGAATTAACCGAATTATTTTTATACTGGAAAATAGCATTTATGATGTCATGCTGACGTCAGCATAGAAATCAATTTTGGCCGAATATTTTCCTGAGAAAAAACCAAATTATGACGCCATGCTGACGTCATCGACACGTGGCAGCTCCACAAGGCGACACGTGGCTTGGTCCATGGACTTAGCCCTCGGCCAACGACTCAGTCCACGGTGGACATGGCACAGGGCACCTCGGCTGCAACACCCGACACGCAGTGGCACGCGATTGGTCGCGACGATGGTGTGATCTTGCCGGTCCGTTCCAGATCGGACGGTCGAGAGTAGCGGAGCGATTGGGACACGCGGTAGACGCAGGCGACGGTTACGCGGCTCAACCACGGCCAAACGATGCAAATCCAATAGCGGAGAAGCAACAAGGAGATGAGGTCCACGCGGTTACCCTGGCGCGTGACACATGGAGGAGATCCACCACTCCTTACTAGATCCAACGGTCAACGGAGCTCACGGTGACGACGATGGCGCAGCGGAGATGGTTCATCGGAGACGGAGACAAAGACGTGGCCGACGGTGTTCTGGGGCTCCTCTGGCGATGTTAGCTAGTGGGGTCGACGTGTCTCAGTGCGGCAAATCCAATGGGGGTCTTGGCGACGGCAGAGTCTCGACGGACGGCGAGCAAACGTCGAAGAAACACGGCGGCTTGCTTCGGATCTACGGCGAGCTCGCACGGGCGGACAAAGGCGTCTTGGTGTGAGCAACTTGACCAGAAGATGCGACGCGGGGTGAGGAATCCAAGGGTGGCGACGGCCCCGGCTCTCACTTATCACGCGAAGACCAAGGTTCGCTAGGATACGACAGCGGAATCCAGCAAGGATACGGAAAGGGTGACGTGGTGGCATCGTAGACGTCCACACGACGTCAATCCGATGGCTCACACGTGCAAGCGACGCCAAAATCCGATGGCCCAGATTTATTCAAAAGATTTTAAAAACATTTCCAAATAAAATTAATTCCCCAAAATAGATATAGCCCAAATAAATAGAAAAATTACCCAAAAAATTCCATAAAATTATAGAAAATGTTTTAGGGCATTTGGAACTCAAATAAAATATTTCCAACAAAGCATTATTTAAAATTTTCATACTTTTAAATAACCTTTGATAAAGGCCATAATTCAATAAATGCAAATTAAATCAAACAAATTCCAAAAAATTCATAAAAGTATAAAAAGTATATTAAATCCAATAAATGCAAAATTTGGGATGTTACATCAATACAGATGAAGAATACATATACCAAGCATACACATTATTCTCTTTATTTAGTACATTTTCATATTATGAGAAGTTGAGGCTAAAGCCAAGGACGACTTTTCTCGAAAGAAGGGGATAATGATGCGGATATGCATACATCCAATACTTTCTAGTTTAATATCTTAATTAACTAGAAAGAGTTACTAGGCCTATCAAATATCAACAGGTGAATGTTTTCCTAAAGCAATCTTCGCTATATTTACATGAGAATTATATACTACATAATAGCGAGTCCTTGATTTGTTGTTTGGTATGAAGATTGCACAAATGTTAATTAGATCTAAATCGCAACAATGTACCATGGCAGAACTCAATGGGAAGCGAGGGAGGACGGGAGCCACATGGAAGGACTACAAGGCAACATGGGCCACCCAATTGGTCAAGCCCACTCAGCTAAGAGGTATTTTTGCATGGGCCCAATGGAAAGCAGGCCACTTGACAAAGGTGCAATGAGGTAAGGACCAAGCCCAATTCGAACAAGACAAGGAATAAAAGGAATAGATAAGGTCGAATTGGGCAAAAGAGCCCAATTCGGAATATCGGACCAATCGGACTTAAAAAGGTCATAATTCTCATACACGGACATGGATTGCAACATTCTTGGACTTGTTTGAATGCTTGGAACATCCTATCTATTTCACACAATTACGAGATGGCCAGAATTGGCTTCCTTCTATCCTTAAATTGGGTGACAAGTATCAGCTTCCAGATCGGCCAAATTAGATTAGGAATTTGAGTTAGAGGTAGAGTCCAGGTGTGTGGGATCCACCTTGGCTGGCCTAGGCCATATTGTATGCCCCCATAGTCTCTTTTATATATTTGTATTGTTCTCTTTTGTAAATGAAGACCACAATTGACAATGTACAGCATAAACGCTTGTTCTTTTTCATGGATGTTGCATACACAATAGAGTGAGGAATAGGGCGTTGCTTCTTCAAAAGATTATTATGTCTTTCCACTGGGAATTGTGAGATCAATATTACTTCACTCGGTGGTTTCATGAAGTTCAACATGTTTGTGATCTTGTGTAACATCCCAAAATTTGAGTTTTGGAATGTTTGAATTAAAAAATAAACCATTTGCATTTTTCTTGAATTAATCCAACCTTAATTTGATTTTTCTATTAATGAAAGGATTTAATTTGACTAAACTATTCATCAAACTAAAGATTTTTAGTTTTAGTTGGGTTCATTGTGCTCCAAGGAATTTTTCTGTATTTTTGGGGATTTTTCTGAATTTATTTGATATTTATTTGAATTTATTTGCATTTATTCGAATTTCTGGAGTTTTCTTAAATCGGAAAATGTTTTTAATTTCAAAAAGCCTCTCGGGCCGAATCTCCGCCCCGTTTCCGCCCGCCTTGCCTCAAATTTATTCCGCTCCCTTCGCCCGCTCCGCTTGCTCGCAGCCCGCCTCCTCCTCGCGTCCGGCCGCGTCGCGCCGCTCGGCTTTGCCTCGCCCGGCCAAACCGCGTCGATCGTCCGATACGCGCCACGCGTCGGTCCGGATCGCTCGCGTCGCCCGTGTTTGCGCGCCGCCACCAACCCTAGCCGCGTGTTCTTGAGTCCGGGTCGGACACGGCCTCGAGACCCTATTTAAAGCGCCGCACCCCTCCCGAGGATCGCCTCTCGCGCGCTGCTTTGTTTGCTTCGCCTGCCGTCCGAAAGCACCACCGCTGGCGCGTGCACCCTCGCCGGAGTCCACCGCCCTTGCCGAAGCTTCCGCCGCCTTTTCCTTCGCCGCCGGTGCGTCTCTGTCGCAGCCATTGGCTCTTCGCCTTGCCCGCGTCGCCCTCTTCCCGATCCGCCTCGTCTAGGATCCGATTCGTCGCATCTTCGCCGTCGGTCGTGGCTTCTTCTCCATTGCCGGTGAGCCCCATGCCGTCGCCTCGCCGCCGTTCTCCTTCGCCCAACCCCAGCCGTCCGATCTCGCGCCTGCGTCCCAGATCGCGCCGCGTCATCTCCGCCCGCAGCAGCGTTTCCAGCCATCTGATCTGGCCCTTCCGGCGGATGCGTGACGCGTGGCCATCCACGTCAGCTCCTGCGTCAGCGCCAGCGTCAGCTCCACCTCTGCCGCCACGTCAGCCCTAAAGCCGCGTCAGCGCTGACGTCGACCGTGCGCCGGGTGCACGGTGAACCGAGCCGCGCCATGGACCGAGTCCACCGGGAGCCGGCTGACGTCAGCGTTGCGCAATAAATCGCTTTTCGGACAAAAATAAATCCGAAATTCAATTTCGATTTTCAGCCTTTTTCTGTGATTTAATTTTCCAGAAGCTTGTTCTCCCTCATACGAACTCCGATTGAGGCGATTCAAGTTCCTAAATTTTTCTAAAATCAAGATCTATCTTCCAGAGCCATTTATTTTCAGTTTTGAGCTTGTTTGAGTCTCTTTTTTGTATTTATTTGGTTTCGTTGCTTCTTTTCCGGTAGACGCTAATTCCGAGGGAGCGAACGAAGACTTCGAAGGACAAGATTCAGCACTAGATCAGCAAGGCAAGTCGTAACCTTTGATCATATTCATCCTATGTTTGCAAAAGTAATTTACTTTTATACAATTGCATGCTATTTTGTGTATCAATGCTTATTTAATGGGAGTAGATGTATACCTAGCTGACATTATGCCACCTTGATTATTTGGGATGCCATGTATCCATTGTTAGACCTAGGTTGGGACAATACTAGTTGGACATAATCATTATACCAACATTGGGTTACGTAACTATGCTTAGACATGCTTAGATATACGTTGGGATTCATGTCACATGTTGAATAATGTTAATCTTGACTTAATGAGATATTGAATCGTGGCCGTTAGCCATTGTTGTAAATTTGTTGTACCATGGCGGGTTTGCCATTGGTCTTGGTTGAACGAATTGTTTTCCCTCGCAAGTGATCGTGTAGTAAAGGGGTGCTTTCTAGCACATTGGGATGTGGATGTCTTGCTCGAGACAACTTAAGGACTTAATCTTGTGCGCCATTGAACTGGGCCTAACTGCATTACCACATGTCCGAATGGGACAGACCTAGTGATTAATTTGCAATGTCTAGCCTTGAGTAACGCCACTTGGTGTGGGTTCCGGATGGATGGGTAGATTCGCAAGGCGCAAGAGGGGGCCCTAAGGGGTGAAACCTTAGCGGGCAGTACCGAGTTTAGACAGTGCATTGTAAAGGCTTTGTCATGATCTCTCTGCCAACACACCAAAGGAAGTGTGCTTATTGCGCATGGCAACAAGAGCCGATCATGTCTTGTGGGTAAAGAAGTACAACCTCTCAGAGAGTGTAAAACTATTCGAATAGCGCGTCATGATCATGGATAGGCCAGGGAATTTCACACGGGGTATAGAGTGTTTTATGAAATGTGGAATGTGGAATTGTTGGGATGTGAACGGGGAGTTCGCTGTTGTTTTGTTGTCTAAAGTTAATACTGTTAAATTTATTGGTTGATACTTGTTTTAGATGGTGTAGGGTGATGCCTCGCCATTCTGTTCATGTTGTCTACCATTGTTGATCTACCAGTTATTTACTTATCTTTTCATAAATATGCTTTCAATCTATTTATTGTATTTTCAATTCAAGTTATTGCTTTCTGCAAATGAACCATATAGCCATCCTTGTCAAGCCATGCATGAATATATTGCATCAATTCCCTACGGCTTGCTGTAACATCCCAAAATTTGGCCTAATTAAGATTTTATTGCTTAAATGTGCATTTGTGATTTTCTGGAATTTATTTAGATTTTTCTGGATTTATTTGAATTAAATCTTATTTCAAGTTTATTGCTTTTTATCCAAAAGTATTTAAATCTGTGCAAAGTTAAAATAAAGTTTTGGTAAAAATATTTTATTTGAGTCCAGAATGTCTCAAAGTATTTTTGAGATTTTTTTGGATTTTTCCTGATTATTTTATTGTATAAAACAAATTAAATGAATTTCGGAATTAATTTAATTGAGAAAACCTTTGAAAAATCCCTAACAAAGAATGGGCCCGCCTGTATCTTGTCTTGCTGCGGGCCTTAGAAGCGCCCATTTGGCCCATCTCGTAAACCCTAGGCGGTTGAATCTGCGCTGTTGGATCAAGATCGTCCGAGTGGAATCGTGTCGCATCGTTCGGTCTCGGTGATCGATCGCCGCCGGAAAGAAATCGCGGGTGGATAGGATTAGATCATGGCTATGTGATCGTGACCGTTGGAGCGAATCGATGGTCGGGGTTGTCGCCTCCGCGGCGGACTCTGAGTCCGCCACACACGACTTCGCCACGGGGAAGCTAGGGTTCCGCTTTTAGCGCCTTGGCCGAGGCTATAAAAGGAGGGTAGCGCCCGAGGTTCGCCTCTCTGGCGCCGCATCTTTGGTCGAAGAGTTTTCGCGAGAGCAATCGAGGACGCCACCGCAAGCTCGCGGAGTTGAAGCGTGGGACCGCCGCGTTTTTGCTCAAATCGCCGCCAGATCGCCGGTTTTGGTGTTTTGGTCCCAGATCTGGTTCGCCGAGGTGTGCCGCGTCGACTAAGCCGTTCTTCTCGCCGGGACGCGCGAACGCCGCCGCCAAAGCCTCTTCTTCGCCTCCGGTGACTTTCACCGCCGCCGCCATTAGTCTCGTAAGCTCGCCGCCGGATCCGGTTGAACGGAGGATCGAGCCGCGTTGCGCGCATCTGTCGCCGTTCGATTAGATCGGGCCGTGGATGCGTGCCGCGTGTCGTGCATCGGCGGGGCGGCGCTGCAACCAATCGGGTCAAGACGCGTGGCACTACGGGTTTCGAGGCGTCGTGCGCCGGATTCACGGTGGACCAGATGAGGTCTCGTGGACCAGGTCTATGCACCGAGGCCACGCGTCGGCTTCTGATTGGTCCGGTTCAACAAGGCCGTCGGTGACGCCATGATGACGCAATAAATCGGTTTTCGCTTTAAAAATAAATCATAATTCCGAATTTCGATTTTCTAATTTGATTTATTTCAAACTTCAAAAGGCTATATTTTTTGCAATTTAACTCGGATTTGAGTGATTCAAATTTCTAAAAATTTGTAAAATTGATATCTATTTAATGCTGAATTTTATTTATTTTTGGAGTTCAATTGCTCTCTGTTTTGGTATTTATTTGCTTTTCTCCTTCGGTACGCGTAGACGTTGAATTGTGCGACGCTTCGGAGGAAGATCAAGCAACTCAAGAGCAAGTTCCAGAACAAGATCAGGACCTATTCCAAGGCAAGTTGTGCTTTGATCATGTTGAACCCATGTTTATAAAATTGCTATATTTGTTTTACCCTATTATATATGTTTCAAATATACAATTGTTTCAAACTAGATTGGGCTTAGCTAATATACCAGATTGATCTATACCCTACCTTGTCATTGTATGCTATGATCCATTGTCACCCTAGATTGGTTTAATATAGTTGATTAGTAATTATGATCAGCATTGGAGGTTTAGACCGTATTAGTTGCTTAGTCGTGCCACATCATCACATGTATCAGAATCATTGATAATTAATCTTGGTTAATGGAATATGGAACGATATTATGAACTTGTGTGTCATGTGGGATCACACGATGAGATTGAGTTGTTGTGGCGAGTCATGTCACGCAACGATGTTGAATTGTTGATGGCACGTGGTGCTTGGTAATCAACTGGGTGATCATAACTTAGATTGAGGCAAGTGGCAAGGGGCGAGGAGGCCAAGGTGGGCCCGATGGGCAGAGGGTATGTGGATGTCTTGCCTGGATCACACTAAGGACTTAACCTTGCAAGCCTTTGACCTGAGTCAATCATGCAACCACATGTCTGGTATGGGCCAGCCTAGCTGAGTAAATTGCAATGTCTTAATTTTGGTACTATCGTGGTCGGTGTGAGTTCCCGAGTTATGGTGTAATTCACATGGCGCAGAGAGGGGCCCCGGATGTGGTAACCATCCCACCAAAGTTGAAACCTTAGCGGATAATATCGGGTTAAGCGAGAGCATCGTAAAGGCTTTGTTATAATCACTCGCCTTGGTGGTGTTTGGTTGTATCACGTGGGTAAAGTGCATAACCTCTGCAGAGTGTGAAACTATTCGGATAGCCGTGCTCATGTATTGAGCAATGCTCGGAATTACAGCTTAAGGGTTAGCTTAATTAATTGGACAACATGGTTGGGATGGCGGAATGCCATATGGAAGATGAAATTTGACTTAGGATTGGAAACTTGGTTTACTTGAGAAATCTGAATTTATTTACTATTGTTATTTGTTTTACATTCTTTACAATCTATTTATCAGTATTTGTTCATAAAATGCCGCTTATTGCAAAATAGCCATGATAGCCTATCCATTGAATAAGCCTTACATATAGATACATAGAATTGCATTCATGGCACAACTTGTTGAGTGCTTTAAGTACTCACCCTTGCCAAACAACAATAATCAACAGCTTGAGGAATCTACACTGTGTTGGAAGATGAAGTCCAGAAGACACGAGTCATTAGGGTCCGAGCCTTGTCGGTTGCTGTGGTGAACCGATGAGCTATCTACGCTTTCTATTTTCCGCTGCTTAATCATTAGTTATATTTTCAGTTTTGCCCTGCATGGCTTAATAATGTAAGTTGGTCATAAGATCATACCTTTAGTTATATCAATGAATGAACTATTATTCTATTATCGTTGAGTATGATGTGATATGTACCAATGTTAAGCTGTGTGCACTAGCGTTGATCTTGGGAATAGTACGGTAAACACAGTGGGTTCGAATCAGTGGATTCGGGTCCTTACAGAGGTGGTATCAGAGCATACTGACTGTAGGTCCTGGCCCTAGATAGTATGGAGGTGTCTTGTCTGTGTCCAAACTATTTTATAAAAGAAAATCTAAACTTGACTAATAAAACACTCTCGACTCATCTCATTCTCTACTTCTCGCCTTTGCTGAATTTACCGTTTTACTGGCCGTTTTGGGTGGAGCTCTTATTCAAGTTCTTGTGGAGCAGATGCCGATTGTTCTGACCTTCGAGGAGTCAGCTGGTGGCTACGCAATGGAGCTGTGGAGAGTACTTCAGACGCTTGGGGGCTTTTATCGTCCGCTTTACCGAGGAGGCACTGGTCGCTTAATGGTGTACACCGGGATTTATTTGCAAGTCGATTATTTACGCCGGGAGAATGAGGAAGCTAGCAGGCCAATCAACATCTCTCGCGTAAGATTCTCGTGCGAGGTTGCAATTCAGAGGTCGCCGACTTGCTCTTCGCCGTGTCGCCGCGACTACGCCGACGAGCTTCACGACTCGTGTTCCGCCTTCACCTGCACGCTCAAGCATGCCGACGCCGACGGATCGTGGAGAACGAGTGTGCCATCGCGTACACCTTGCGAGTTCGCCTTGCCCAGAGGATCATATGAGAGATACTACTCAGAGCCGGAGATCGTGTACGAGGCACTCAGTGGCAGAGCAGGAGCTTGAGGTGACCCGTGCTTCAGCCATCGGGATGATTACTGAGCTGGGAGAGGCCCTAGAGGCGGTCGAGGACGAGCTGGAGCGCGTGACTCGAGAAGTTCAGGAGCCAGCAGAGGAGTCCGAGGAGGATCCCGAGGAGCGAGAGTGGGAGCCAGAGGGGAGTGAAGACCCCGTGGTTGCAGAGGACCCAGTAGTAGGTCACCAGGATAGGTTCGCTCCTATGCCCGCTCATCCGCCGGTGTATGCGCCGGATCAGCCTCAGCCAGGGTGGCTGGATAAGTGAGTGTCAGCCTTGGAGCTGTGTTGAGACTCGAGTGTGAGTCGCGTCTTTAAGTTAGTCTTTACCTTTCTAGTTAACGCTAAGGTTTCGTGTTTAGTTTGCTTCTTAGTATTGCTGAGTGTGCAGTATGTGTTGCAAAGCTTGTAGGCTTAAATAAGCAGCCATACCAAGAATAATAAAGAATTATTTCAATTGGGTATAACCTATCTCCCCGCTTTAGAAAGTCTTACTTCTTATCTATGCTACATCTACCTTCCCTAACCTAAGAGGCAATCATCAGATGGTGAATACTCGAGGGAACAACGGAGCTTCAGGAAGTGGACTGCGTCAGAACGACAACACCAACGACAGAGGCAGCCCTCAACCACCGTCAGTAGACATGCAGAATCTGGGAGCATTTCTTGCCGCGCAGACTCAACTAATGTAGACTATGATGCAGCAGATGCAGCAGATGACCAATGCAGCAACAACCAACAACAACCCTGTAGCTCAGAACTACCATGGTGGACCCCGACCTCACTCAAAGCTATCAGATTTTATGAGGACTAGGCCGCCATCTTTTTCAGGAAATGTGAACCCTTTGGAAGCCGATGACTGGCTTAGGACAATTGAGAAGAAACTGCACATCACTCAGTGTGAGGGCAATGAGAAGGTGCTCTACGCCTCTCATCAACTTGAAGGAACCGCCGAGAATGGTGGGAGAATTATCGTGCCGCTCATGGAGCCCCACAAGAGATCACCGGGAGGAGTTTACTAATGCTTTTCGCCAAGATCATGTCCCTGAGGGAATGATGGACCTTAAGAAGGAAGAGTTCGTGGCTTTGAAACAAGGAGGCCAACCAAAGGGCCGAGCACCAACAAGTTTACTCGCTTAGCTCGCTATGCCCTCAAGACGATCGACAGATAAAGCTAGGCGCCTCGCTTTCATGAAGGGACTAAATTCAGATCGCAGTGGACTGATTACCCACAATTTTCCAGACTTTCAGGAAGTAGTCAATAAAGCTTTGATCCTAGAAGATAAGCGCAAAGAGCTGGGTGAAAGCCGTAAGCGCTTAATGACTAATCAGGGTGGACGTCCAAACCATCTATGTTTGAGGATGTCACCACAACAATTTGCTAGATTCCAACCACCACCGTGAACAGGACATCAACCCTCGCACTCGCCACGCCAATCAAAATTTTCAAACCCGAGCACAGGGCAACAATGTGCCTGGAGGGAATCGGCAGTCGGCAGTGAAAAGATGCTATACCTGCAACGAGCCAGGGCACTTTTCTAATAGGTGTCCACAGAAGGGAGGTATCACGCCAGTTCGTTTCAACTTGGGAACAACACCGCCAAGGCACCAACCTCGAGGAAATCGTGCGCCAGTCAAGTGGAGCAACCCCGCAATCAACAAAGGCGTGGAAGGATCAACCACATCACCGCAGATGGAGCTCGTGAAGCTACGACGTCGATCGGGTAAGTTTCGTCAACTCGGTAGACTGCTACGCTTTGTTTGATTCTCGAGCTTCGCATTCGCTTGTTTCTCAAAGTTTTGCAACCAAGAATGGATTTAAAGTGGTGAATCTTAAGTGTGTGCTCTTAGTCCAAGCCCGTGATCCGAACTTAGATCTAGCCTTGGGTGTTTGGGAGCTAAGTTGCTTATGGATGGGATAGAATTCCTAGCGAATCTTATCTTGATAGATGCGCAATCCTAGACGCCATCCTTGGAATGGATTGGTGTCTAAGCATAAGGCCGTTTTGGATTGTGGCCGACGGATCGTGACTTTGGAAGGCCCTAGTGGCAAGAAAGTAGAGTTTCAAGCGACCGCAGATTCGAGATGGGCGCTAATGGTCAACAACGTGAAAGCCATCAAGATGGAAGATGTGCCATGAGCTGGGAATACCCGGATGTGTTTCGTAAGATTTGCCAGATTGCCACCGACCGTGATATCGAAGTTCGTGATCGAGTTAGTGCGGTGCAAAGACCGATATCAAAAAGACCATATCGGATGCCTACCGACGAGTTAGTGGAAATGAAAAAGCGATTGAGGAACCGCAAGAGAAAGGCTTCATTAGACCAAGTTCATCACCGTGGGGAGCCCCGGTTTTGTTTGTTCGCAAAAGGACGGAAGTCTTAGAATGTGCATCGATTATCGTGCATCGAATGAAGTAACGATCAAGAATAAGTATCCGCTGCCCGTGATCGATGACTTATTTGATCAATTAAGAGGAGCTGAGTTTTCTCCAAGATAGATCTTCGCTCGGGTACCATCGCTTGAAGATCCGAGCGAGGATGTGCCTAAGACTGCGTTTTCTACGCGATATGGACATTATGAGTTCACAAATCATGTCATTTGATTGACTAATGCCCCAAAGATATTTCATGAACATGATGAATAAGGTTTTCATGGAATATTTGGATAAGTTTGTTGTAGTCTTCATAGACGATATCTTGGTTTACTCAAGACAGAGGAAGAGCATGCGTAACATCTCGTAATGGTTTTAGAGAGGTCATGCGAGCATCAGCTTGTATGCTAAGTTTAGCAAGTGTGAATTTTGGAAGGAGAAAGTAGAATTTCTTGGTCATGTAATGACTACTAAAGGAGTAGCAGTTGACCCAAGCAAAGTGGACGCAGTGTTGCATTGGGAGCAACCAAAGTCTGTTACCCAGATCCGTAGTTTTCTGGGAATGGCGAGATATTACCGTCGGTTCATAGAAGGATTCTCGACAATTGCTAAACCTCTTACGCAGTTGTTGAAGAAAGAAAAGAAGTTTGCATGGACGCCAGAGTGCGAGACAAGTTTCGTGGAATTAAAGAAGCGTTTAACAACAACCCCGCACTAGTGTTGCGGATGTGCGTAATGGATTTGATATTTATTGCGATGCTTCAAAGCAAGGCTTGGGATGCGTGTTAATGCAAGAAGGCAAAGTCGTTGCTTATGCGCCGAGACGCTTAAGACCGCATGAAGTGAACTACCCAACGATGATTTGGAGTTAGTCGAGTGCACGCTTTAAAGATATGGCGCCATTATCTCATAGGAAATAGATGTGAGATATATACGCACCATAAGAGCTCAAATACATATTCACTCAAGCGCACTGAATATGAGACAATCAAGATGGCTTGAGCTAATTAAGGATTATAATGTGGGAATCCATTATCATCCCTAAAAGCCAATGTGGTAGCAGATGCTCGAGTCGAAAGAGCCATAGCGCAAAAACATTGACAATGGAGGATCAACCGAATTATGCAAGGAATTTGAAACTAAGGTTGGAAGTCGTTCAAGGAATGGTAGCTGACTTGAAGTAAAGCCAACGCTGAAGGTCGATTAGAGAAGGCCGAAGGATGACGATAAAATTTCTAAGATCAAGGTTAAAAGGAAGAAGGCTTAGTGTAGATTTCACTGACGAGCAAGGAACCATGTTCTTCAAAGGCCGAATTTGTGTGCTTGGATAAAAGGAACTAAAGCAATTGATTCTTGAGGAAGCTCATGATTCTAAGTACTCGATTCATCCAGGAAGTGCCAAGATGTACCAAGATGTACCAAGATTTGAAAGAGAGATTTTGGTGGCCTAACATGAAGCGTGAAGTGGCTGACCATGTTGCTTTATGCGACGTATGTCAGAGGGTAAAAGCTATGCATCAAAGACCACCGGTTTGTTGCGGTAGTTGAAAATTCGGAATGGAAGTGGGAGGAAATCGAATGGATTTTATCACCGGTTTACCTAAAACTCGTAGAGGTTACGATTCCATTTGGGTTATTGTGGATCGCCTAACCAAGGTCGCCCATTTTATCCCAAAAAAGACCACTTACTCGGAGATCGCTTAGCGAGTTGTACATGTCCAGATTGTATGTTTGCATGGAGTGCCCAAGAAGATTGTGTCGCATGAGGTACCCAATTTACCTCAAGATTCGGAATAAGTTGCACGGCCCATGGGAACTCGTCTCAATTTTAGTACAAGATATCACCCGCAGATAGATGGTCGACCGAAAGAGTAAATCGATTTTAGAGGATATGTTGAGAGCTTGTGCTTTAGCTTATATTTGCGACATGGGATAAGTGTTTGCCATATGCGAATTTAGTTACAATAATAGTTATCAAGCTAGCTGCAGATGTCACCGCTTGAGGCGTTGTATGGACGTGCTTGTCGTACTCCATTGAATTGGAACGAAACAGAGAACGCTTGGTTTTCGCCGACATTCTCGAGGAAGCCGAAAGTCAAGTCGCAATGATCGAGAGAGGTTGAAGATAGCACACCAAGACAGAAAAGCTACGCAGACAACCGTCGTCGAGATTTGAGTTTCAACCGTAAGATCATGTGTATCTCGTGGTTACCCTCTTAAGGGAGTTAAAAGATTTCACGTTAAAGGGAAGCTTGCGCCAAGATATATTGGTCCGCTCAAGATTCCGAGCCGTCGAGGAGAGGTAGCTTATCGCTTAGAATTGCCTCGGTCCTTGGCAGAGTGCATGATGTATTCCATGTGTCGCACCTAAGAAGTGTCTCAGAGTACCAACGAGCAAACCCGTTAGATGCAATAGAGCTGCAAGAAGATTTGACTTACAAAGAGCAACCGGTCGAATTTTGGATGTTATGGAACGCAAGACCGTAAGCAAGTCTATTCGCTTTGCAGAGTTCATGGGGCAATCATTCAAAGTGAAGCCACATGGGAGCGAGAAGAAGATTTGAAGTCGAATTCTTAACCTATTCTCTAGCTAGCCCCGAATCTCTGCCGAGATTCATTAAGGGGAGGTTTGTAACATCCCAAAATTTGGCCTAATTAAGATTTTATTGCTTAAATGTGCATTTGTGATTTTCTGAATTTATTTAGATTTTTCTCGATTTATTTGAATTAAATCTTATTTCAAGTTTATTGCTTTTATCCAAAAGTATTTAAATCTATGCAAAGTTAAAATAAAGTTTTGGTAAAAATATTTTATTTGAGTCCGAATGTCTCAAAGTATTTTTGAGATTTTTTGGATTTTTCCGATTATTTTATTGCCTAAAACAAATTAAATGAATTTCGAATTAATTTAATTGAGAAAACCTTTGAAAAATCCCGAACAATAATGGGCCCGCCCGTGTCTTTGTCTTGTAGCGTGGGTCTCAAGAAGCGCGCCCATTTGGCCCATCTCGGGTAAACCCTAGGGCGGTTGAATCTGCCGTTGATCAAGATCGTCCGAGTGGAATCGTGTCGCATCGGTTCGGTCTCTGATCGATCGTCGCCGTTGGAAAGAAATCGCGGTGGATAGGATTAGATCATGGCTATGTGATCGTGACCGCTGGAGCGAATCGATGGTCGGGGTTGTCGCCTCCGCGAAGGACTCGAGTCCGCCGCCGACACGACTTCGCCACGGGAAGCTAGGGTTCCGCTTTTAGCGCGTGGCGAGGCTATAAAAGGAGGGGTAGCGCCGAGGTTCGTCTGTGTCGCGCCGCATCTTTTGGTCGAAGAGTTTTCGCGAGAGCATCGAGGACGCCACCGCAAGCTCGCCGGAGTTGAAGCGTGGGACCGCCGCGGTTTTTGCTCGGCGCGCCGCCGATCGCCGGTTTTGGTGTTTTGGTCCCAGATCCGGTTCGCGAGGTGTGCCGCGTCGACTAAGCCGGTTCTTCTCGCCGGGACGCCGAACGCCGCCGCCGCCTCTTCTTCGCCTCCGTGACTTTCTTCGCCGCCGCCGCCATTAGTCTCGGGTAAGCTTGTGGCCGCGGATGCGGATGAACGGAGGGGATTGAGCGCGCTGCGCGCATCTGTCGCCGTTCGATTAGATCGGGCCGTGGATGCGTGCCGCGTGTCGTGCATCGGCGGGGCGGCGCTGCAACCAATCGGGTCAAGACGCGTGGCACTACGGGTTTCGAGTCGTCGTGCGCCGGATTCACGGTGGACCAGATGAGGTCTCGTGGACCAGGTCTATGCACCGAGGCCACGCGTCGGCTTCTGATTGGTCCGGTTCAGCGCTGGCGTCATGCTGACGTCATGATGACGCAATAAATCGGTTTTCGTTTTAAAAATAAATTTGTTAATTCCGAATTTCTGATTTTCTAATTTCAGTATTTATTTCAAACTTCAAAAGGCTATATCTTTTGGAATTTAACTTGGATTTGAGTGATTCAAATTTCTAAAAATTTGTAAAATTGAGATCTATTTAATGGTGAATTTTATTTGATTTTTGGAGTTCAATTGCTTTCTGTTTTGGTATTTATTTGCTTTTCTCCTTCGGTACGCGTAGACGTTGAATTGTGCGACGCTTCGGAGGAAGATCAAGCAACTCAAGAGCAAGTTCCAGAACCAGATCAGGACCTATTCCAAGGCATGTTGTGCTATGATCATGTTGAACCCATGTTTATAAAATTGCTATATTTGTTTTACCCTATTATATATGTTTCAAATATACAATTGTTTCAAACTAGATTGGGCTTAGCTAATATACCAGATGGATCTATACCCTACCTTGTCATTGTATGCCATGATCCATTGTCACCCTAGATTGGTTTAATATAGTTGATTAGTAATTATGATCAGCATTGGAGGTTTAGACCGTATTAGTTGCTTAGTCGTGCCACATCATCACATGTATCAAAATTATTGATAATTAATCTTGGTTAATGAAATATGGAACGATATTATGAACTTGTGTGTCATGTGGGATCACACGATGAGATTGAGTTGTTGTGGCGAGTCATGTCACGCAACGATGTTGAATTGTTGATGGCACGTGGTGCTTGGTAATCAACTGGGTGATCATAACTTAGATTGAGGCAAGTGGCAAGGGGCGAGGAGGCCAAGGTGGGCCCGATGGGCAGAGGGTATGTGGATGTCTTGCCTGGATCACACTAAGGACTTAACCTTGCAAGCCTTTGACTGAGTCACCATGCAACCACATGTCCGTATGGGCCACCTTAGCCGAGTAAATTGCAATGTCTTAATTTTGGTACTATCGTGGTCGGTGTGAGTTCCCGAGTTATGGTGTAATTCACATGGCGCAAGAGGGGCCCCGGATGTGGTAACCATCCCACCAAAGGTTGAAACCTTAGCGGATAATATCGGGTTAAGCCAGAGCAATCAGTAAAGGCTTTGTTATAATCACTCGCCTTGGTGGTGTTTGGTTGTATCACGTGGGTAAAGTGCATAAACTCTGCAGAGTGTGAAACTATTCTGATAGCCGTGTCTCATGTATTGAGCAATGCTCGGAATTACAGCTAAGGGTTAGCTTAATTAATTGGACAACATGGTTGGGATGGCGGAATGCCATATGGAAGATGAAATTTGACTTAGGATTGGAAACTTGGTTTACTTGAGAAATCCTGAATTTATTTACTATTGTTATTTGTTTTACATTCTTTACAATCTATTTACTGTATTTTTTCATAAAATGCCGCTTATTGCGAAATAGCCATGATAGCCTATCCATTGGAATAAGCCTTACATATAGATACATAGAATTGCATTCTGTGCACAACTTGTTGAGTGCTTTAAGTACTCACCCTTGCCAAACAACAATAATCAACAGTTGAGGAATCTACACCGTGTTGGAAGATGAAGTCCGTGAAGACACGAGTCATTAGGGTCCGAGCCTTGTCGGTTGCTGTGGTGAACCGATGAGCTATCTACGCTTTCTATTTTCCGCCGCTTAATCATTAGTTATATTTTCAGTTTTGCCCTGCGTGGCTTAATAATGTAAGTTGGTCATAAGATCATACCTTTAGTTATATCAATGAATGAACTATTATTTTATTATCGTTGAGTATGATGTGATATGTACCAATGTTAAGCTGTGTGCACTAGCGTTGATCCTGGGAATAGTGCGGTAAACACAGTGGGTTCGAATCAGTGGATTCGGGTCCTTACACTTGCTGAGTACCTTTGTACTCACGGCTTTATGCCCTTGTTGATCAGTTGCTGAGGAAGGATCGGGAAATGCTGAGTATCATGAGGAAGAATTCTATGAAGACTACGTGGATTAGGAATGCGTTCCCCAGACGATTGCCTGTGGCATGTCGAATGGCTCAAGTTATCTTTTCCGCTGCAATAGTATTTGTTTCTTAAGCCCTTAAGGCATAATGGTGTAAACATTGACCATAAGGTCGTTTGCTTTATTCAATAATAATTTGCTTCTTCTTACTTAATTCGTTGTATGGAATGATATTTCATCTATGTTTCCACTGTGTGCATTAGCGTGATCCTGGACTAGTGCAGTATACACAGAGGGTTTCAGATTTGCAAATCCGGGTCCCGACATCTTGGTGAATCAAAGAGTTGTAAGCCCATTGCATCTGGTAGTAGGGATCAGAAATTATAGAAGTCTAAAAGGAAAAACCAGAACAAGCCTCCACACTCATCACCTTTTCCAATAAAGAGTCCACACTTAAACATGACTACATTATTTGACTCGAATACCAACTTGAACCCATCTCGACATAAAAGGGAACCACTGACATTTCTTGGCCCAATGGCTGCACTTGACACAAACAAACCAGATAACATAATCTATGTTCATTTTCTTCTAGTTATTATTGGTCCTTTTGAAGTTGATGGTCTGGGCGACCTTAGCTTTCCCCTTAGTCATTCTAGCATGTTGCATAACATTAGCGCTATAATGTCCCTCTTGCATCTTGGGTGTCACATCCTTTGCCCGAGCCTTCTCCTCAACATCAAGACGGACAACCAAATCCTCAACGAAAATGTTTTGCCTCTTGTATTTTGGAGACGTGGAAAATTTTCTCCAAGATGGAGGTAATTTGGCAATGATACCTCTACCATAAATTTTTTTGGTGGCTAACAACCAAGGTGCATGAGTTTCCTCATAATGAGTTGTAGTTCATGAGCCTGCTCGATTACAGAATGATTATCAACCATTTTGTAGTCATGATATTGCTCCATTACATACAACTCACGTTCAACTTCTGAGGCAGCGAACTTATGTTCGAGTGTCTCTTATGGTTCTGCAACATTTCTGATGTGCATATACATCACACAGCTGGTTAGACAACACGCTTAGAATGTAGTCGACAAAATTGTCGTAGCCATGTTGAACTCTTTGTGTTTTTGAACAGTAAGAGGTCCCTCCTCAGAATTAGGTAACATGACCCACCACACATTTTCAGCCGTGAGCCACAATTGGACCCTTGTCTGTCATCACTTAAAGTTCACAGCAGTGAACTTCTCCGATTTCATAGACTAGGTAAAACCAACCATCACATAGTGCCTATTAGGTTTTTGGATTGTTAGATGTATGCACAATTTTGCAATTATTTTAATTCCTATAATAGAGATTATTTTAATCACAACAAATGTACTAGGCATATTATGAACTACAGACGGTAGCATGATCACGAAAACAAATACAACTATCTCATATATATGTGCTAACAGAAAGACATCAAAAATAGGAATACTCATAGCACGTGGAAACAACATTGCTACTGCAAAGTATTCCTATAAGGATTTAATCAAAATAGGTTCAAATGCAACTTATGGAGGAACATGCCGACGAAGGTTGATGTAGAGTCAATGGCATTATAGAAGAAGACGTAGTAGGAAGCAGTAGCCGTGCGAAGCGCTTCCTAAAAACATGATTCGCTCCTTCCCGTACTGGATCAAGAAAGGGAATTGTTTCGAAGACAATGCTATCACCACACAGGTGCACACTGATGAAGATATGGAGAAACCAGGCAACTCAACACACATTAACTAGGAAGAAGTATATCACCGCCTTATGTTCGCATCGAGAGAACGCCTTCTCATATAGACATAGACGACCACTAAGGGAAGGCAATAACTCCGCATAGCAAAATTGGAAACGGATTAATGTGTGCCATAAAGCCACATGGAACTAGTGTGATTCAAACATTTGGTTATGAGGTTCAAAAAGAAGCTGCAGCTTCGCACACAACTAGACTTGAAACCATTGCACCATTCACGTGTAGGTGATGCGATGTGAGGTGTGGCAAGGCGAGCGAGCTAGCTCGCACATCTATTCTTCATTTATTTCCTTCAACTAGGCAAAACCAACTCCACCTTATAAGTTGGTCTCCTCTCACCTAGACTAGTAGTATGGTACTAAACATCCCACTTTCCACCATACATGAGTGGGTCTTTGGGATTTTATAGGATTTATGAAGAATATTTATTTGGGCCAAGCCCATAAACTCCAACAATCAATTCCTTTGTTCGATCATTCTCCTTCTACTGCTTATTCTCCTTTGTCAGAATATATTCTGAGGCGACATAGAACGGTTGTGATGGCTGTACATAGAGATAAGGCAGCGATCGTGGGAGCGTAGGAGGGATGAAAGCCAAGCAGACCACAATAACCACCGCTAGGCATACATTCATAAGATCACCTAGAATGATATTATTATTATCCCACTGGCTCAAAACTCTTTGATAAAGCAACTATAATTTTTGAAATTCATGAAATTTATGTTGAAAATGCAGTGACAAAGCAACTTGTTGAAAATGCATGGCGATGACAAGATAGTGACAATTAGACATTCTTTCCCTTTGGATGATGATGATGATGAAGTGGGACATTGCACTAGTTGCCTGGACATGCTCGTAGAAGATTTAGTCATCTTGATAATCCAGATATAGCAATCAAAGAAGCAACAATGACAATGCGATTGATGCATAATAGACAATATGTCACACAAGGTAGATAAAATAAAAGAACACATGGCAGAACATGTCAGTCCAATCATTGGGTAATTTCGTCGATCACCTATAGTGCATACTGATTGAAGCGATATTTGTTGTTTTCGTGTGGTAGGAAGAGCATGCAGGTGGCAATGGCCTTGAGGATGATCGGAGTAAGTGGCAACGATGATTGCGGTAGCCTTGATGACGATGTGGAGCGGTTGGCGATGGCATGCGTGGCTGCCTTAATGGTGATGGGGAGGAAGAGCCTGCAGGTGGCGTCGTTGCTGATGGCATAGACTAGCTGCCCCTTGGAGAGTGTGTGGGAGGAGGGAGCTGGCCTTGAGGAGGGCATATAGTTGAGTGGCCACCCAAGGATGGCAACGACAGAATGCAAGGTGAGAGGAGGGAGTGGCTGGGGAGGAGACGAGAAAGGGGAGAGGAGGATTGGGAGCGAAGTTGCAACAGCCAGGCAAGGTAAGTGGGCAAGAGGGGAGACACGACAAACTCTGTGTGTGGGGATGTTCGAAGCCTTTATTACCCCAATGCATTTTTATTGTGGAATTGCCTCAAGTGCACGTATTTGCACTTTTGACCTCTAAAAGTCTTTTGCTATGGTATGGCCCCTCAAAAGATTGGTGTCACTACGGCAGCATGCATGAGCACGGGAGGATGGTCTTGTAGAGCGGTAAGACGACCTGCTACGGTCGAATAGCACAGTAGGTTACCTACCGTAGTCTGGTAGAGCTTAGGAGGTCCTACTATGGTTTGGTAGCTCGACAAGTGATCTACCGTGGTAGGCCCACTCGAGCTGCTGCGCTACCACTTATTGTTGTGCTGCCACAAACCTCCCATGGTACCAGACCATGGCAAGAGATTGATATCGCCTGTAGGTGTAGCCACGGTCGAGGGGGAGCCAAATATGGAGAAACGAATGGGAGGGGATGTCGAAACCCGAATATGCAAATCCGGACCCTCTGTGTATACTTCACTAGTCCAGGATCACGCTAGTGCACACAGGCTCAACATCAGTAAATATCACAATCATACACAGCGAAAACATAACAAAAGACATCATATATTAAATAAGACATAGTTGAAGGACCTTAAGGTCAACCTTACACTTATTAGACCTCGATGGCTCTGAAGCAAAGTAAATAAACAACAGCTCAACGAAGAACGTCGGTGAATCCCATCAAAATACCACATGCATCTGACAAGGTTCAACTCCTAGATAATCTCCTTCTCACGGAACTCCATCTCTTTCGAAGGTGTAGACTTCTCCTCAACTGATGATTTGGTTGTAGGCAAGGGTGAGTACATAAAGCACTCAATAAGGATTGCACATAATGCAAGTCTATCATACTATGTTCATGGCTTATTCCAAAGGAATGGCTAATATGGTTAATTTGCAATAAGTAGTATTTATGAAAGAATAGCATAGATAGATTGTAAGACAGTAAAACAAATAATAACAATAAATAATTTCTAAGTTATTTCCCAAATAAATCACTTCAATCCTTAAATCAAATTCCAAACTTCCATAGGCATACAGCCTCCATTCCCAATTCATTTTAATAAAATATAACCCTTGACTGTAATCATCGAGTAATGCTCAATACCGCTGTGGAATATATGAAACCAGGTATCTTCATGGTCGGCTCAGCATCGCCTGAAGAGAAGACAAGCCCAAGTAGAAGGCCCAAAGGATAAGCCCCGCGCCAAGCCTTGCTGTCGTACGGATAGGGGGCACATCCTATAGACAGTTGTATGTATATTTAGATATAAAAGATACGGCTGTAATCCGAGTCGTTAATAGGGTAGATAAAGATGTAAAACTCTATCCTGTAACCGACTAGAATCTAGTAACCGATCGGAATCTCCTAACTGATCAGGTCTCTGTAAGCCGCCCCACCCCCGCTATATAAGGGAGAGGGCGGGCAACAACATAGGCATCAAGCAATCGAGCTATCAAGCCATAGTACACACATCACCTTTCGCCCAGAGCACATTGCGCTTTGAGCAATCTTAGATCCAAGAGATCCATATAATCCCAGCACACAAGATTAGGGTATTATCTCCTCCGTGAGAGCCTGAACCTGTCTAAACCCTTGTCTTGTGTGACCTTCGAGTTTGAGATCTAGCGCCTGCCCCATAAATTTATTGTCGACTACAAAAGTCGACAGTTGGCGCGCCAGGTAGGGGCAGCGCTAAAATCTTTTCCTAGAGACTCGATGACAGCTATCGGCGGAATCATCGCCACCTTCGTCTCCAGCCAGGCTTTTCGCTTCGGAAGTCTGGACTTCGTCGCAGATACGCGCGAAGAGCTTGTCTGCCTGGTCCAAAACCAGATCCAATCTGGTGGAGATCAGGCCAACCCATCTCAGGTACGCCGCTCTGACTCATCTAGCGAACCAGTCAACATCATGAGGAATCGCTGCGACCTTCGTGTTGTCTTCGCGATAGAGGAGCAGAGGACCGACCTCCAACGCCAACAAGAGGAGCTGCGAAGGAAGATCGTCTTCATAAGGGAAAGGAGGTACAGACACGATCGCTTCGATCGCGCGGTCGCCATGTCCGCGAGGACATCCTGCAGTCCAGGTTGGGAGACCAAGCTGTCTTCCATACACCGCTGCAGAACGTCGTCGCCTCCAAGACGCTTCTTGATACACTGGATCCGATGATTGCATCTGACAGCCCGACAGCCCCGATCGTTGCCCAGATCAAGGCCATGGTGACGGCGGCAGTGATTCAGCAGAATCAGGAGAAGCCGGTAGGGGAAGCGCACTCACGCTCCCACACGGCCACTCGTGTCGCTAGCAGTCGGACTACAACCAGTCGAAATTCAGGCAGTCGGCGCCTCACACCACCAGTCAGAGACGCTCGCCGAATTCTCAACCGCGACCTCCGCCAAGACATCACCGTTAGACGGCAAGAGCGGGATGAAGAAGAACGACGCGGGCGCCACGACAACTACAAGCGCTTCGGCACCGGCCACGATCGACGAAGTGATCGAAGGTATGAAGACTACGACGACCACAGAGACTATCATCGCCGGGGTCGAAACAACGATGATCGCCTAGTCATGGACTCGCCGCGCCGAACTCCACCCCGACGCGTTGAAGACAATCGCCAAGCCAGAGGCTCGCTACGCCGGTCTCCCCCTCATCATGATGAGAGATCCATTGACGGGATCTGAGCATTCACTCCTCAGCTACGCCCAGTGGTATGGCCCGAAGAGTTCAATCCCAAGGGCATCGTTAAGTTTGATGGGGAGCGAGATCCGGAAGCTTGGCTGCAGGTCTATGCCCTGGCGGTCAAAGCGGTCGGGGGCAATCAGAATGTCATGGTGAATTATCTGCCAGTCAATCTCACCCCCTCGACTCAAGCATGGCTCATGGGACTTCCTGCGAACTCGGTGGACTCCTGGAGCGATCTTTGCGATCAATTTATTGCAAACTTTCAGGGAACCTACGAGAGACCTGCCACCCTGTGAGATCTATACCAGCTTCACCAGAAGAAGGACAAGACACTGAGATATTTCATCCGACATTCCATGCAGAAGAAGAACACCATCAGGGACTTATTTGAAGCTGTGGTGGTGGAAGCCTTTCAGAAAGGGGTAAGTGATCCTAACTTGATTAAGAAAATGTCCAGGAAACCCTCGGCCTCTGTGAAGGAGATGTTTGCATTGGCCGATCGCTACGCCACGGCCTCAGACGCCCTGGCCGAGCGCCAAGAAGATCGCCCACAATAGAAGAGTAAAGGTGACAAGGCCGAGTACTCCAAGCACAAAGACAAGAAGCGGAAAGGCGAGGAGCTAGTTGCGGTAACAGAACGCAACCGGCCCCGAGCCATACGGAGGGAGGTGCCTGATTATAATTCTGTTAATGATCCGATCTATCCCTTCCACCCCAAGGGAAAGCACGCCGCCAAAGACTGTTTCACCCTGAAGCGTTTTGCGCGGGAAAGCAACAAGCAGCCGGCCCAGCGAAGGATGAGGCGGCCAAAAAGAAGGACCTTCCAGACGAGGATGACTACCAAGAGCCTGAGCAAGAGCTGAACTACATCTACGGAGGCTCCACCGGATATGAGTCCAAGCGGAAGCAAAAGCTCACCGCTCGGGAGATCAATGCGGTGGAACCAGTAACCCCCTAGTACCTTAAGTAGTCTGAGGTCCCGATCACCTTCGATCGCTCAGATCACCCCAATCAGGTTCTGCATCTGGGTAAGTACCCTCTAGTGCTCGACCCTGTCATTCACAGTGTAAAGCTCAAGAAGGTATTGATCGATGGAGGGAGCGAACTCAATGTCTTATTCGCCAAGACCTTCGACGATATGAACATCCCCCGCTCCGAGCTAAGGCCGAGCACTCAGCCGTTCCATGGGGTGATCCCTAGGGCGTCTTCGTTTCCACTCGGGCAGATTTCTTTGCCCGTTACTTTCGGTACCAAAGACAACTACCGGACCAAATATGTAAGTTTTGAAGTGGTCGATTTTGAGACAGTGTACCACGCTATCTTGGGAAGGCCCGTTCTGGCTAGATTCATGGCCGTCCCGCACTACACCTACTTGATGATGAAGATGCCGGGACCCAGAAGCGTCATCACGGTCCGCAGCGACATCAAGCGATCTCTGGAATGCGACCGAGAGAATTGTGAACTTGCTGAGCTACAGGAGGCAACCACCGAAGGGAAGAAAATCCAAATAGAGGCTGCCACGTTGCAAGGAGAAGGCAACGTCCTATCCAAGAAGTAGGCCACGTCAGGAATAAAGCCTGGCGAAGGAACCAAGAGAATCATTCTCGACCCATCCGACTCGTCCAAAACGACTTTGACCGGGTTAGGGCTCAAGGATAAATAGGAAGGCACGCTCGTCACCTTCCTCCAGGCTAACAGGGACATCTTTGCCTGGAAACCATCCGACATGCCGGGTGTCCCTAGGAAGGTGATCGAGCATTCTCTACACATCGACGAAAAGGCAAAGCCAATCAAGCAAAGGCTTTGACGGTTCGCTCCGGATCGCCGAAACGCCATCAAGCAGGAGATCACCAATCTATTAGCTGCAGGCTTTATAAAAGAAGTGTATCATCCAGATTGGTTGGCAAACCCTGTACTAGTTCAAAAGAAGAATAAAACTTGGCGTATGTGCGTTGATTATACTGATCTCAACAAGGCATGTTCGAAGGATCCCTTTGGGCTACCTCGAATTGATCAGGTGGTTGACTCGACCGCCAAGTGCAAAATTCTGAGTTTTCTTGATGCTTACTCAGGGTACCATCAGATTCGCCTAAAGGCGGAAGATCATATCAAGACTTCATTCATCACGCCTTTTGGAGCCTTTTGCTATACCACGATGGCGTTCGGGTTGAAAAATGCTGGTGCTACGTATCAGCGTGCAATACAGCGGTGTTTTCACGCCCAGCTCGGACGCAATGTGGAGGCATACGTGGACGATGTCGTGGTGAAGACTTGGGAAAGGAAGGACCTTATCGCCGACCTGACCGAGATGTTCGAGAGTCTAAGGGCTTTCAGCATGAAGCTTAATCCCGAGAAGTGTGTTTTCGGAGTATCTTCGGGAAAACTGCTCGGGTTTATCGTATCCCAACGAGGCATTGAGGCCAACCCAGAGAAGATCAGGGCCATATCAAATATGGAAGCGCCGACTTGCCAGAAGGACGTCCAGAAGCTCACAGGATGCATGGCCACACTCAGCAGGTTTATTTCCTGACTGGGTATGCAAGGTGTGCCATTCTTTAAACTCTTCAAGAAGCAGGACAAGTTCCAATGGATGCCAGAGGCACAGCAAGCGTTTGAAGTTCTAAAGACCTTCTTAACAACACCCCCGGTCTTGGTTTCGCTAATGCCAGAGGAACCTCTACTACTTTACATCGCTGCAACGACTCATGTAGTCAGCGCTGTGGTCATCGTAGAAAGGGAGGAGCCGGGCCACGTGCAAAGGATCCAACACCCGGTCTACTTCATCAGCGAGGTCCAGAGTGAATCTAAGGTGCAATATCCGCAAGTACAGAAATTATTATATGTCGTACTTATTACATATCGCAAGCTCAAGCACTACTTCCAAGAGCATGCTATTTCGGTGGTCACCTCCTTCCCAATAGGAGATATTCTTCACAACCAGGAGGCCACTGGGAGAATTGCAAAATGGGCAGTCGAGCTTGGAGCCTTTGATATCCTTTTCAAGCCTCAAACAGCCATCAAGTCTCAAGCGCTTGCCGACTTCACAGCCGAGTGGACAGAACTTCAAAACCCAGCGGCCGTCAAGGAACTTGAGTATTGGACGATGTATTTCGATGGTTCGCTCATGCTCAGCGGCGTGGGGGCTAGTATTGTGCTCATATCACCAAGTGGAGAAAGATTGAGGTACGTTCTGCAGATATTTTTTCCCTCATCAAACAATGCCGCCGAGTACGAGGCACTCATCCATGGGCTCCGTATCGCCATATCGCTCAGTATCCAATGTTTGGCGGTCCACAGAGATTCAATGCTCGTGGTCAATCAAGTGCAAAAAGAATGGTCCTGCATCGAAGACAACATGGCTGCCTACTGCCAAGAGGTACGCAAGTTGGAAGGCAACTTCGATGGCCTGGAACTCGTTCATGTGCTCCGTCGGTACAATGAAGCGGTCGACGAGCTGGCGAAAATGGGATCCTGCCGGTCTACAGTGCCCGTGGGAGTATTCGTTGAAGAAATTCATAATCCCATGATTAGCACTCGGTCAAAGCCGGACGCCTTGGCGGAGAGAAACATTGAAGCTGAAGTTCTAGTCATTACCCCCGATTGGACAGCTCCATATTTGGACTATTTAACGAAGGACGAACTACCCGAAGACCGCGTACAAGCCGAACGAATAATGCGCCGAAGCAAGAGCTATATAGTGATCAGGGAAGAACTCTATCGCAAGAGCTCCTCTGGTGCACTACGACGGTGCATAACAGAACAAGAAGGAAGAGATCTCCTCAAGGAGATCCACTCGGGAGTCTGTGGGAACCACTCGGCGTCATCAACCCTAGTTGGTAAGGCTTATTGTCGTGATTTTTCCGCCGATCGCCACATCGGCGCGGCGACATCGTCCGTACATACGAAGGATGCCAGTTCTTTGCGCGACAGATGAACAAACCGGCACAAGAGCTACAAACTATCCCAATCATCTGGCCGTTTGCGGTCTGGGGGCTGGACATGGTGGGACCTTTGAAGAAGGCCCAAGAAGGTTATACTCACCTCTTCGTGGCTATCGACAAATTGACCAAATGGATTGAGGCCAAACAAGTCACCACAATCACAGCAGCAAAGGCCAAAGAATTCTTCCATGAAATCGTGGTTAGATTCGGCGTACCAAACCGAATCATCAAGGATAATGGCACCCAATTCAGAGGCGGCATATTTCAAGACTGGTGCGGCGAACTCGGCATAAAGATCTTCTTTGCATCAGTAGCACACCCTCAAAGTAATGGCAGGTTGAGCGAGCCAACGGCATGGTTTTACAAGGCCTAAAGGCAAGGATTTTCGATCGTCTCAAACCATACGCCACGCGGTGGGTCAAAGAATTGCCTTCGGTACTCTGGGGGCTGCGAAACACCCCTAGTAGAGCAACCGGGCAGTCACCTTTTTTCCTAGTATATGGCTCAGAGGCGGTCCTCCCCACCGAGTTAGAATTCGGATCCCCACGGGTTCGGAGCTATGAAGAAGTCGCTTCGGAAGAGAGCTGGCAAGAAGACCTCGACCGACTGGAAGAAGCCAGAGACATCGCAACAATTCAGTCGGCGAAATATCTTCAGGGCTTACGTCGCTATCACGGACGCAATGTGAGGGGCCGCGCGTTCTCCAAAGGAGATATGGTCCTTCGAAAGTGAAGGACCGAGATGGCGAACAGAGGGGGGGTGAATGGTCGCAAATAAAAATTCCCCCAAAATACTCCAACAAAAACCTCGACAAGATCGCTCAAAAGGAATGGTGAAAAACCCGAAAAACTAGACAACTATGTGTACCCCAAGCTTGCATGGATAAGTACCATAAAATATGTGGGGATTTTTGAGTCACAATCCTGGTTGTCTAGTGTCCAAGATAAAGAGGAATCAATTCAAACTCTTGCTTTTAGAAAGGACATCAATTCAAATCACAAAAGTCACTTTCAGAAAAGCAAAAGCAGAATTTCCAGAACTTGTCCTCAATTTGCACAGGAGGTTGGTGGGTTTCGGCAGCTCACAAAATTCTGAGAATTTTTCTCCCTATGAGCACCAGAGTCGTGAAGAATTCCACCAAATTTCTCCTCAAAAAGCCTTACAGAAAAAACAGGAAAAATCTAAGAACACAGTATGCTCAAGAACTTCGAGCAGAAAGTTTGGGGTTCGGTTTTCACCTCATGGCGCCCAAACGGTGCAACAAGTGAATTCCAAAATTTTTCTGCAGGTGTATATCAGAGTCCCGCACCTCCTCCAACAAGAATAACGCAAGAAAGATGTTTCTATATTTTTACAAAAATCAAACACTTACTGCTGTGTGAAGAACAAGTTCTGAACAAAGTTGGAACTTGAAAGAAAAGATGTCCAAGAGTGCAAAAGAGATGTAAAACCATATGAACACACTCAAAACATCCAAGATCAGCAGCATTTAGAAGGAGGGGAGGCAAATCCAAATTACTTGAAAGTAAATTGCGGGAATGTAATTGCGGGAAAGTAAATGCTGAATTTAAATTATGTAAAGTAAAGACATAATGTAAATGCATAAAATAAATTCAGAGGTGGATGGATAAAACTTTCATTTCTGGAAGGGAGGTTACAAAGCCTCACATTCATGTGGGCAAAGCTCAAATGAGCATAAAAACCTCAACACCTTCAAGGGAAGGAGGCTACCCTCCACCCCTATTTATACTACTCTTGGGCCACCTACCACCCTTGGATGAGTCCTCAACCCTAGAGCACTCATCTAAGGGCTAGGATTAACCCACACACACAGCCATGTAAGGGCTAACCCAAAACCCAAACACATACCGGGTTTTCTTGCACGGTTTTCAAAGCATACTACCTAGACCCGCTAACCTATCAACTAGACCTCAATCCGACGGCCCTCATTGATCCATGCGGTATCTAGCTAGCATCAACTCCTTTCCTTGTCTTCTTGACTTGCCCGGACTCCGTCTCCGATCATCTTCCGGCGATCTCCCAACCGTCTGGACCTCTAACGCTCCTCGCCTAGTCCCGGTCATCCTTCGCCTCACCATGACCTAGCACCGTCGCCCTGCAACCATCAAAGACATGGAAACTCCTCACATAGCAATGCCCACAAAGATGTGCAATAAACCATCCAACTCATCACTACCGTGTCCATAAGACCGGTACTGCCACTCCTGGCAGAGACAACTCAAATTGCTTCATTTTGAGAATCAATCCAAATCAAACTCAAACTTGAGCACACCTTTCTCAAATAAAGCCAAATACTCATCACAAACATGGATGGACCTCCACATGGTCCTTCAATCTCCCCCTTGATGAGTATATTGACAAACCACACAAAAGGCATAAATTTGAGTTTGAAGAAAATGAAGAAGAAAGCAATTTTTAGTTGCAAAGTCAAACTTGGTCCAAAGATAGAAATTAGAACCATGACCAAGTTGACGAAGAGGAATTTAGATTTTAGAGTTAAATTTAAGAAAGAGCAAGTTTTCAACAAAAAACTCTAAAATCCAATAAACATGCCAAATGTGATTATGAGATTATGATCCAACAGAAGTAGTAGCATAGTTTTACAAAGATCATAATTACCAAATAAGCATTCACATTTTTATCTTTTTAGTGATGCCTTTTCTACGTTTTCTCCCCTTTGGCAATATAGGCATCAATTTTTTTATGTATGCATGAAATGCAATCGAAAGAGCTTTGAAGATTATCCAATTGATCAAAATGGAAGGATATTACACCAAGCTTGTCAATTTCAGAAGATGACTAAACTAAGACATGTCCAAGTGCAAATACGAGCTTAGTTTTGAATATTTCATTTTTAGCAAGATTAGACAAGTGCAACACTTAGCTTTAGTTTCAAAAATAGAAGAATAGCCACTCTAAGGATCAAAAGGAAAACCTAGAGTTCAACCTACTCAACACTTTGGGGAATCTAGAAGAGCATACAAGGTCCTTCGGCTCATTTATCACTTAATGCAAATTTTGATTTATCATCATACAAGACATAGCGGGTGCAAATGTTTGACATTATTTGCATTCTTTACCCACATATGTCTTTGTTTTTAATTTATTTGCATTTTCTTTTGACAACCAATTGACTCAAGCCGTATGCGACCATCTCAAGATGAACTCTTAAGAGGATGGTCTAGGTCAAACACGATGTATTCCAAGTTCATCCCAAGTGCAATGGGAAGCGGTCTTGTGAATGCAAGTTGTTGAGTCGTATGTGCATAAGAAGAGTCAATTTTGTTTAATTTTCATTTTTAGCACAATGATTTATGAGCAATTGAAGGACTCTAGCATGAATCAAACTAGTTTCACCCAAGTTGCTATAGGGACTCTAGAGAACTCCAAAATTTCTCAAATTATGGCACAAACCTCTAGAGAAGAAACCTAGCAAGTAAAAGCAACAAGTTTCATCAAGTTCTTCATTTAAGGCTTATTTTATTTTTAAGCTTAGCAAGTTAAATGAACTTGGACATATCTAAGCTAGTGATTTCCTCCACATGATGTAGCATGGTGTATAGCATGAAGATTGAGTCAATTGCATACTAGACAAAGCTCATTAAACAGGAAATGCAGTCTATATGCAATGCATGAACAGATTCCCAAACTCCCCCTCGACAAATGAATCAATTTTAAGCTCAAATCTGGTTAAAGTTGAGTTATTATCAAGATTAGGCATAAAGAAAACCCGAATGAACTCAATAACAACCAGAAAAATAGAATAAGGAGAAGAAGCCGAGAAACTGCAAAACTGGATGGCTATTGAGCATAGATAAGATAGAAGAGACTCACTACGGCTCAGACTCGCTCTTATCTTCCCAAAGGATCGACATAGGGAGCCGACTCTAGATCCCAACTAAGGAGTGCACATGCACTGCTCACCTGTGAGTCCCAATACCGCTAAACTTATAAGACGTGAGGGAACTCAACCTAGAGAGGAGAGAGAACAGCTAATCACGCATGATAGCAACCTAAAGCACAAGATAAGAGGTCCATGCGAGGCATGCCGAAGTCTAAGTGAGTGAACTCAACTCAAGAAAACAAGCCCAAAGTCACCTGTAAGAAGAAAGGAAATGCCGGAAGAAAATATATAGTACATAATATACAAACCAGCTCCCCTCAAGAAATGCCATATGAGCTCATAAACGCAAGCTCAAATCCCTCAACACACTCTACTCCCTTGAGGCACACTCTAAAACTCTCACCTCACAAGAGATAGGTAGAAAGCTAGAGGAGAAGAGATAAGATCTAAAACCACATGGTCACTAAGGAGCAAGATGGCTCAAGGTAAGAAGCAACCTAACTATGCTAGAAGTCCAACCAAAAGACTCTAGACAAATAGGACACAAGCTCTACCTACAAAACAACCACAACCTCCTAAGAGACCCATCACTATCATCAACATTTTCAGAGGTACTTACCTACTACAGTGTAGAGCAAGTAGTGGCAAATGACCAGAAGTGGATCCAAAAAGCAGAGGAAGAAGACTTAGAGATATTCCTAGGATGATGGTCTCTCACCGTAAAGCCTACACATATGCATCCAACAAATCTATGCTTTGAAATCAAGTTAGCAGATCCAGTTCCTAGGCACGAATGGACAAGATACAGGAAAAGTATGGCAAATGATCATCTAGAGCATGAACATGATGCAGAAGGTAATGTAAGATCATGATCACAACCAAGCTAAAGATAGCATCAAGATCCATATATCCATAGACAACAGTGAAAACATATCCACATGATAAACAACAGCAAGGTGCATCATAGCACTGTCATGCTGGCAAAAGAAGCTAATCAAGGTGCATCACAGCAACAAAATGCTAGTAGGGATCATGTGCAAGCCTAGAAATACACGGATCAAGATACTACCCTAAACATGGCAATGAGCATGTAAATGAAGAAATACCACAATGAAGCACAACAACATGCTACTAGATATAACATGAGCAAGATGAATGAAGACAACCAAAGAGGATCATGCATAAAACAAACCAATTAGCAACATCAAGATCCATTTATCCATAGTCTCAGTAACAATATTTACATGCTGCGAAAAAGGCCCGTCAAAACAAGACCAAACAAAAGGTCATGAGGACACAGACAAAGATGAAAGTAAATGGTGACCATGGACACAAAGATGAGAAGCTACTTATGGCAACACTCTATGCATGATGATGAATACATGCCATGAATGAAAAACACAAGCTCATGCAAAATAGGTATGAAGCATATAAGCATGAAGGACAATAAAAGGTGATCATGAACAATATAAGTCATACAATGCAGCTAGATCATATGACCCTAATCTCATGAAAGGCACTCACATGTAGCACAAAGTCTAACAAACAAAGTCTAAACAAAGCTAATCATTGATGTAATAGAAAATCAGGGTCATATAACCTAGATACTACTCATGACAAAATAAAGTAAATGATATATAGCACGTGCCCATTGTTAATACAAATGCTCATACCAAATGAACAATATCATGGACAGGATAAAAACAAGAGAATCACATGCTGGGAAAGAGCTCATGAATTTAGGATATAATACATGAAGTACAAAGATGGTTGGGGAAAACATGCTATGGCACAAAACAAGACAGACAAAAACTAACAAGACCTAGCAAAGTACATATAATACACATGGGAGCAAGAGCAATCACAACATGTCATGGAAATGATGATCACAAGTATAGCCGACATGAGGGTATGAGGTAGCTCACCATGAAAGTGGATGTCCCCAATGTCATATCATGAAGCTCAACACTTGTGGAGCGAAACACGAGGCAAACAAAGTTGAAAGTACATGCGAGTTAGCATGATGCTCATGATGGTCATGCAGAAGATCCAATCCTCTAGAGACAAGCCGCAAAGGCCAACTCGAATTCACATCGAGTGCCAACATTGAAAAGCGACAAACCGATCCTAGATGAGATTAGTAAAGATCAACATGACCAACATACTTACTCGCAACTCTTGCCGTGAGTGGGTACCTCGAGGAAAACGAGGTCCACTACTTATGCACGGCGAAGATGATGCCTCGGGACAACTCATGGACTAAGAATCGAACTAAGAAAGGACAAGTCCACAAGATGACCCAAATCCACTCCACTAGGCGGTGATCACATCCTCAAGCTAGCCTCAAGCGACTCATGCCATGAGAAAGGAAAAGGCACTTAAAAGCATCATCGCATAGACATGACACAAGGAATTGACACAAGAGGGAAAGATGACTCAAGATCGATAGAGTGAAGACTTGGGGACCCAATACTAAACCACCCGACGCCTCGTAGTACCAACCATCAAGAAGACGGACTTGAGTGTCTCTCCGATATTTAACCCTAACAAGATCGTAGAGTAACTCTAGTAGATGATCTAGGAGCTGAATCGGGTTGGCTGCCGTGGTGCAAAAGCCGAACCACCCGAGTGAAGCTGCCTAAAACTCCTACCAGAAAACGCCTCACGTCGCTGATATCTACCTCGACGAGAAAAACGAGGAATATCAAGAGGACGGCAGAAAGACTGACTACGAACAGCTCCAGGACTAAAACTCAAAGAACTAGCATGAAAATCGAGTCCTGGACGCTGCCTAAAAACAGGCGACTCTCTAACCTGTCTAGAAGCAGTGTGTACCTTAGGAGCACTCAAAGTCCGGGATGACCACAATACCCTAAGAGCAGCAACACGCTTACGCCGAGTGATCTTGGCGTGCCTGAAGCAGAAATCTACTAGGTGACCATCCTTCTTACAGAAGGTGCATGTGTTCTTCATCTTGCTAGAGACAGAAGCAACAGGAGTAACACCCTTCTGGTCAGAAGTCCTATGGACAACCCCAGCAGACCTAAACATGGTGGTGCTCACTCTGGGAGCTACCACAATCTCACCACTCTTGGAGCCACGCACAATGGTGGGAGGATGCGCCCGAGCGTGCTCCAAGGGATCAAATCCTAGACCTTGATTGAATCTACCAATCTTGGATTGGTCTAGAATAAGATTGAGCTTCTTCTTGCCTCCAACAAACTTCTCGAGAGTGCTCATAAGATACTGGCAATCTCAAAAGAAAGAAGCACAAGAAGAACAGGGGGAAGGAGAGGAAGAAGAAGAACCAGAAAGAGAAGATCTCTCAGCACGTGCTTTTTGTTCCCTTAGCACGGCTGCCTCAATCTTGAGGGCCTCACAAGAAACGCAAGGAGTATCTCTAATCCTAAGGGTTTGGTCTTTTAACTTCTTCTTAAGCTCGACATGGATTTGATCCACATCATCCTTAACCCCAATACACAAGAGTAACCGTTTTTGACTTATCTAGTAAGTCCTTAGCAAGTTGATCACACTTAACATTCAAAGCATCATTGTCAAGTTTTAGTTGCCTATAGCCCTCACATGAGCTGACTGGGTCCTTAGAAGTATGCAATTCAAGTTCATCATTTCTAGCAGAAAGCTTTCTAAAGTGTTCGCTCATGGCATCAATTTCGGCAAGCAATTTAGGGCAATTATTACAAGAAGCATTTGTGTGAGCATGAGAAAAGCTAGCATCAGCAGGAATATCAATAGTAACAGAACTAGCATTCTTCGACCTTAAATTCTCAAGATCAACAAGCACACTATCATGCAAAGTCCTTAGGTTCTCCAGCTCCACAAGCAAAGCATCACAGAGTGTACAGCTATCAGAGTCTCGAGAGGAACATGATTTAAGTGAATCTAACTCCCGAGACAAGCTATCTACCTCCTTCTCTAACTCAGAACACCTCGACCTAGCCTTAGCATGGAACTTGCCTAATTTACAGAAGGCATCATTTAACTCGTCGTAGGTGGGTACCTCATCCGTGTCGTTGTACAGCTCGGAGTCGCTTACTTCAATGGCGCCTGCCATGAAGCACATGCCGGAGAAATCGTCGTTGCCCTTCACCTCGCCATATCGAGAAGCCACAGGCGTGATGTATGACTCCATCGGCGATTTCCAAAACGAAGAATCAACTCCAGCAAAAATGGGAGGCTTGGGGAATACTTGTCCATCGCCATGGCTCTTGAGACCGGTCAAGATCTATGGAAGAGCAAAACCGGCTCTGATACCAATTGAGGGACCGAGATGACGAACAGAGGGGGGTTGAATGGTCGCAAATAAAAATTACCCCAAAATACTCCAACAAAAACCTCGACAAGATCGCTCAAAAGGAATTGTGAAAAACCCGAAAAACTAGACAACTATGTGTACCCCAAGCTTGCATGGATAAGTACCATAAAATATGTGGGGATTTTTGAGTCACAATCCTGGTTGTCTAGTGTCCAAGATAAAGAGGAATCAATTCAAACTCTTACTTTTAGAAAGGACATCAATTCAAATCACAAAAGTCACTTTCAGAAAAGCAAAAGCAGAATTTCCAGAACATGTCCTCAATTTGCACAGGAGGTTGGTGGGTTTCTTCAGCTCACAAAATTCTGAGAATTTTTCTCCCTATGAGCACCAGAGTCGTGAAGAACTCCACCAAATTTCTTCTCAAAAATCCTTACAGAAAAAACAGGAAAATCTAATAACACAGTATGCTCAAGAACTTCGAGCAGAAAGTTTGGGGCTCGGTTTTCACCTCATGGCGCCCAAACGGTGCAACAAGTGAACTCCAAAATTTTTCTGCAGGTGTATATAAGAGTCTCGCACCTCATCCAATAAGAATAACGCAAAAAGGATTTTTCTATATTTTTACAAAAATCAAACACTGACTGCTGCGTGAAGAACAAGTTCTGAACAAAGTTGGAACTTGAAAGAAAAGATGTTCTCTACTCAATCCAATAGTGCAAAAGAGATGTAAAACCATATGAACACACTCAAAACATCCAAGATCAGCAGCATTTAGAAGGAGGGGAGGCAAATCCAAATTACTTGAAAGTAAATTGCGGAAAGTAAATGCTGAATTTAAATTATGTAAAGTAAAGACATAATGTAAATGCGCAAAATAAATTCAGAGGTGGATGGATAAAACTTTCATTTCTGGAAGGGGAGGTTACAAAGCCTCACATTCATGTGGGCAAAGATCAAATGAGCATCAAAAACCTCAACACCTTCAAGGGAAGGAGGCTACCCCTCCACCCCTATTTATACTACTCTTGGGCCACCTACCACCCCTGGATGAGTCCCTCAACCCTAGAGCACTCATCTAAGGGCTAGGATTAACCCACACACACAGCCATGCAAGGGCTAACCCAAAACCCACACACATACTGGGTTTTTTGCACGGTTTTCAAAGCATACTACC
Source organism: Otatea glauca (assembly GCA_036346275.1). NCBI lineage: Eukaryota > Viridiplantae > Streptophyta > Magnoliopsida > Poales > Poaceae > Otatea > Otatea glauca. The sequence goes on along the minus strand of CM070727.1, from coordinate 41,252,083 downwards.
TAAATCCGCTAACCTATCAACTAGACCTCAATCCGACGGCCCTCATTGATCCACGCGGCATCTAGCTAGCATCAACTCCTTTCCTTGTCTTCTTGACTTGCCAGGACTCCGTCTCCGATCATCTTCCGACGATCTCCCAACCGTCTGAACCTCTGACGCTCCTCGCCTAGTCCCGGTCATCCTTCGCCTCACCATGACCTAGCATCGTCGCCCTGCAACCATCAAAGACAAGGAAACTCCTCACATAGCAATGCCCACAAAGATGTGCAATAAACCATCCAACTCATCACTACCGCGTCCATACGACCGGTACTGCCACTCTTGGCAGAGACAACTCAAATTGCTTCATTTTGAAAATCAATCCAAATCAAACTCAAACTTGAGCACACCTTGCTCAAATAAAGTCAAATACTCATCACAAACATGGATGGACCTCCACATGGTCCTTCAGAAAGAATCAGAAGTGCGAGCATAAGCTCTCCCCAAGCTGGAAAGGCCCTTACATCATAGATGAGGTGATACGCCCTGGAGCTTATAAGCTCAAGCGTGAAGACGACACGGTAGTCAGCAACACATGGAACATAGAACAGCTACATCATTTTTTCACTTGAACTTTGTAATTCAATTGTTTCTTTATGAATGAATGTTCGCTCTTAAAGTTATTTTCATTCAAACTTCTCGTGATTTATGCGTCCGTGTGCTTTGCTCCTACGATATTAAGACTCTGAGACATGCGTTATGCACCATATCTTAGAGCCTGGAGGCTAGACTAGTCGGATAACGATATGTCAAAACCACTCGGATAAAGCAGCATACTTGAAAGACAAAATGCATGAACAAAGAAAATTTTTCATATATCTCGTTTACAGCTCCAGAGTTTCTACAATGGCCGTAGAGGCATCCTTGACTTCCTCCCAGAGCTCGGCGGCCCGATCTTCATCTACATTGCAGGCGTAGCCTTCCTCAACGGCTTCAAGATCCACTCGGGGATAGAGCAACTTGGTGATTGCCAAAGCCTGGCTAGCACCATTGGTCATTGTCTCCTTCAAGAGTTTCTTGAGCGCCTCGGGGGCTTCCTTCAGTTGAGAGATGACCTGACCCCTGCTGAGTGGCCTCTCACCTCCGGGATGAAGCGAACTCAACAGCGGCTCAGAGACTTCATGAAGCCTGGCGCAAGACGTCTCAAGGGCTTCGACTTTTGCGTTAAAAACGGCGTATTGCGCCCACGTTTTGAGTTTATAATCTGCAAGACAGAGTATTTAGAAGTACCAAGAAAGCAATGAAGACATGGGAGGTCCAAGCTGCCGACCGTACCTTCTAGCTCCTTCTCTTAAGCTTTAAGTTGCCCCTGGAGCTTTACATTAGCAAAGTCCCGAGCTGACACGAAGATAAGAAGATCAAAAAACCAGATGATTAAATGAAAGCATGAGATGGTCCGGGAAATATCTACCGTGAAGGGAGCTGACGACATCTATCTTCTGTTGCCGAAGAGTCTCCTTCTTAGCCCGCAGCGCCTGGACCTCCGACCGAAGAGCTCGCAGCTCGGCCGCATGTCCAGCCTTGATCTGCTCTAGTTCGGCCAGATATTCCTGGCGCGTTCGGACCTCCAGAAGCATCTTCTGGAGGTACTCAGACTTCTTCTCAGAGCGCTCCCCTAATTTCTGTAATCATCACAAGAAAAGGTGACTACGTGCTGACTGATGTAAGCAAGAAGACGGCGAGAATAGAGAAAATTTTACCCAGGCTAGGCGTGCACAAGCAGTGGCACGACTGTAAAAGTCATTCCTCTCCCTCTCCTCCTCCGAGTCGTCCAGGAGCTTCAAGCCGTCCTCATCATCAACCCACGCAGTTTGCATTATGAGTTGTGGGCGAGTAGGAGTCGGCGGAACCCGAGAGATCTCCTTAACCTCGGGGGACGGATAGGGGATGGGCTCCGGAGCAGCAGAGCCCAATGCTGGAGCACGAGGCGTCGGTGAGGGCGGTTGAGGCTCAGAGGGCGCTCTTGTGTCCCCGGGGGAGGCCACCTCAACCAAGACATGAACCTCCGTGGGCCCAGCCTCTTCAGGAGCCCTAGACGGTGTCTCGACAGGAGCATCGAGCGAAGGATTCCTACGAGAAGATCTGTCAGTAAACAAGCCGGCGAAACGCGTCAAATAAGAGTCGATAGAGTAACAAACCTGTCGGACTTTTTCATCCTCATCGGGGGCTTCTTCCGAGTGGCCGGGCCGCTCCCGGAGGAACCACTCGGGGCACCGCCTACCAGTACGCTGGGCACCTCTCGATCGCCAGAGTCCTTCGGAGTTGAACTCGACCGGGTAGTGGGCTCGCTGGAAAGGGGAGCTGAAGGCACCGGGGCTCGTGCTGCCGGAGCTTCGCAGGGTCCTTAGCCATCATTTGCTTCCCCTTCTTGGCGGCGGGATCTCTCGCAGGAGAGCTCGCTAGTCGCTTCAGGGAATCACCTATACGAGTGGGCATTTCCGGAAGAGGCGCATCACTAAAGAAGGCCACTCGATCCTGGAAAGGAAGATTAAAAGTCAGAAGTCATTCAAGAGACGGATGTAAAAATCTATCAGCAAAACTTTCTCACCTCAGGAGGAGGATTCGATGCAGAGAAGGCCTTGGGGCATTTGGTGGGCATCTCGACGCTCGGGATAAAAAAATCGTCTACTCGAGCAAAAATTTGTTCTTTCGTTATTAAATCGGACAATTCCCGAGTCGGATCGTCCCTTCCCTCAAACTGATACTCCAGATGGTCGTGCTCCTTCTGGGGCTGAATTTGGCGAGCAACGAAGTGAAGGGCCAGACCGACCCCTGTGAGGCCCCCTTCCTTTAAATTTGCCGATGAGCACCAAGAGGTCTTGCACTTGATCCATGTTGCAGGCGTCACCAACAGAAGACCAAGAAAGGGACACCTTCGGCCGGCACTCGATGAAAGAAGGGAGAGCTAGATCAGGATTGGCACAATAAAACCACTCCTGGTGCCAGCCTTTATTCGAAGACTTGAAAGGAATATCAAAGTATGATTTCTTTAGCCCCTCCCGAAGTTGGAATCCGGCTCCCCCAAATACCTTGGGGTCGCTCTTTGAGGGATAGGGCTTCAGAAGGTAAAAATGGCAGAAAATATCAAAATGAGGACGGATGCCCAAGAAAGCTTCGCAAAGGTGAATAAAGATAGAGATTAGCAATATAAAGTTGGGATTCAAGTTCACCAACTCGATGCCATAGAAGAAGAGAAGGCCGCGGAGAAAAGCGCAGGCCGGAAGACCCAACCCGCGCTGGAAGAAAGACTCAAATACCACGACTTCTTCAGGGCGAGGAGTGGGGATGGATTCACCAGCAGCCGGCCGAGCGGAGATTAAAGCCAAATCTGGGAGAACCCCATCTTTCACCATGGACTGCAGTTTCTCCTCTGTCGTGATCGAGGTCGTCCAATCCTGGGGCGAAGGCTGCGAGGAGGAGACCTTGGAAGGAGGAGAAGACATCTTCAAAGGAGAAATCAATGGCGGCGTGAAAATGCGGGCGCAGCAGCGGATAACCCTAGCGGTGGAGAAATCGGAGAGACAAGGAAGCAGAAGGAGCAAGAGTGCGCGGCGGAAAGAATGAACCGTCGGGCGACGCATGGCCTAGCCTTTAAAGGGGGGGGAAATTAGGTTTTCACCGAATCGGCGGGAAAAAGATTGCGAAACGTCTCGCCCTTCCTTATGCTTCATAATGATTTGACTGGCTCGACGTTCTGACTTACAGAGACAGTCGTGGTTTGACCGAGTCATATTTGGGACACGTTGCACCCCACGATGGGATGTTTAACCGCTTACCGTGCTAAGCGGGACGTGGATATCCTCCAATTTGGATAAAAAAATTATCTTCTTGTGATATGCCCCACGTTGGGTCGCTAGGTGGTTACCGCATGACGGAATTATATATCACAAGATGAGCCTAAATGGGCACGACTCCAATGGTATGCCCCATGAGGGTCAAAAAGCTGTGCATCGTAATAAACGAGTACAGATACCATTCAGATTAACCTCGATGGGTGTAACAACCCAAAATTTGGGTTTTCAAAAATCTTTTGTTTAGTTCATCTTTCCAAAAATCCCCGCGGATTTTCTCTCTTTAATAAAGCTTAATCTGAAATTTTCTAATGCTAAATAAATTAAATTTGACTAATATAAACTTCAATTAAAATAAATTTAGTTTTATTTGAGTTCATTGTGCTTCAAGGAATATTCTGTAATTTTTTAAGGATTTTTCGGAGTTCGTTTCCTATTTATTTGGAATTAATTTAAATTAAGCCTTTTGTTAAATTTAATTAAATACTGCAAAATTTTAAATAAAATTTGGTTAAAAATATTTTATTCGATCTCCAAATGTCTTAAAATATTTTCTAGAATTTTTTTAGAATTTTTCTAGTATTTTTATTGCTCTAAATGAATTATTTTAATTTCTGGAATTATTTTAATTCGAAATTAGCTAAATCGACGTGGCAGCTCCGAACCGCCACGCCATCGCTTAACCTCAGCCTTCCGATCTCCATCCGACGCATCGAATGCGCCACGTCACCCGTCTCGCTCATTGCGCGCGATGTTCGATCCGATCTGTTTTCAACCCAAATCCGATTTTTCTTCGTGTTTCCTTGTATGGCACGACTCCCTAGCCTATATAAGTGTCCTAAGACCCCTCCCACGCACCCCTAATCCACAGAGCACCTCTCAAACCCTAAAACCGCAGCCGCCGCCTTCCGGCGCCTCCTCGCCGGCCGATCTTGGCATCGCGTTCCCCATCATTCTCGTGAGTTTTTCTAAAATCCGCTCGCGTCATCTCGTGCCATATGGTCCCATCTACCTCTCCACCAAATTTGGTGCTGTTTCACCAAGCAAATCAAAAGTTACGGCCGTTCCAATCTCGAATCTTGCCGTCGCCCGTTCTCCTTCGTTTTTGCGAGTTTGACCGTGAAATTTATTCTGTAGACTCATCTTGATTTCCTCTACCTGGTGCTCACCCTAACTCAAGGTTTTGTCCATGGGATTGCTGCAGAAAATTCAATCTTCCCGATCGATCGCGACGCGTACAGCTGAAAACTTCGCCGCGCTCCCCGCTGATCCGAAGGTAAAACTCAGATCCGCTCACGCCATATTGTGCCAAATGATCCCAGATAGCTCTCTGTCAATTTTGGTTAGGTTTCATCCATTATATTAATAGTTATGGCCGTTTGATCTATTAGCTTTAGCGGTAGCTCATCGAGAGTTTGTGATCCGTCCAGCGGGTTGCCGCCAAATCCGCTTATACCGTTGAGATCGTCTCGCCGCGTTCTACGTGGTGCTCACTTCCCCTTTGCTGTTCCATCTACCGAAAATTTTTATATTCGTTAGCCGCCGCCTTTCGTTAGTACCGCGCGCCGTCTTTTGCCGCCAACCATCTTAGTTCGCCTTGGTCGTGTCATCATGTCCAGTAGGCCATCATTCTCTGGTTTGCTCATCTTTAGAGTTCATTTGGTCTTCGGTTGCCATCAAAGCCATAATCTAGTATCTAACCGTCGTTGTTCGATCCAGTTCTTTTGTTATCGGTTCGTGTTTCGGTTAGCCATCCTTGGTAATCTTTTATCGCAGAGCCAACCCTACCTATCCTATCCCTATACCAAGTTGATCTATCCGCGAGTCGTTTCTCTCGAACCCTATTTGAACCTTGTGTCCAATCTGTCGTTGACGATGGATCATGTCATGTAAACCTCGCAACTCGCAGATCAATCCTGTGCCATATCATATCCTTGCTACCATATCATTGTACCGACGATCGACATCTCATCGCTGCATGAGTGTCTGTCGTTGCCGCTATCTTCGCATGTGTGCATGCTCGCAAAAGCTCTAGTGCAATATCATCATCCTCTCTATCGCCTTATTGTAATCTAACCCCATCACCTATGAGTTTAGCCTTGTCTTCATTTCCTCGTTGCCTTGTCATCGTCAAGCATCTTGATCGACGTATGACTGATCTCAAATCGAATCGCATGAATGTCAACCCCGCTTGTCCATGTCCTATTCTTGAAATCTAATCTGCCATTGACCTAGAAGTCATTCGTGGACTTGGTCGATAGACCATTGGCCATATGTCATATCCTTGTGCCATATCTAATCTATTAGTCTATCTTTCTTTTGTTTGACTGTATCCGCTTGGTCAACAAAAGTCAAGATTGAGCATCGCTTAGTTCATTGCGAACTAACGATCTTTATGGACCCGGTTTATAGATCGAGAGCCCATATGTCATTGTCTATCCAATCAATATAATAACTTTAGAAGAAATATTCTTTGGAATATTATTCATTCTTTCTCAGTTATCAGTCTTTTCCTTTTCGGTGTATTCCGAAAGCTTGTTCTCTTTTGTCTAATATCTGATCTAATCCATTCAAGTTCCTAAATTCATCTAAGCCTTCGTGATCCAGTACTATCCGTTCTCAATTTGGATTTTATTTGATTTATCTTTTGAGTTGGTTTGTATTTGCTTCTTCTTTAATCGTTAGACGATCGTCCGGAAGTTGTTCTAAGGAGTCAAGATCAAGAAGGTAAAGATCAAGATCGAAGATCAAGAATTAAAGATAGAGAGTAAAGAACAGTAAAAAATCGCAAGGGCCAGGCAAGTTGTGCTTTGATCATGTTGAACCCATGTTTATAAAATTGCTATGTTTGATTTACACTAGTGCATATATTTCAAATATACAATTATTTCAAATTAGATTGGGCTTAGCTAATATACCAGATTGATCTATACCCTACCTTGCCATTGTATGCCATGATCTAATTGTCACCCTAGGATGGTTAATTAATAGTTGGTTAATATTGATAATCGACATGGGCTGGTTAGACCGTCGTAGATTGCTTAGCCATGCCACGTCATCACATGTGTCCGAATGTTGATACTTAATCTTGACTAATGGAATATGGAATAATGTTTATGAATTGGTGTGTCATGTGTTGTCACACAGTGATATTAAGTTGTCGTGGCGAGGAGGTCACACAACTAGATTGAAATGTTGGTGGCACGTGGTGCTTGGTAATCAACCGTGGTAATGATTTAGATTGGGGCAAGTGGTAAGGGCAGTGTGCCAAGGTGGGCCAGATTGGCGGGTATGTGGAAGTCTTGCCTTGGTCATTTTAAGGACTTAACCTTGCAAGCCTTTGACTGAGTCTCTCTTGCAACCACATGTCCGGAATGGGACAAACCTAGCCGATTAATTAGTAATGTTTTAGCTTGGTACTACCATTGGCGGTGTGAGTCCCGTGTACGGATTAACTCACATGGCGCAAGAGGGGGCCCTGTCGTGGTGGTTTAACCCTTCAAAGTTGAAACCTCACGGGTAGTACTTGGGTTAAGGCGAGCTTTGTAAAGGCTTTGTCATGATCTCTCCGCCGACACACCAAAGGAAGTGTGTTAATTGCATGGCACTAAGAGACGATCATGTCGTGTGGGTAAAGTGCATAACCTCTGCAGAGTGTAAAACTATTCGAATAGCCGTGCTTCATGGTATTGAGCAATGCTCGGAATTACAGATTAAGGGTTAGACTTTTGCAAAACAAAACTTGGGATGGATGGCGGTTGCCATGGTAAGTTGGAACTTGATTAAGGATTGGAACTTGGTTTACTTGAGAAATGTCAATCTATTTATTACGCTTATTTGCTTTATTGTCTTTACAATCTATTTATCAGAATTGTTCTCAAATGTCGCTTTCTTGCAAAATAACCATGATAAGCCATTCCTTGGAATAAGCCCGCATATAGTTATATTAGAATTGCATTCATGCACAACTTGTTGAGTGCTTTATGTACTCACCCTTGCCATCAACAAAATCATCAGCTGAGGAGAAGACTACAACTTCAAAGGAGGAGAAGTTCCACGAGGGGCGAATATCTAGGAGTTGAACCTTGTCGCTTGCTCGTGGCATATTGATGGGATTCATCGACGTTCTTCATTCCGCTGCTATTTATTTAATTTGAGTTGAAGCCACCAAGGCCTCGCAAGTGTAAGTTTGACCTTAAGGTCGTTCAATAGTTCTATATTAATAAATGAAGTCTTTGTTTATTATTCCGTTGTGTATGATTGTGATATTTCATCAATGTTGAGACTGTGTGCACTAGCGTGATCCTGGACTAGTGCTGAATACACAGAGGGTCCGGATTTGCATATTCGGGTCCCGACAATGGGTCCCGAGTCGGACCAGAGCCATATCCTACTGTTAGTGTTATGCCCTTGAGGCAATCATTTAGATGATTGTAACATGACTATGTTTATGAATAATAATATGATTATTGGTCCAATGAATGTTTATCATTGTATTGATTAACAAGTATGTGACATGCTTATTAAGCTCTTTACTTATTGATGTAATTCGATAAATATCTCTGATCGGATATCATCATATAGGACAACGTTGAATAGATCAGCACATGTAGTGATCGATGATCATGCTTCATAGATCATGGGATATGGAGATATCATCTATACATTGTGGACGCATGTTGAAGAACATGAGTTAGATAGACCCGCAATGGGACACTGCGAGAATGTTTCATTCTTATGTGTCATCAGTGTATCTCATACATAGTAGATTATCCTTGGACCTAAGATTGTCATATTCCCTACATGTGTAATAGTTTTCCTTGGGGCTATCAAACACTACTTCCTAACCGGATAGTTATAAAGGTAGCTTTCATGTTTACTACAAAAAGTGCAGAGGGAAGTGAGCAGTCAAGATGGAATTTGCCACTCCAATGAAACAGAGATATATGATAAGGCCACTCGAGTGATATGATTAAGGAAGTGCATGGCCATGCCGTGATTGAGGAGTCAATCACAACTTATTAATATATCACGGATATGAGAGATGGATTGAATCATCAAAGGATGACATGCTTCTTGCCTTGAGTTCAATCTTCATATGCTTGGCAAAGGGATTATTACATGAGTACTTTTGATAGGTTCTGTCCGATTTGATCATAGTATGTTTGGGAGTTGGCATACTTTGCAAGGAGCCGCTACCAACTATTGGATTGAAAAGGAATTTTTCGAATCCATGTCCAAACGTACGTGAACCTGCAGGGTCACACACTTAATGGGCTGGGACGCATTAATTTGGATTGGATCCGTAATTAATGGACCTCGTGGGCTTAGCACGCTGATGGGCCCTGGTTTAGGGTTTCATCTCGTGGCTATATAAGGAGGGGAGGAGGGTGGGCGCAGGGTGTGCTTTTCGACGGTTTAGAAGTGATTCACCCGAAATCCTAGCCTCCTCCTCTCGCTGCCCCTGCCGAGCGACCAGGTGCTTGCACACCGACGCACGGTTTTCCATCCCTGGACGTTTGGACTGCTGCGGTGACGCTGCTGCGACTGCGGCGTGGGAGGACGATCCACTCCATCGACTCAACGACTGCGGCGAGGACGATCCACTACATCGACGCGCGAAGGATTCCGCAACTGCGCGTCTAGTGGTAATCTAATCTGTGATCCCCTTCTTGCGAGTAGCTTTCTGGTTATGCGGTAGATTTTTTTTGTGCTAGTGTAGCATACCGCGTTCCTCTTCACCTACATTAGTCGGGGATGGGCATCACTCGGCCCAAGAAGTCCTTCATATGTCCCAAGATGGGCCAGAGCTATATCCTACATCAATCGGGTATAGGTATCACTCGGCCAAGAGCCACGTATGTATGGTACACTCCAAGTTGAGCCTAAGCTATATCCTACATCAGTCGGATATGGGTATGACTCGGCCAAGAGCCACGTAAGCATGGTGCGCTCCAAGACGAGCCTAAGCTATATCCTACAGTAGTCGGATATGGGCATCATTCGGCCATGAGCCATGAAAATCCTGATATGCCTTAGGTCAGGCTTAAGCTATATCCTACAGCAATCGAACATGGGTATCGCACGGCCAAGAGCCACGTGTGAAGCTAATAGGTCCCGAGGTTTGGACCTAAGGATGTATCCTACAACGATCGGATATGGATATCACTCGACCAAAGAGACATGCAAGCTTCGATGTACCCTAAGTTGGGTCAGAGCCAAGACAAATGACAATCACGAAGGATACATGGAAAAGGTAATTCTTTATTATATTATATTTACAGGGGCCCTAAACCTCACCCCAGCGCACGCGGCCGAGCGCCTCCACAAGAGCCTCCCTGGCCCTGTAAAGGGCGGGGAAGATCTCCAGGAGGGTGTCGACGGCAACGCGGTTGAGGGCGGCGGCTTTCTCTTCCGCCCACTCCGCCATAGCGAGGTCGAAAAGCGCCCACAACTCAGCAGTCGAAGGACCTTGGTTGGCTATGGAGATCTTTCCGAAAAGAGGTGGAACTCAGAGCAAGAGAATGAAGAACAAAGCGCGAAGGAATGCATTTTATAGCCGGTACAGTGAGGATGAAGTAAATGCATCAGAAGCCGAGGAGATTTGGAGTTAATATAGTTCAGAAGCCAAAGAGGTTTTTGGATTTTGGGTTTACACAGAAAACCAGAGCAACCTTGAAGATTGTTCAGTGTTTATCCACGAAGAGAAAGGATATTAAGGCTTCGCCTCGAGCGGGAAGAAGTATTCATTCCACAACTGAAATATGGGTCAGGTCCACGAAGCCGCTCGCGACAAACACGTTTGACAGAAGATTATGCCCAGTCTAAGTAAAAAATCAAGGGTTATATTCGAGTCCTTCATAATCCACTTGCTGCAAGAAGAAGCTAGAAAAAAAACAGCCGGAAGTCTACGCGGGAAGCTTAGAACAATGATTCAAGTCGAGACCCAGAAAGAGACGTAGCAACCGGATCATGAATCACTCGGGGGCTACTGTGGAATATATGAAACCAGGTATCTTCATGGTCGGCTCAGCATCGCCTGAAGAGAAGACAAGCCCAAATAGAAGGTCCAAAGGATAAGCCCCGCGCCAAGTCTTGCTGCCGTACAGAAATGGGGCACATCCTATAGACAGTTGTATGTATATTCAGATATAAAAGATACTGCTGTAATCCGGGTCGTTAATAGGGTAGATAAAGATGTAAAACTCTATCCTGTAACTGACTAGAATCTAGTAACCGATCGAAATCTCCTAACCGATCAGGTCTCTGTAAGCCGCCCCACCCCCGCTATATAAGGGAGAGGGCTGGCAACAACATAGGCATCAAGCAATCGAGCTATCAAGCCATAGTACACACATCACCTTTCGCCCAAAGCACATTGCGCTTTGAGCAATCTTAGATCCAAGAGATCCATATAATCCCAGCACACAGGATTAGGGTATTATCTCCTCTGTGAGAGCCTGAACCTGTCTAAACCCTTGTCTTGTGTGACCTTCGAGTTTGAGATCTAGCGCCTGTCCCATAAATTTATTGCCGACTACAAAAGTCGACAACCGCGAGCACGGCTATTCGAATAGGTTTGACACTCTGCAGAGGTTACACACTTTACCCACACGATATGATCATCTCTTGATGCCAAGATATTGACACACTTCCTTTGGTGTGTCGGCAGAGAGATCATGACAAAGCCTTTACAATACTCTGTCTAAACCCAGTACTACTTGCTAAAGTTTCAACACTGGTGGGACTGGTTACCACATCCAGGGCCCTCCCTCTTGCGCCATGTGAGTCACCCCGTTCGAGGACTAGTTACCACTACCCGGGTCTCACACCACCACTGGTAGTACCAAAGCTTAGACATAACAAATTAATCAGCTAGGTCCGTCCCATTTCAGACATGTGGTTGCATGATTGACTCAATTCAAATTCTTGCAAGGTTAAGTCCTTAATTGACCAAGGAAAGACTAACCAAAAATCACCATAACCATGACCATCAAATGTCATAAAAAGCAATGCAACCGCCCAAGTACCACATTGGCCCACCATATATCCCTGTCACTTGCCTTAGTCTAAATCATTTTACCACCCCGGTTGATTACCATGCACCACGTGTGTCGGGACCTAGATTTGCAAATCCGAAACCCTCTGTGTATACTGCACTAGTCCAGGATCACGCTACTGCACACAGTTGAAACATAGATGAAATATCAATCCATACAACGAATTAACTAAGAAAGAGACAAATTATTATTAAATAAAGCATCAGACCTTATGGTCAAAGTTTACACCACTCTGCCTTAAGGGCTTAAGAAAACAAATAAACTACTACGGCGAAAAAGATAACTTGGGCCATTCGACATGCCACTAGCAATCGTCTGGGGAAATGCCTTCCTAATCCACGTAATCTTCATAATATTCCTCCTCATGATATTCATTATTTCCCGGTCCTTCCTCCGCAACTGATCAACAAAGGCGTAAAGCCATGAGTACAAAAGTACTCAGCAAGCTGTATGGAATTGATGCAATATATTCATGCACGGCTTGACAAGGATAGCCACATGGTTCATTTGCAGAAAGTAATAACTTGAATTGAAATATAGTAAATACATTGAAAACATATTTATGAAAAGATAATAAATAACTGGTAGATCAATGGTAGACAACATGAACAGAATGGCGAGGCATCACCCTACGCCATCTAAAACAAGTATCAACCAATAAATTTAACAGTATTAACTTTAGACAACAAAACAACAGTAAACTCCCTATTCACATTCTAACAATTACACAACATTTCATGAAACACTCTATACCCCGTGTGAAATTCCCAGGCTTGTCCATGACCATGGATGCGGCTATTCGAATAGTTTTACACTCTGCAGAGGTTGTACTACTTTACCCACAAGACATGATCATCTCTTTGTGCAATCGATATTAGCACACTTCCTTTGGTGTGCTGCAGAGAGATCATGACAAAGCCTTTACAATGCCTTGTCTAAACTCGGTATTGCCCACCAAGGTTTCGCCCCTCGGGGGCCCCCTCTTGAGCCATGTGAGTCTACCCGTTCACTCCGGAACCCACTCCACCAATTGGTAGTACTTAAGGCTAGACATTGCAAATTAATCAGCTAGGTCTATCCCATATCAGACTTATGGTAGTACGGTTAAGCCCAGTTCAATGGCGCACAAGATTAAGTCCTTAAGTTGTCTCAGGCAAGACATCCACATCCCAATGTGCTAGAAAGCATCCCTTTTACTGCACGATGCGTTCAATCAAGACCAATGGCAAACTCCGCCATGGTACAACAAATTTTACAACAGCGGCTATCAGCCATCATTCAATATCTCATTAAGTCAAGATTAACATTATTCAATATGTGATATGAATCCCATCGTATAACTAAACATGTCTAAGCATAGCTACAGTAACCCAGTGTTGGTAATATGATTATGTCCAACTAGTACTGACCCAACCTAGGGTTAACAATGGATACATGTCATCCCAATAATCAAGGTGGTATAATGTCAACTAGGTACATAGCTACTCCCGACAAATAATCATTATATAGAAATAGCATGCAATTGTATAAAACAAAGTACTTTTGCAAACATAGGTTCAATATGATCAAAGGTTACGACTTTCCTTACTAATCTAGTGCTGAGTCTTGGTCTTCGAAGTCTCCGTTCACTCCCGTGGAATTAGCGTCTACTGAAAAGAAAGCAATGAAACCAAATAAATAATAAACAGAGACTTAAATAAGCTCAAAATTGAAAATAAATGGCTCTGGAATGTAGAGCTTGATTTTATAAAAATTTAGAAACTTGAATCACCTCAATCGGAGTTCGTATGAGGGAGAACGGGCTCCTGGAAAAATAAATCAGAGAAAATAGAAAAAGAAAATATTTCTGGAATTATTTTTCTAAACGAAAATCCAGTTTATTGCGCAATCACCGACATCAGCAGGGTTCACGGTGGACTCGATTCACAACACAGTGTCCGGTTCACCGTGCACTCGACGCACGGCCGACGTCAGTGCTGACGCAGCGGCTCGGCTAACGCAGGCGACCACGCGGACGCTGATTGGGCGCTGAGAAAGCACTGACGTGTATGATGCATGTTGCCCATCCGATGATTGCGTCGGATCGAATGGCGGGGAGGCAAGGGCGCAGGCGGCTGCGACGTGGCGCGATCTGGGTCACTGGCGGGAGATCGAACGGCCACGGAACGATGGACCAAATCGATGGCGATGCGGTGGTGCAAACTCGCCGAACACGAGGAAGACGTCCCAGCGAGCGACGAAAAAGCGGCGGCTCGGGCGTATCTTCACGCGGATCCGAAAGAGGGAGATGCGGGCAACACAAAGAAGCAAACGACGCGGCAGAGACCAACCGGAGGCGAAGAAAAAGGTGGCGGAAAGCTTCAGCCAAGGTGGAGAACTCTGGCGAGCTCGGGGGAAGCGACGGCGGTGACTCGGGCGATGAGACCTTGGGAAACGAGGCGGTGCGGAGAGGGGAAGCTCACACGGGGGTCGGTGGTGCCTTAAATAGGTCTAGGAAGGCGTGTAGGGCACGGACTCCAAGAGCGGCGGCTAGGGTTAGGGTTCGGGACGGCGGCGGCGACGTGGGGCGATGTGGCGAAATCCGGACCGCACACGGGGCGCAGATCCGATGGCTCACACCGAACGGCTACACGGCTCCACAAGACGCGTTGGAACGACATCGGACGGCGGCGGTGCGGCTGGCTGGCGGAGCAGGCTGGCTAGGCCGAGCGACGCGCGGGAGAAGCGGACCGAGGGAGGAGAAGCGGAGCGGACCGGGTGAGGAAAAGAAATGGGCTGGAAAGATTTGGCCCGAGAAAATTTTAGAGAATAAAATTATTTTCCAAATTAAGAACATTCCAGAAATTCGAATAAAAGCAAATAAATTCAAATAAATAGCAAATAAATTCAGAAAAATTCCTTGGAGCACAATGAACCCAACTAAAAGTGAAAATCATTAGTTTGATGAATAGTTTAGTCAAATTAAATCCTTTCATTAATGGAATATCAAATTAAGCTCGGATTAATTCAGGGAAATTGCAAATGGTTCATTTTTAAATTCAAACATTCCAAAACTCAAATTTTGGGATGTTACAACGTGCCATCAACAACATTGTGTGACAGCACTTGACACAAAAATTCATAAACATGTTCCATAATTCATTAAGTAAGATTAACCTTTATTCATAAAATGATGACGCGTTGCATAGCTAAGCATTCTACATGCGTTCTAGCTAACCCATATTGGCAATTATAGCTACCAACTACTATGAAATCATTTTAGGGTGACAAATGAAATACGACATACAACATGGCAAGGTAGATATATCACAATTGGTTGAATAACTATACCCAATATAATTGAAACAAGTAATAATTGAATTAATATGCAATACGTTTAAAATAACATAACTTTTAAAACATGTGTTCAACTTGATCAAAGCACAAATTGCCTTCCACAAGCTCTGAATCTTTCTCTCGACCATGGTCTTGGGTTGGCTCTTCGCTCATGAATACCTCGGTTATTTCAACGTCTACGCGAAACAAGCGTGCAAGCAATAAATACCAAAAACAGAGAGAAAAATCAACTTCAAAAATTAAAAAAAGTTCACCATTAAATAGAGCTCAATTTTACAAATTTTTAGAAACTGAAATCACCTCAATCGAAGCTCATATGCAAAAGATATAGCTATTCAAAGTTTGAAATAAAAGATAAATTAGGAAAAAGGAAAAACTGAATTTAACCGGATTATTTTTATACTGAAAAAAAAATTTATGACGTCATGCTGACGTCAGCACAGAATATGATTTTCTGCTAATTATTGTTCTGAAGAAAGACCGGATTATGACGTCATGCTGACGTCACTACCACGTGGCAACACCACGGCGCGACACGCGGCAAACCCACGACGTGACACGCAGCACGGCTCATCGACTGGGTCTACGGCTCGGCGTAGGTTCACGGTAGACTCGGCGCATGACGCCTCGGCTTACTCGTCTGACACGCGACGACACGTGACTGGTCGTGGCATCGGTGTGATCTCGCCCGCCTGATTCAAATCTGACGGTCAAGATCCGACGATGCGACACATCATCGGCGGACGACACGCGGCGCAATCCTGGGCATCCATCCCAGATCCGACGGCTACAACTTAACGCAAAGCGACGCTATGCGATGCGATCTACACCGCATGATCTAGATCGAACGGCTACGGATCTAACACGAAGTGGCACTTCCTCAACCGATCATCCTTCATCCAACAGCTCACCTTACCGATGCAAATCACTATTGACGTGGTGACGTGGCTTGATCCCGAGCGGACGATGTGGATCCGACGGTCCATGAGCTCTTCAACACTGATGGCGGCACAGCGGCGAGGTCTTCACCGGACATGGAGACGACGACCATAGCAACGGCGTTTCAACGCAGCTCCGACGTGAAGAGGTAGCGAAATCATCGTGGCGCAACACAACAGACCCGATATTGAACCGAAGCGACGGAAGGCGGCTTGATGACGGCGCAAAAAGCGAAGACAAATGGCGAAGGCTTCAGGCGGCGGAGGAAGTTCGGTGAGCTCTTGCGGGCAAATGGTGGCGGCTCGGGAGGCACGCGCTAGGGCTATAGGTGTGGCTTGCCTTGGGCTACATGACACGCAAGGCGGTGCTTTAAGTAGCGGCCTCGACAAGCGCACACGGGATGGAAACTGATCCCGAGGATCACAGGATTACGATGGCGCGGTGGATTCGGAGAGATCTGGCAAAGCGACATGGCGCGATGGCGGGCGTCCACGTGACATCGATCCGACGGTTCACACTCGCTTGCGACGCGGCGCAAAGGCAAACGTTGGATCGAATCCAACGGCCACCCTCCTAGAGTTTCAACGGAGCGGGCCGCATGGGCCGACACGGATGGGCTGCGGCGCGAGGAAGTGGGCCAGACCGGAGGGGTTTCGCTCCAAACACTATTGAGCACATTTTAAACCTTTTTCGAATAAAAACAATTCAGATAAATAAATATAGCCCAAATAAATAGCAAAAAATATCATAAAAATTCTAGAAAAATTCCATAAAATACTTTAAGACATTTAGAACACAAATAAAATATTTTTAGCAAAACTTTATATTTTTTTATCACATTCAATTAGTTTTCATAAAAGTCCAATAGACATAATTTTGAAATACATTCAAATAAATCCCGGGAAAAATCCCAAAAATATTTTGAGACTTTAGGAACATAAATAAAATATTTTTGATAGAATTTTGTTTTGACTTTATTAATAAATAAATAAATACTTTTCTCAAAGGACCATTATACAAAATATTTAATAAACGCAAATATAATCAAGAAAAATTCTAATAAATTCATAAAAGAATAAAATGCAAATCAACTTCAAGAAAAGCAAAATTTGGGGTCTTACAAACCTCCCCCCCTTAACAGAATCTCAACCCCGAGATTCAGGGCTGACTAGAGAATAGGTTTGGGAATTCTAACTTCGGGTCCTCGTCATGCTCCCACGTAGCCTCGTTCTCTAAATGATTGCTCCATTGCACTTCGCAAAAGCGATCGATCATGCTCCTGGTCCTGCGATCAGCTACATCCAGAATCTTGATCGGTTTCTCCTTGTAGGTTAGTTCATCTTGTAGTTCAATTGACTCAAGTGGCGTCTAATTTTCTGACACATGAAGACACTTCTTCAACTGAGATACCTAGAACACACCATGCACTCCTGCCAAGGACTGCGGCAATTCTAACTGGTATGCAACTTCTCCTTTGCGACTTAAAATTTTAAACGGACAACATATCTTGGTGCAAGCTTTCCTTTAGCATGAAACCTTTTTACTCCTCTGAGAAGGGTTACTTTGAGATACACAAAATCATCGGACTCGAAACTTAACTCACGACGACGATTATCAGCATAACTTTTCTGCCTTGACTGAGCAACCTTTAACCTGTCTCTGATCACGGCAATCTGCTCTTCGGTTTCATTCAAAATGTCTGATCCAAAAACTAAACGCTCTCCTGTCTTATTCCATTTCAACGGGGTTCGACAAGCTTGACCATATAAAGCTTCAAATTGTGACATCTGCAAATCGGCCTGATAGTTGTTATTGTAGTTGAACTCAGCATATGGCAAACATTTATCCCCGGTGGTAGCATAAGCTAAAGCACAAGCTCTCAACATATCTTTTAAAATCTGATTGACTCTCTCGGTCTGACCATCTGTCTACGGATGATAAGCTGTACTGAAATTCAAACAAGTTCCCATTGCTTCACGTAGCTTATTCCAAAATCTTGAGGTAAATTGGGTTCCTCTGTCTGCCACTATCTTCCTTGGCACTCCATATAAACATACAATTTTTGGCATATATAACTCTGCCAAATGATCTGCTGAATACGTGGTCTTTACTAGTATATAAATGAGCGACTTTTGTCAAGCGATCAACTATGATCCATATTGAATCATATCCACTCTAATTTATTGGCAAGCCGATAATAACATATATACCGATTTCCTCCTATTTCCATTCAAGTACTTCTAATGGCTGCAACAAACCTGCTGGCCTCTGATGCATTGCCTTCACTCTTTGGCATATGTCATACAGGGTAACATGCTCGGCAACTTCGCTTCATGCTAGGCCACCAAAATCCTTCCTTTAGATCTTAGTACATCTTTGCACTGCCTGGGTGAATAGAATACTTCGAATCATAAGCTTCATCAAGAATCAACTGCTTTAGCTCTTCTTTATTTGGTACACAAATTCGACTCTTCATCCATAGGGTACCTTGATCATCCAGCGTAAAATCCTTACCTTTGCCTACATCCATCTTGGACTTGATACTATTGACCTTTCCATTAACCTTCTGACTTTCTCTGATCTGATCTTCTAATGTTGACTTTACCTCCAAGGTAGCTAGAAATCCTTCATGTATCACTTCCAATTTCAGCTTTTGGAATTCCTTGCATAAACCAGGCTGACTCTCTTGAATTAACAGGTTAACACTAGAACTCTTTCTGCTTAGTGCATCAGCTACCACATTAGCCTTTCCAGGGTGATAATGAATTCCCAGGTTATAATCTTTGATTAACTCTAACCATCTTCTCTGCCTCATATTTAGGTCTGACTGAGTGAAGATATACTTCAAACTCTTATGGTCTGTGTATATTTCACAGCGATTTTCGATAAGATAGTGACACCATATCTTTAAGGCATGCACTACAGCAGCTAATTCCAAATCATGCATCGGGTAATTCTCCTCATGTGGCCTCAACTGCCTTGATGCATATGAAAGAACCTTACCCTTCTGCATTAGCACATATCTAAGTCCTTGACGCGAAGCATCATAATAAATATCAAAATTGTCCTGAATATCTGGCAACACTAATACTAGTACGGATGTTAACCTTTTCTTTAATTCTTGAAAACTCTTCTCACAATCTGGCGTCTATGCAAATTTCTTCTCCTTCTTTAGCAATTGTGTAAGGGGTCTAGCAATTGTTGAGAATCCCTCAAAGAATATTTGCTTTTGTGTCAAAGGACAGACACCGGGGATCTTTTACAGTTGGGTAGACTGGGTTGAAAGACTTAAATATTTGCTTATCACTTTATGTTTCAATTGCCTATTTAAAGACGCGATGTTTCAATCTGCTGTATTTGTATTTTTAAATGTTTATGCAACTGCAAAATAACCTTTAACCTGCCTTTGCTTAGCCTGCATGATTACTTAATTGCATTTGTCAACCACTACAAGTCTTGCTGAGTACCAATGTACTCAATCTTGCATCTGCTGTCTCAGAGGACGAAGCTTGCAAAGTGCAAGATGATTCTTGCTTTCACGCAGGGCACGGGGTGTTTGACGATGTTTTTCCCTAGGTTTGCCAAGTCAGTTGCCTAAGGGTTAGCGGGCAAACCACAAGGCTTTTGGAGTTCTTTAACTCTCTATTTTCCACTGTTCAGTCTTTGTAAATTTTAAACTCTGTATAATTATTTCCTCTTGTATTACATACTTATCAGTTTAATATCTTGTGGTTGTGATATGAATGTTGTAAACATGTGAGTGGTAGCCACTGATCATGGGACTAGTATAGTAATTACATGGAGGTTCATGTTTGCAAGAACGGGGTCTCACAGCATTGGTATCAGAGCCACACTGACTGTAGAAAACCCTGGGTAAATGGTCGTTAGTTAGTGATATGAAAAGTTAATTTGAAGAATAATTAAAACTTTACCCTCTACTAATAATAAAATTTAGCATATTTGCTAATTTTCTTATTTGTAGTTTCTTAACTATTCATAATAACTATTATTAATCTCCTCTCTTCTTTTTTTATTTTGTAGATGACGCGTTATGTACCCTGTCACAAGTCGATTGTTCCGGAGTTGGTTGTAATGATGGGAGTGTTGCACCATCTGTTGAAGGATTGTCATTTTGAGAGGTCCCCGAGATACGTAGTATTTCAGGCGTACCTGAGCTCAGTGACGAAGGAGTATGCCACCAGAGTTTTCATACCCCCTAGACCTGTTTTCAATGAGGGGGAAAGGAGTTTTGACGGATATGGATCATCTATGGATGCTTCAATGAATGAGGCTGCTTATAAAGCTGTGATCCATCTTCGCCATGTGATTCCAGATTTGGACCTTGCCTACTACCATTTTCGTGGAAGACCTTTAGTTGGAGACAATGTATATAGAGATCATACTGAGGTTAGGAGTGATGGTCTTAGAGTTATGGTGAACTTTGTAAATAGTCTAGATAAGCACTATGTTCAGCTAGCGCAAGAGTTGTTGGAAACCCGTCGTCGTATGGCATTTTTGGAGACTCACTTGGCAACGTGCGTAGCAAGAGGCACTATACCACGCACGGTGCTAAGTGATGGGACTTCTCAAATTCCATCCGCGCGGCGTCCTCCACCTGCCTCTTATGTGCCTACGCCTGGTGTGCCAAAAGGGGCTAGGATGTCTTGTATAGGTAGTCGCCCACGTCTTATAAATGATAAGGTTATAGATCCCCGTAGTACTTGTGTGTATCAGCCTAAAGTTCCTCGGGTGTATAGGCGTAGGGCTTACATCACTAGGGCTTTAGATAAGGTAGGGTGAGTAGGAGTATGTGGATGAGATGTAACAACTTTTGTAAAAATGGGTAGTACGAAATAAATAAAGTGGTGTCTTTTGTTGTAAATTAGTATGGCATCAATTGTTTGTGGGTCGTGAATCTCAGGATAAAGGTTAACAAAGAAATAACTTAATTCATGTAGACTGTAAAGATTATGTGTATAACAATTGTGAGGTGATCTCGATCCATACAAGGAGTAGTGTAGTTGTTTTTCCTTTATAGCTGCTAGCATTATTTTAGTACTGATTTTGTTTTGTTTAAACTTTCAGATGGCAAATCCTGCCAGTTGGACAGCTATAGTTAGGGAATTAGCGGAGAGTTTTGGGCAAGAAAAGAATCGCCCTATGCTTACCATTAGGCAGGCTACCGATGGATTCAAGGTTTATGCGCACGCTGTTACTATAAAAAGAGAGCGTCGCATGCACCATCGTGTTAAGCATCATGGTTCAAATAGAGTCCAAGCTATTCAAGAAACAAGTCGTAAATTAATGAGGAAGATTTGTCAAGTATATCATGTTGATATGGGTGTGTATGTGCACTTATATGAAGCACGTGCAGGTAGCCAAGTGTCTGGGGTAGAACCTAGAAGGCGTAGAACAGGGAATAGACAAGAATATTTGCGCCAGTTTCGCCCAGCGGGACTTCAAGAGCCGCTTCCCGAGCCTTCTAGTTCGGGGAGTAGTTGTGATGCTGGATCATCATCGTCATATCCGGGGATTAGTAGTGAATAGGTTTTCCCTAGTGACCTTGTGTTGTAGTAATAAATGTGTAAAATAGCTGGTATGCGCATGTATACTTAATGTTTGAGTGAGGTACTTTTGGTATTGTGAGTCTTCGAGTTGTATCTTTCTATGTGAATAATAACAATGGATTTTCCCTCGCAAATTGTAACTGTGAAGTGAAGATTTTCGATGAGATAATCCTTCATAGTTAGTAATAATAATAATAGAAAAAATGATGATGCTGATAATAAGGATAACAGAAACAAGACATATAGAATGATTATGTGATGAATAAATTTGAAAACTTATCCTTATCTTTGCAACGTACTAAGGTGGTAGTGATTGCAGGATGAGGCCAACCAGGTCGCTCAGTCAGATTCTGGAGACCGATGCGGCTCAGGATGCTCGTGACCCTCGAGCAAGCCTCACAATGCCAGCACGGCCAAATTCGCAGCATCCGGCGACGAGAGCTTCGACATCTCGAGCGGCTCGTCAAGATGCCTCTATTCCATCTCCTGTTGGGGATAATGTTCCTGATGAGCAGTTGCCTCCGCCGCCCACTATGGCTCAAGTATTGGCCCTAATTGAGCAAGGAAGGCAGGCAAATACTCTGATGCTGCTGCAGATAGCCCAAAACACATCAGCTCAAGGTGTTGCTCATGGAGGGAACGGTGGACCGCCACAAGTGTCCAGGCTGAGTGAGTTCTTGAGAACTCAGCCACCGGTCTTTTCCACTTCAGCCGAGCCCCTTGATGTGGATGATTGGCTGCGTGCCATGGAGAGCAAGATGGGTATTGCCCAGTGTGATGACCGAGAGAAGGTTCTTTATGCCTCCTATCAGCTCCAAGGAACCGCAGCTATTTGGTGGGAAAATTATCAAGCAGTTTTGCCAGAGGGACAAGAAGTGCTTTGGGCAGAGTTCAAAGCCTCTTTTCGCCGCACTCATATTCCCACCAGTGTAATTGAAGTGAAGAAGCGGGAGTTCTTGGACCTGAAGCAAGGTTCGATGTCTGTGATGGAATACTTGCATCGCTTCAATCAATTGTCCTGGTATGCCACATATGAGGTAGCTGATGAAGCGAGGAGAATTGAACGGTTTCGAGAGAATTTGAATGAGGAGATCAAGTGGGCTTTGATAGCTCAAGATATTGATGATTTCCAAATTCTTGTTGACAAGGCGGTGAGAGTGGAACATGGTAGCCGAAGTGTGTTGGAGAGCAGAAAGCGCAAGTGGCTTGTGCGCAGCTCAGCTGGGGTTGGATCATCCAGATCGCAAGGGTGGCAGTCGACCAACTTTCGTCGACCACCACCACCCCAAGCACCAAGGGCTCAGCGACCGACTCCCCAGGCTCAGATATCTCAGAGTCAAGCTCCCCGCTTTATACAGCGACAGCCACAACAATCTGTTCGCCAAGTGCAACAGCCTAGGACGGCTGCTGTTGTCCAGAAGCAGGCACCTAATGTCACGTGTTTCCATTGCAACGAGCATGGACATTATGCTCGTTCCTGTCCTAAGAAGAGGACTGGACAACCACGTCCACAGGCTCAAGGCCGGTCTCAGGAAGCTGCAAGGCGACAGTCCCAAGGATCGACTCCACCACGTGCTCAAGGCGGGAATATTGGGCGCCTTCATCATATGACCACTGAAGAAGCACAGGAGGCACCAGATGTTGTGCTTCGTATGTTTCTCGTGCAATCTATTCCTACCTTGGTTCTGTTTGATTCAGGAGCATCCTATTCTTTTATATCCAAGAAGTTTTCTGAACAAAACAAGTTAGAAGTTTCTCTTTTGCCTACTCACATGATTGTGCAATCACCTGGGGCCACCATTAGAACTGCTAGCTTCTGTTCCGGAATTAGCATAGAAATCAATGGGGTTATGTTTTTTGCTAATCTCATCAGGATAGAGACATCTGGGCTAGATGTGATTTTAGGGATGGATTGGTTGGTTAAACATAAAGGTTGCATAAACTGTGCTGATCGATCTATATCCTTGGTAAATCAAGATGGAACACATGTAGAATTTGCCTCAAGTACTAAAGAGTCAGCACCTCAGCCCATCTGGTGTTCGGCATCTACGGTTGAATTAGAAGATGTGCCAATAGTTAATAAGTTTCGAGAGGTTTTTCCTGTTGAACTGCCAGGAGTGCCTCCGGATCGTGATATGGAATTCATTATTGATCTGGTATCGGGAACTGCACCAATATCAAAACGTCCATATAGGATGCCCCAAATGAGTTAGTGGAATTGAAGAAGCAACTTAAGGAACAACTGGATAAAGGATTCATTCGTCCCAGTGCATCACCCTGGGGAAGCCCGGTTCTTTTTGTCAAGAAAAAGGACGATAGCTCGCGATGTCGAGAACTACCGTGCTTTAAATGAAGTAACCATCAAAAATAAATATTCGCTTCCCCGGATCGATGATCTATTTGATCAGTAATGGGGCGCAAATCTTTTCCAAGATAGACTTGAAGTTGGGATATTTTCAATTGAAGGTCAGACCATCAGATATCTCAAAGACCGCTTTCACTACACGTTACGGTTTATATGAGTATACCGTAATGTCCTTTGGGCTTACAAATGCTCCGGCAAGCTTCATGAATTTAATGAATAAAATTTTCATGGAGTATCTGGACAAGTTTGTAGTGGTCTTTATTGATGATATCCTTGTTTACTCCAAGAATAAAGAGGAACATAAGCAGCATTTGCATATGGTCCTCAGCAGACTCCGAGAAAATAAGTTGTATGCCAAGTTCGAGAAATGCGAGTTTTGGTTGAAGGAAGTGTCATTCCTCGGGCATGTTTTGTATGGAGGCGGAGTTGCTGTTGACTCAAGTAAGGTGCAAGCAGTGTTAGCTTGGGAAAGGCCACAGTCAGTTCCAAAAATTCAAAGTTTTCTATGCTTTGCCGGTTATTATCGCCGGTTCATTGAAAACTTCTCCAAAGTTGCCAAGCCACTTACACAACTTTTAAAGAAAGAAAAGAAATTCGAGTGGACTTCTGATTGTGAACAGAGTTTCCAAAAATTAAAAGAAAAGTTAACTTCTGCACCAGTGCTTATATTGCCAGATATTCATAAGAATTTTGAAGTATATTGTGATGCATCGCTTCAAGGGTTGGGTTGTGTGTTGATGCAAGAAGGCAGAGTTGTCTCTTATGCTTCTCGACAACTTCGCCCTCATGAGCAGAATTATCCCACACATGACCTTGAACTAGCCACGGTTGTTCATGCCCTTAAGATCTGGCGGCATTATCTTATTGGGAATAGGACAGAAATCTACACAGACCATAAAAGCCTCAAGTATTTCTTCACTTAGCCGGAATTGAACCTGAGACAAAGAAGATGGCTAGAGCTGATTAAAGACTATGACCTTGGTCTTCACTACCATCCTGGTAAGGTCAATGTTGTAGCTGACGCTCTTAGTCGGAAACTTTATTGCATGTTGGGTTCAAGTCAATCTGACTTAGTCGATGACTTCCAGAAGCTCAATTTGAACTTAGTGGAAAATGGTTATGTGACCGCCCTTCAGTTGCAACCAACTCTTAAAAGTCAGATTAAAGCTGCACAGCTCCAGGATGAAACCGTTATGGAGATCCGAAGTCATTTAGTTGGGAGCATAAGTTCTGAATTCATGGGAGTCCAGACGGGATAATCATGAAAGAGACTCGTATTTATGTGCCCAATGATTCTGACATTAAGAAACTGATTTTATCTGAAGCTCATGAGTCACCACTATCTATTCATCCTGGTAGTACCAAGATGTATCAAGACCTTAGGAGGGAATATTGGTGGCCTGGTATGAAGAAGGATATCGTTGAATATATCGCGAAATGCGATGTATGTCAGCGAGTCAAAGCTGAACATCAACGTCCAGCTGGGCTGCTTCAGCCATTGCAGATTCCGGAATGGAAATGGGATGATGTTGGCATGGACTTCATCACTGGTCTTCCCCGAACTCAAAAAGGAAATGATTCCATTTGGGTTGTTGTTGATCGACTAACCAAAGTAGCCCATTTCATCCCCGTTAGAACTACCTATTCTGGAGACAAATTGGCAGAGCTTTATATTAGCAACATCGTGCGTTTGCACGGGGTTCCAAAAACAATTGTCTCAGATCGTGGATCACAATTCACATCCCTATTTTGGGAAAAATTGCATAATCTTCTGGGGACTAAATTGAATTTCAGTACTGCTTACCATCCTCAGACCGATGGTCAGACTAAAAGGACAAATCAAATCCTGGAGGACATGTTGAGGGCATGTGTGCTAACTTATAGCACCAATTGGGAGAAGTGCTTAGCATTTGCAGAGTTCTCATACAACAATGGTTTTCAAGCTAGTCTGCAAATGTCGCCATTTGAAGCCTTGTATGGAAGGAAATGTTGGACTCCACTTTTCTGGTCGGAAGTAGGAGAGAGACAGTTCTTTGGTCCAGATTTGATAAATGAATCCCAAGAACATGTGGATTTAATCCGAAGCCGGTTGAGGGAAGCTCAATCTCGTTAGAAAAGTTATGCCGACACTCGTCGACGTCACTTGAGCTTTGACGTTGACGATTTTGTCTATCTTAAGGTTTCACCTCTCCGCGGCATTCGTCGATTCCAAGTTCGAGGCAAGTTACCCCTCGATATATTGTACCTTATCGTATATTGGAAAAGATGGGATAAAAAGCATACAAGTTGGAGCTGCCATCCCAATTGTCCAGTGTACACAATGTCTTCCATGTATCGCAACTTAAGAAGTGTGTTCGCGTTACAGCTGAGCTTACTCAATTGGAGGAAATTGATCTTCAGCCTGACTTGACTTATCGAGAGCACCCAATTAAAATCCTTGAATTAGCGGAGCGGCATACCCGAAATAAAACTCATAAGATGGTAAAAGTACAATAGAGTAATCATACGGAAGAAGAAGCAACATGGGAACAAGAAGACAGACTCAAAGAAGAGTTTGCTGATTTCTTTTAGACCCTATTCTACCTTCGACCCGCCAATCTCGAGGGCGAGATTTCTGTAAGGGGCGTAGATTTATAACATCCCAAAAAATATAATAAAATGAAAATAAATATTTTGGATTTGAATATATTTATTTCTGAGTTTTCTGAGTATTATTGGTATTTATTTGGATTTTCCTTGGATTTATGCTTTGTAGGAAAAGTCCAACAAATAGAATTATTAAATGGAAAATGGTAAGAATGTAAAGAGGTAAAAGCAAAAATGAGAAAAATTACCATGAGACCGTATTCATGCTGGTAAACCAGTAAAATCATCTAGTAAAAATCCTAGGTGCTGAAATGTAAACAAATAAAATATTTAACCATCTCTTTTTGACTAAAAACAGTGATGTCAGAATTAATCAAAAATATTAGAAACTTATATGGATCCAAAAAATTACCATACCACCCTTAGGGAATAGGCTGTCTCTGGTAAAAATCTTGGAAAATTATCATGTAGCCAAAGCCTTTTAAAAATTCAAGAACAGAGGCATTACAAAACTGAGAATCATCATGTCAGCATTTTTATAAAATATTTACTTAGTATTTTGAGTTGAAATTTTTATGGAGATATACATAACACATAGATAATTGTAAGGACCCGAATCCACTGATTTGAACCCACTGTGTTTACCGCACTAGTCCCAGGATCAACGCTAGTGCACACAGCTTAACATTGGTACATATCACATCATACACAACGATAAAAGCATAATAGTTCATTTATTGATATAGCTAAATGTATGATCTTATGACCAACTTACATTATTAAGCCACGCAAGGCAAGACTGGAAATATAAACTAGTAATTAAGCAAATGAAAGTAGGAAACGAGTTAGCTCATCACCACACGCAGTAACCGACAAGGCTCTAACCCTAATGACTCGTGTCTTCCTGAACTTCCTCTTCCAACACAGTGTAGATTCTTCAACCGTTGATTATTGTTGTTTGGCAAGGGTGAGTACTTAAAGCACTCAACAAGTTCCGCATGTAATGCAATTCTATGTATCTATATGTAAGGCTTATTCCAATGGATAGGCTATCATGGCTATTTTGCAATAAGCAAGATTTATGAACAAATACAAGAAATAGATTGTAAAGATCAGAAACAAATATCAATAGTAAATAAATTCAGATTTCTCAAGTGAACCAAGTTTCCAATCCTAAGTCAAATTCCATCTTCCATATGGCCTTCCGCCATCCCAACCAAGTTGTCCAATTAATTAAACTAACCCTTAATCAGTAATTCCGAGCATTGCTCAATCTGCATGAGCACGGCTATCCGAATAGTTTCACACTCGCAGAGGTTATGCACTTTACCCACATGATACAACCAAACACCACCAAGGCGAGTGATTATAACAAAGAGTTTACAATGTTCGCTTAACCGGATACTACCCGCTAAGGTTTCAACACCGGTGGGTCTCGAAAACCATAACCGTGGCCCCTCTTGTGCCATGTGAATTACACCATAACTCGGAACTCACACCGCCCACGATAGTATCAAAATTAAGACATTGCAAATTACTCACTAGGCCGCCCATACCGCATATGTGGTTGCATGATTGACTCAGTCAAAGGCTTGCAAGGTTAAGTCCTTAGTGTGATCAAGGCAAGACATCCACATACCCTCGCCCATCGGGCCCACCTTGGCATCCTCGCCCTTGTCACTTGCCCCAATCCAAGTTATTATCACCCGCTTGATTACTAAGCACCACGTGCCATCAACAATTCAACATCGTCGCGTGACATGACTCGCCACAACAACTCAATCTCATCGTGTGATCCCACATGACACACAAGTTCATAATATTGTTCCATATTCCATTAATCAAGATTAATTATCAATGATTCTGACACATGTGATGACGTGGCAAGGCTAAGCAACTAATACGAACTAAACCTCCAATGTTGATCATAATTACTAATCAACTATATTAAACCAATCTAGGGTGACAATGGATCATAGCATACAATGACAAGGTAGGGTATAGATCAATCTGGTATATTAGCTAAGCCCAATCTAATTTGAAACAATTGTATATTTGAAATATATGCAATAGGGTAAAACAAATATAGCAATTTTATAAACATGGGTTCAACATGATCAAAGCACAACTTGCTTTGGAATAGGTCCTGATCTGGTTCTGGAACTTGCTCTTGAGTTGTTGGATCTTCCTCCGAAGCGTCGCACAATTCAACGTCTACGCATACCGAAGGAGAAAAACAAATAAATACCAAAACAGGGAGCAAATGAACTCCAAAAATC
This sequence comes from Otatea glauca, assembly GCA_036346275.1. NCBI lineage: Eukaryota > Viridiplantae > Streptophyta > Magnoliopsida > Poales > Poaceae > Otatea > Otatea glauca. Next base: position 41,223,121 of record CM070727.1, on the reverse strand, counting down.
AATTAAAATTCACCATTAAATAGATCTCAATTTTACAAATTTTTAGAAATTTGAATCACTCAAATCCGAGTTACGATGCAAAAGATATAGCCTTTTGAAGTTTGAATTAAATACTGAAATTGCAAAAATCAGAAATTCGAAATTAACAAATTTATTTTTAATCCAAAAACCGAATTATTGCGCAAGCATGACATCCTGCTGACGTCAGCCCTGGGGCCTGCCAATCAGAGCTTGACACGCGTCTCGGGCGTATGGACTCGGTCCACAGAACCTCCTCTGGTCCACCGTGAACTCGGCGCACGGCGCCTCGATACCTGCAGCGCCACGCGTCTTGATCCGATTGGTTGCAGCGCCGCCCCGCCGATGCACGACACGCGGCACGCATCTACGGTCCGATCCGATCGAATGGCGACAGACACCGTGGACGCGTTCAATCTTCCCGCTCGCCGATCCGACGGTCAAAAACTCACCCGAGACTAATGGCGAAGCGACGGCGAAGAAAACCACCGAAGATGAGGAAGAAACCCTGGCGACGGCGTTCCGGCATGTCCCCGACGTGAAGAAGTGGATTGGTCGACGCGGCACACCCCGACGAGTTCAGATCTTGAACCAAAACGCCGAAAACCGACGAACCGGCGGCGCCCTTGAGCAAAAACCGCGGCGACTTCGGCGCTCTACTTCGGCGAGCTCCTCTGCGTGCTTTACGCCGATCCTCGCGAAACCCTTCCTACCAGAAGACGCGGCGCACAAGGATGAACCTCGGGGCCTACCCCGCCCCTATTTATAGCCTCGGCAAACGCGCTAGAACGGAAACCCTAGATCCCGACAATGCAAAAGCGTGCGGTGGCGGACTCCGAGTCCTTCGCGGAGACGACAACCACACGCCGTCCGATCTGCTACCAACGGTCAGGATCACACGGCCTCGATCTAATCTTAACCGCCTACGATTTCTTTCCAACGGCGATGATCACCGAGTCCCGAATCGTACGACAAGATCCCACCCGCGATCTTGATCCAACTACGAGACGCGATTTCCCGGCAGCCAAACGGGCGCTTCTCCGCCACCCACAAGACAAGATGCGGCCGAGCCCATTACTGTTCAAAGGTTTTTCCAATTAAATTAATCACCGAAATTCATTTTATTTATTTTAGGCAATAAAACTATTAGGAAAAATCCAAGAAAAATCTCAAAAATACTTTGAGACATTCTGGACTGAAATAAAATATTTTTGGCAAAACTTTATTTTAACTTTGCACAGATTTAAATAGATTTGAACAAAAGGCAATAAACTTGTTTTGAAATTAATTCAAATAACTCCAGAAAAATCCAAATAAATTCCAGAAAATCATAAATGCACTTTTAAGCAATAAACTAATATATAAGCAAATTTTTGGGATGTTAAAAACCTCCCCCCCTTAACAGAATCTCGACCCGAGATTCAGGGCTAACTAGAGAATAGGTTTGGGAATTCTGACTTCAAATCTTCTTCTCGCTCCCAAGTTGCTTCACTTTCGGAATGATTGCTCCACTGAACTCGGCAAAAGCGAATAGACTTATTTCTGGTCTTGCGCTCCATAACATCCAAAATTCTGACCAGTTGCTCTTTGTAAGTCAAAGCTTCTTGCAGCTCTATTGCATCCAACGGGGTTTGCTCTGTTGGCACTCTGAGACACTTCTTAAGCTGCGACACATGGAATACATCATGCACTCCTACCAAGGACTGAGGCAACTCTAACTGATACGCTACCTCTCCTCGACGGCTCAGAATCATGAACGGACCAACATATCTTGGTGCAAGCTTCCCTTTAACGTGAAATCTTTAACGCTCTTAAGAGGGGTAACCCCGAGATACACATGATCTTCTCGTTCAAAACTCAAATCTCGCGACGGTTATCTCGCGTAACTCTTCCGCCTTGACTGTGCTATCTTCAACCTCTCTCGATCATTGCAACTTGACTTTCTCGCTCTTCGAGAATATCCGACCAAAACCAAACGCTTCTCTGCTTGCTTCCAATTTAATGGAGTACGACAAGCACGCCCATACAACGCCTCAAATGGTGACATCTCGCAGCTAGCTTGATAACTATTATTATAATCAATTCGTGATATGGCAAACTTTTATCCCAAGATGTAGCATAAGCTAAAGCACAAGCTCTCAACATATCCTCTAAAATCTGATTTACTCTTTCGGTCTAACCATCCGTCATGGGTGATATGTCAGACTAAAATTCAAAGTAGTTCCCATTGCTTCGTGCAACTTATTCCAAAATCTTGAGGTAAATTGGGTACCTCTGTCCGACACGATCTTCCTGGGCACTCCATGCAAGCATACAATCCTTGACATGTACAACTCTGCTAAACGATCTCCGGAGTAAGTGGTCTTTACTGGGATAAAATGGGCGACCTTAGTTAGACGATCCACAATAACCCAAATGGAATCGTAACCTCTCTGAGTCTTAGGTAAACCGGTGATAAAGTCCATTCCGATTTCCTCCCACTTCCATTCCGAAATTTTCAACGGCTGCAATAAACCAGCGGGTCTTTGATGCATGGCCTTTACCCTCTGACATATGTCAGATAAAGCAACATGCTCAGCTACTTCACGCTTCATATTAGGCCACCAAAATCTCTCTTTCAAATCCTGGTACATCTTAGCACTTCCTGGATGAATCGAGTACTTCGAATCGTGAGCTTCCTCAAGAATCAGTTGTTTTAGTTCCTTTTATCCAGACACAAATTCGCCTTTGAAAAACATGGTTCCTTGCTCATCCAGAGTGAAATCTACAGCTAGGCCTTCTTCCTTTTTAGCCTTGATCTTAGAAATTTTATCGTCATCTTTCTGGCCTTCACTAATCTGATCCTCCAGTGTTGGCCTCACTTCCAATGCAGCTACCATTCCTTGCGGAACGACTTCCAACCTTAGTTTTTGAAATTCCTTGCATAGTTCTGGTTGATCCTCCATTGTTAGCGTATTTGCGCTATGGCTCTTTCGACTCAGAGCATCTGCTACTACATTGGCTTTTTCAGGATGATAATGGATCCCCACATTATAGTCCTTAATTAGCTCTAGCCATCTTCGCTGTCTCATATTCAGATCTGCTTGAGTGAATATGTGTTTCAGGCTCTTATGGTCTGTATATATCTCACATCTATTTCCTATGAGATAATGACGCCATATCTTCAAGGCATGCACTACGGCAGCTAACTCCAAATCATGCGTTGGGTAGTTCACTTCATGCGGTCTTAACTGTCTCGACGCATAAGCAACGACCTTGCCTTCTTGCATTAACACGCATCCCAAGCCTTGCTTTGAAGCATCGCAATAAATATCAAATCCGTTCAGCGCATGTGGCAATACTAATACGGGGGCTGTTGTTAAACGCTTCTTTAATTCCATAAAGCTTTTCTCGCACTCTGGCGTCCATGCAAACTTCTTCTCTTTCTTCAACAACTGCATAAGGGGTTTAGCAATCGTTGAGAATCCCACTATGAACCGACGGTAATATCCCGCCATTCCCAGAAAACTACGGATCTGGGTAACAGACTTCGGTTGCTCCCAATGCAACATCAAGGCCCACTTTGCTTGGGTCGACTGCCACTCCTTTAGTAGTCATTACATGACCCAGAAATTCAACTTTCTCCTTCCAAAATTCACACTTGCTAAACTTATCATACAGCTGATGCTCTCGTAGCCTCCCTAGAACCATCCTCGATGTTCTCGCATGCTCTTCCTCGCCTTGAGTAAACCAAGATATCGCCTATAAAGACTACAACGAACTTATCCAAATATTCCATGAAAACCTTATTCATCATGTTCATGAAATATGCCGGGCATTCGTCAATCCAAATGACATGATCAGTAAACTCATAATGTCCATATCGCGTAGAAAACGCGGTCTTAGGCACATCCTCCGCTCGGATCTTCAACGATGATATCCTCGAACGAAGATCCGCCTTGGAGAAAACTCCAGCTCCTCTTAATGATCAAATAAGTCGCCGATCCCGGGCAACGGATACTTATTCTTGATCGTTATTTCATTCAAGGCACGATAATCGATGCACATTCTAAGACTTCCGTCCTTTTACTTAACAAACAAAACCGTGGCTCCCCATGGTGATGAACTAGGTCTAATGAAACCTTTCTCTTGCGGTTCCTCAATCGCTTCTTCATTTCCACTAACTCGCTTGTAGGCATCCGATATGGTCTTTTGATATCGGTGTTGTCCTCGGCGCTAACTCGATAACGAACTCGATATCACGGTCCGTGGCGATCTGGCAAATCTTCCGAAACACATCCGGTATTCACGACCATCGCACATCTTCCATGCCGATGGCTTTTACGCTGTTGACCATTAATTGCCCATCTCGAACAGCGGTCGCTTGAAACTCTACTTTCTTGCCACTAGGGCCTTCCAAAGTCACGATCCTTCAGCCACAATCCAAAACGGCCTTATGCTTAGATAGCCAATCCATTCCAAGGATGACGTCTAGGGATTGCGCATCTTTCAAGATAAGATTCGCTAGAAATTCTATCCCATCCATAAGCAACTTAGCTCCCAAACACCCAAGGCTAGATCTAAGCTCAGATCCTGGGGCTTGGACTAAGAGCACACACTTAAGATTCACCACTTTAAATCCATTCTTGGTTGCAAAACTTTGAGAAACAAACGAATGCGAAGCTCCAGAATCAAACAAAATCAGGTACTGAGTTGACCAGAAACTTACCCAGTACGACGTCCGTAGCTTCCTGAGCTCCATCTGCAGTGATGTGGTTGATCCTTCCACGCACTGTTGATTGCGGGGTTGCTCTAGCTTGACCTGGCGCACGATTTCTCCTGAGGTTGGTGCCTTGGCCGGTGTTGTTCCCAAGTTGAAACAAACCGGCGTGATGCCTCCTTCGTGGACACCTATTAGAAAAGTGCCCTGCTCATTGCGTATAGCATCTTTTCACGCAGATCACGATTCCCTCCGGTGCATTGTTGCCTGTCTTTGGGTCCAAAATTCGATTAGCGTGACGAGGTGCAGGGGTTGATGTCTTGTTCACGGCTGGCGGTTGGAATCTAGCAAATTGTTGTGGTGACATCCTCAAACGTAGATGGTTTGGACGTCCACCCTGATTAGTCATCAAGCGCTTACGGTTTTCACCTAACTCCTTGCGCTTATCTTCTAGGATCAAAGCCTTATTCACTATCTCCTGAAAATCTAGAAAATTGTGGGTGATCAATCCCACCTGCAGTCCTGAATTCAGTCCCTTCATGAAACGAGACTGCCTAGCTTTATCTGTCGCTACGTCTTCAGGGGCATAGCGAGCTAACTGAGTAAATTTATTCAGGTATTCGGCCACTGGTTGGCCTCCTTGTTTCAGAGCCCTGAACTCTTCCTTCTTAAGGTCCATCATTCCCTCCGGGACATGATACCGACGGAAAGCATTAGTAAACTCCTCCCAGGTGATCTCTTGTGGGGCTCCATGAGCGGCACAGTAATTCTCCCACCATTCTGCGGTGGTTCCTTCCAATTGATGAGAGGCGTAGAGCACCTTCTCATTGCCTTCACATTGCGTGATGTGCAACTTCTTTTCAATAGTTCTAAGCCAATCATCGGCTTCCAAAGGGTTCACATTCCCTGAAAAAATTGGTGGCCTAGTCCGCATAAAATCTGATAGCTTTGAGTGAGGTCGGGGTCCACCATGGTTATTCTGAGCTACAGGGTTGTTGTTGTTGGCTGCTGCGTTGGGCATCTGCTGCATCATAGTCTGCATTAGTTGAGTCTGCGCTGCAAGAAATGCTCCCAGATTCTGCATGTCGACTGGAGATGGTTGAGGGCTGCCCCCGTCGTTGGTGTTGTCGTTCTGGCGCAGTCCACTTCCTGAAGCACCGTTGTTCCCTCGAGTATTCACCATCTGATGATTGCTTCTTAGGTTAGGAAAGGTAGATGTAGCATAGATAAGAAGTAAGAATTTCTAAAGCGGGGAGATAGGTTATACCCAACTGAAATAATTCTTTATTATTCTTGGTATGGCTGCTTATTTAAGCCTACAAGCTTTGCAACACATACTGCACACTCAGCATTACAAAGAAGCAAACTAAACACGAAACCTTAACGTCAACTAAAAAGGTAAGGACTAACTTAAAGACGCGACTCACACTCGAGTCTCAACACAGCTCCAAGGCTAACACTCACTCATCCAGCCACCCTGGCTGAGGCTGACCTGGCGCATACACCGGCGGATGAGCGGGCATAGGAGCGAACCTATCCTGATGACCTACTATTGGGTCCTCTGCAACCACGGTGTCTGCACTCCCCTCTGGCTCCCACTCTCGCTCCTCGGGATCCTCCTCGGACTCTCCAACTGGCTCCTGAACTCCTCGAGTCACGCTCTCCAACTCGTCCTCGACCGCCTCCAGGGCCTCTCCCAGCTTAGTGATCATCCCGATGGCTGAAGCACAGGTACCTCAAGCTCCTGCTCTACCACTCTGAGTGCCTCGTACACAGTCTCCAGCTCCTGAGTAGTCTCTCTCATGTGATCCTCCTGAGCAAGGGCGAACTCTGCAAGGTGTGTGGCTGTGGCACACTCGTCCTCCACAATCCATCGGCGTCGGCACGCTTGAACGTCTGGGTGAAGTCGGAACACTGAGTCGTGAAGCTCGTCGGCGTAGTCGTGGTAGACACGGCGAAGAGCAAGTCGAGCGACCTCCTGAATTGCAACCTCGTACGAGAATCTTCTGGCGGAGATGTTGATTGGTCTGCTAGCTTCCTCGTTCTCCCGAGCGTAGATAATCAGCTTGCAAATAAATCCTCGGTGTACACCATTAATCCACCACCGCCTCCTCGGTAAAGCGGACGATAGAAGCCTCCCAAAGTCTCAAGAACTCTCCACACTCCATGGCGAGCCGCCACCGACTCCTCGGCCTGAACGATCGGCATCTGCTCACAAGAACTTTGAATAAGTTCTCCACCCGAAACGGCAAGTAAAACGAGTAAATTCAGCAAAGGCGAGAAGTAGAGAATGAGATGAGTCGAGAGTGTTTTATTAGTCATGTTTAGATTTTCTTTAGAAAATAGTTTGGACACACACAAGACACCTCCATAATATCTAGGCCAAGACCTACAACAAGATGCTCGATACCACCTCAGAAGGACCCGAATCCATCGATTCAACCCACCGTGTTTACCGCACTAGTCCTGTGATCAACGCTAGTGCACACACTTAACATTGGTACATATCACATCATACACAACGATAATAGCATAATAGTTCATTTATTGATATAGCTAAATGTATGATCTTATGACCAACTTACATTATTAAGCCACGCAGGCAAGACCGAAATATAAACTAGTAATTAAGCAATGGAAAGAAGGAAACGTAGTTAGCTCATCAGTTCACCACAGCAACCGACAAGGCTCTACCCTAATGACTCGTGTCTTCCTCGAACTTCCTCTTCCAACACAGTGTAGATTCTTCAACTGTTGATTATTGTTGTTTGGCAAGGGCGAGTACTTAAAGTACTCAACAAGTTGCGCATGTAATGCAATTCTATGTATCTATATGTAAGGCTTATTCCAATGGATAGGCTATCATGGCTATTTTGCAATAAGCAAGATTTATGAACAAATACAAGAAATAGATTGTAAAAATCAGAAACAAATATCAATAGTAAATAAATTCAGATTTCTCAAGTGAACCAAGTTTCCAATCCTAAGTCAAATTCCATCTTCCATATGGCCTTCCGCCATCCCAACCAAGTTGTCCAATTAATTAAACTAACCCTTAATCAGAATTCCGAGCATTGCTCAATACCGCGAGCACGGCTATCCGAATAGTTTCACACTCTGCAGAGGTTATGCACTTTACCCACATGATACAACCAAACACCACCAAGGCGAGTGATTATAACAAAGCCTTTACAAGGCTCGCTTAACCGGATACTACCCGCTAAGGTTTCAACACCGTGGGTCCGAAACCATAACCGTGGCCCCCACTTGCGCCATGTGAATTACACCATAACTCGAACTCACACCGCCCACGATAGTATCAAAATTAAGACATTGCAAATTACTCACCTAGGTGGCCCATACCGCATATGTGGTTGCATGATTGACTCAGTCAAAGGCTTGCAAGGTTAAGTCCTTAGTGTGATCAAGGCAAGACATCCACATACCCTCTGCCCATCGGGCCCACCTTGGCATCCTCGCCCCTTGTCACTTGCCCCAATCCAAGTTATTATCACCCAGTTGATTACCAAGCACCACGTGCCATCAACAATTCAACATCGTCGCGTGACATGACTCGCCACAACAACTCAATCTCATCGTGTGATCCCACATGACACACAAGTTCATAATATTGTTCCATATTCCATTAATCAAGATTAATTATCAATGATTCTGACACATGTGATGACGTGGCAAGGCTAAGCAACTAATACGAACTAAACCTCCAATGTTGATCATAATTACTAATCAACTATATTAAACCAATCTAGGTGACAATGGATCATAGCATACAATGACAAGGTAGGGTATAGATCAATCTGGTATATTAGCTACGCCCAATCTAATTTGAAACAATTGTACATTTGAAATATATGCAATAGGGTAAAAAAAATATAGCAATTTTATAAACATGGGTTCAACATGATCAAAGCACAACTTGCCTTGGAATAGGTCCTGATCTGGTTCTGGAACTTGCTCTTGAGTTGTTGAATCTTCCTCCGAATTGTCGCACAATTCAACGTCTACGCGTACCGAAGGAGAAAAGCAAATAAATACCAAAACAGAGAGCAAATGAACTCCAAAATTCAATTAAAATTCAGCATTAAATAGATTTCAATTTTACAAATTTTTAGAAATTTGAATCACTCAAATCCGAGTTACGATGCAAAAGATATAGCCTTTTGAAGTTTGAATTAAATACTGAAATTGCCAAAATCAGATCACACGGCCTCGATCTAATCTTAACCGCCCGCGATTTCTTTCCAACGGCGATGATCAGCCCGAATCCCGAACCGGTACGACAAGATCCCACCCGCGCGATCTTGATCCAACTACGAGACGCGATTTCCGGCAGCCAAGCGGGCGCGCTTCTCCGAACCACCACAAGACAAGATGCACTGGCCGAGCCCATTACTGTTCAAAGGTTTTTCAAAAGGTTTTTCCAATTAAATTAATCACCGAAATTCATTTTATTTATTTTAGGCAATAAAACTATTAGGAAAAATCCAAGAAAAATCTCAGAAATACTTTGAGACATTCTGGACTGAAATAAAATATTTTTGGCAAAACTTTATTTTAACTTTGCACAGATTTAAATAGATTTGAACAAAAGGCAATAAACTTGTTTTGAAATTAATTCAAATAACTCCAGAAAAATCCAAATAAATTCCAGAAAATCATAAATGCACTTTTAAGCAATAAACTAATATATAAGCAAATTTTTGGGATGTTACAATAACTTATATAAAAAGTTTTGAAAATAATTGATATGATTTATATACCTAATTAAATAAAATACCAAAATGCAAATTTTGTACAATGCACAGTGTCAGAATTTTAATTAATTCATTATAGAATGTTTTGGTCCGAAAATTTTACTGGGAGATTAGCACTTCTAGGAGATGTTGGTCAAAAATGTTTCAGAAAAATCTACCACGATTTGATAGCCATTTTAATGCTCACATGGAGTTGTCTGAGCTGAGCCAAATCCTTTTTCCCTCCGGTCTCACTGTCATTTGGGCCCAGGGTCTGTAGCAGCTTGGTGCGCTGGCAGGTGACGCTGGAGCATTTCTCTCGCTGCCAGTGGGGTCAGACCCACCCGTCAGCCCCGACCTCGCTCTCCCTCACTCCTTTTTCCTCTCCCGGCCGAGTCAAGCCCGAGCCCTCTAGAGCCTTCGCCGTCCTCCCTCTGCATCTCAGCAACACCCGCGCCGCTCGTCCAATCGCTTGTCGTCACACTCATCCTCGAGTCTCCCGCACCATACCCCGACCATACCGTGCGGCCCTGTGCCCTCAAAATCCCGTGCCAGCTCGCCCTCCCTCCGTCCAGAGCCGCCGCAATAATGAGCTCGTGTTCAAACACTGGGGAGACCGACTTCCTTGGCTATAAATGCCCCACATGCGTCACATTGAGGCCCTCGTTTCTCCTCAGCACACCAGCTACACAAGCCAATACCTCACTCATTCGTTTCTCGCCATTACAGTAGAGAGAGCCGAAAGGGGGAAACTTGGCAATTCGGGTCATATTGTCCCCAATCCTTCAAATCGATCTCTCACAGAACTTCTTTAGCATCACTAGATTACTGACCGACTTCTCTCTTGGTTCCTTTTTGCCTGCAGCAACACCCCACCTCCGCCACTTTCTTCTTCGCGGCCGGCAGCCGTTGGCAGCCAACTGCGGCTCTTCTCCGACCGCATCTTCAGGTGAAATGGAACCCCTAAAGTTCACTGATTCTCACTATGTCTTCCTCCGGTAGAAATGCGCCATGTGGACCGCTGACATGTGGACCGCGCTTGCCAGTCACTGGTCGCACCTGTGCGGTCACTGGCAAGTGGGTTCTGCCAGTCAGTGGGCCGGGCCGGTTCAAATCGCCCACCCGCACGCGTGAAAAGCCGCTTTCCGGCAAGGAAAGCGTATTTTTGCAATTTCTAGTGATTTTCAAAGAAACCGATTTGAATCAAATACTAATAATTTTTGAACCATCTAGCCAAAAATAGTGAAATCAATTTCTAAATTCATGAAAAATTCTGTAGATTCAGAATATACAAAAATATTTTGAAAAAGATCCCTGGGTAATTTTGAAATTCAAATTTGGATAAAGTGGCTAAAGATATGCTTTATACAAAATTTCTGCAAATAAGCTTAGAAGTTAATGAAACTAATTTTTCTAGGATCCCCATGTTTCCAGGAGCTCAAATATATAAAAATATTTAATTTTCATGTATGTTTGAACTACTTTCCATTTAAGTTTTGCTTTCAATACACTAAAAATTTAGATATATATATATATATATATATATATATATATAAGTATATGAAAGAAATATGAAATGAGTGAAATTTAATTTTCTGAATTTCAGAAAGGAAGTAGAATGCTTGAACTTGCCAAAATGATTAAGGAGTAAACTTAATTAGGATTACCTCTAAGATTATGATGTAACCCAAGTGTCAATTGTACACATACATATACATATATATATATACATATACATATATACATATACATATATATATATACATATATATATATGTATGTATATGTATATATGTATATATAAATATGCATAGGAAATCAACTAGTTGAAATATAGATTTTGTGGGCTCAAATCCATGAACAAATCTAGTAACCTAGCTTCATAAACTAAGTTTAATCAACCCCTTTTCTTTATGCATCGCTAGGATAGGTGCTTTTTGCACAGAACCCTTTATTCTATGTTCTAAATTTCTTTAATCTAGATAATTTTAGCATCTATAATTCGAAGTTATAAATATAAGAATTTATAATTTTAGCCTCTTGAATTCGTAATATAAGAATAAATAATCCACAAGAAAAACTCATGTTGTTCATCATAAGAAGCATTAACGCTTTGGATGCGTAATTAATTACATCATGAAGTCTTAAAATTTTATAATCCAAACCCTAAGAGATACCCTTATTTTCTGCAGTTAATCTTTATTTGGTTTACTATCTGTTTTCTTTTTGCCCTTGTTGAAATTTCATATTTGCTATATTTCCGTTTGGTCGACGTGTAGAGTCTGACGTGCTCGAGGAAGAAGACGACTCCGTCGCAGATCCAGATCCTGATCTAGACAGTGAGTTACAAGGCAAGCACCCCCTTGATCATGTCGAGCCTGATAATTTACCTACATTATGTTGTTTTTGTCTATGTACTATGCATCCGGATAATTCTCCATAGAACTGCTAAATTGGGTTGGAACTGTAGTTAATCCTGTAAATTATGGTTTACCTCAATCTGTATGAACATGTGAACCTTGTAAACCTTAGTTTGAACTAGACATGCTTAATGTCATTTTGGGTATAACCGCTAGTGTAATATTCCTGCTTAAGCTGCTTGTCGTGTTTTCAGTCCTTTCAAAGAATGTATGGTCCTCATTTGGGAAAATGTTGCGGGTATTTGGTTAAAAACCCAAAATAAAACTATGGTTTGACGCGGGCGATTATTGGCAATAGTCGGAGGTGCAAAGGGAGTTGCACGAGTGTAGGGTGGAGTATCGCCTGTGTCGGATTAAGGACCGAGCAATGGGACGCTATAGATCTAAGAAATTTGTACAACCACGAGGGCTTGTATGGGCTAGTCTTAGCCTATTAAGTTGTTTAGATGTGGCTTTGCATCTAAGGAAGGCGGGAGATTGCACAGGCATTCCGGTTTGGTTTGCTTGTAGGGGTTTCTACATACCAATGCAACGGTGTACGCCTTGCCATGAACAGAAATGTGGTGTTGGATGTGATGAAAATGGATCCACAACTTGGGTGAGTGTTTCTGTTTTCATGGCGAGGGTCAAACGTCCCGGGCTGGTTCAAAGCGACGTCTAAATAATGTAACGGCTCTGTATGATCTCCTTGCCGACACACCAGATGATTCTTGCTTTCACGCAGGGCACGGGATGTTTGACGATGATTTTCCCTAGGTTTGCCAAGTCAGTTGCCTGAGGGTTAGCGGGCAAACCACGAGGCTTTTGGAGTTCTTTAACTCTCTTTTTTCCGCTGTTCAGTCTTTGTAAATTTTAAACTCTGTATAATTATTTCTGCTTGTATTACATACTTATCAGTTTAATATCTTGTGGTTGTGATATGAATGTTGTAAACATGTGAGTGCTAGCCACTGATCATGGGACTAGTACAGTAATTGTCGGGACCCGGATTTGCAAATCCGAAACCCTCTGTGTATACTGCACTAGTCCAAGATCACGCTAGTGCACACAGTGGAAACATAGATGAAATACCATTCCATACAACGGATTAACTAGGAAGAAGCAATTTATTTTTGAATAAAGCAAACGACCTTATGGTCAATGTTTACACCATTATGCCTTAAGGGCTTAAGAAACAAATACTATTGCAGCGGAAAAGATAACTTGAACCATTCGACATGCCACAGGCAATCGTCTGGGGAACGCCTTCCTAATCCACGTAGTCTTCATAGAATTCCTCCTCATGATATTCATTATCTCCTTCAGCAACTGATCAACAAGGGCATAAAGCTGTGAGTACAAAGGTACTCAACAAGCCGTAGGGAAATGATGCAATATATTTATGCACGGCTTGACAAGGATGGCTATATAGTTCTTTTGCAGAAAGCAATAACTTGAATTGAAATACAATAAATAGATTGAAAGCATATTTATGAAAAGATAAATAAATAACTGATATATCAATGATAGACAACAAAACAACAGTGAACTCCCCGTTCACATCCCAACAATTCCACATTCCACATTTTATGAAACACTCTATACCCCGTGTGAAATTCCCGGGCTATGTCCATGACCGCGGACGCGGCTATTCGAATAGTTTTACACTCTGCAGAGGTTGTACAACTTTACCCACAAGACATGAACATCTCTTTGTGCAATCGATCTTAACACACTTCCTTTGGTGTGTCGCAGAGATATCATGACAAAGTTGTATCAGGCAAGACATCCACATCCCAATGTGCTAGAAAGCACCCCCTTTACTGCACGATCACTTGCCCGAGGGAAAACAATTCGTTCAACCAAGACCAATGGCAACCCCCGCCATGGTAGAACAAATTTTACAACAGTGGCTACCGGCCACGATTCAATATCTCATTAAGTCAATATTATCATTATTCACATGTGACATGAATCCCAACGTATATGTAAGCATGTCTAAGCATAGCTACGATAACCCAATGTTGGTATAATGATTATGTCCAACTAGTAATGTCCCAACCTAGGTTTAACAATGGATACATGGCATACAACTAATCAAGATGGCATAATGTCAACTAGGTATACATCTACTCCCATTAAATAAGCATTGATACACAAAATAGCATGCAATTGTAATAAAATAAATTACTTTTGCAAACATAGGATCAATATGATCAAAGGATTACGACTTGCCTTGCTGATCTAGTGCTGAATCTTGGTCTTCGAAGTCTTCGTTCGCTCCCTCGGAATTAGCGTCTACCGGAAAAGAAGCAACAAAACCAAATAAATACAAAATAGAGACTCAAACCAGCTCAAAACTGAAAATAAATGGCTCTGGAAGATAGATCTTGATTTTAGAAGAATTTAGAAACTTGAATCGCCTCAATCGGAGTTCGTATGAGCGAGAACGAGCTTCTGGAAAATTAAATTCAGAGAAAATACGGAAAATCAGAAAATCAGAAATTCTGGATTTATTTTTGTACTGGAAAAAGGATTTATTGCGCAACGCTGACGTCAGCCGGCTCACGGTGGACAAGGTCCACGGCGCGGGCTCGGTCCACCGCGGCGCCGGCGACGGCCGACGTCATCGCCGACGCAGCTGGCCGACGCGGGTAGCGACGCTGGCGGCCACGCAGCCCACAGATCCGCGAGAGGCCGACGGACGGCGGCGGACTGCGGCGGAAGGAGGCGTGGCGCGATCGGGCGTTGGCTAGAGATCCAACGGCGGGCGCGGCGGCCGAGGTCGACGGCGAGCGGGCGGCGCCACTCACCGGAGATGAAGAAGAAGGCACAACAACCGGAGGAGACGCGCGATCGGATCGGGGCCAAGGCGAACCGGGAGGGCGACGTGGGCAGCTCAGAAGACCAACGGATGCGGCGGAGGGGCACCGCGGCGACGGAAATGACGGCGGAAGGGCTCGGGCGCGCGAGGACTCCGCGAGCTCGCATGGCAACGGCGGCAGGCTAGGCGCGAGAGGGGGCAAAAGGCGGCGCGAGGCGATCCTCGGGGTGTCGGGTGGGCTTTATAGCCCTCGGGCGTGTTCGACGCTGAAACCGAGCTCGGCGTCGGGCGACAGGACTTGAGCGGGCGGTGGCTAGGGTTTCATGCGCACGGCCGCACCGGGCCGAGGCGGGCGAACGGGCCACGAGCCGGGCGGGTGGTCAGCGCAGCGGGCGGGCGGAGAAACGGGCGCGCGGAAAAAAAGCGGGCGGAGAGGATTCGGCCCGAGAGGGTTTTTCGGAAATTTTAAAACATTTTCTGACTTTAGAAATTACAAGAAATTCCAACAAATGCATATAAATTCAAATAAATATCAAATAAATTCAGAAAAATCCCCAAATATACAGAAAAAATCCTTGAAGCACAAGGAACCCAACTAAAACTGAAATTCTTCAGTTTGATGAATGGTTTATTCAAATTAAATCCTTTCATTTATGGAAAATTCAAATTAAGCTGGAATTAATTCGAAGAAATGCAAATGGTTCATCTTTGATTTCTAACATTCCAAAACTTCAATTTTTGGGATGTTACAAACCTCCCCCCCTTAAATGGAATCTCGACCCGAGATTCAGTGCTAGGAATAGGTGGGAAACTCGGACTTGAGATCCTCTTCGGCTCCCAAGTAGCTTCCGCTTCTGCATGGTTGCTCCACTGGACCTTGCAAAAAACGGATGATCTTGCTTCTCGTGATACGCTCTGCGATATCCAAAATTTTCACTGGTTGCTCCTTGTAGGTAAGATCCTCTTGCAGATCAATAGCTTCCAATGGCATCTGTTCCTCTGGCACACGCAGACATTTCTTCAACTGCGATACATGGAACACATCATGGATTCCGGCAAAAGACTGAGGCAATTCTAACTTGTAGGCAACCTCTCCTCTCCGTTCCAAGATTTTGAACGGCCCACATATCTAGGGGCAAGCTTTCCTTTTACTTGAAATCTCTTAACTCCTTTGAGATGGTTGACTCTGAGGTAAACATAATCATCGGGCTCGAAACTCAAATCTCGACGACGATTATCTGCATAACTCTTCTGTCTGCTTTGAGCTATCTTCAATCTGTCTCGAATTAATTGGACTTGCTCTTCGGCTTCTTGCAGTATGGCAGGACCAAACAATTGTCTTTCTCCTGACTCCTTCCAGTTGAGAGGGGTTCTGCACTTTCTTCCATATAAGGCTTCAAAAGGTGACATTTGCAAACTGGCTTGATAACTATTGTTGTACGAAAACTCTGCATAGGGCAAACACTTGTCCCACTTGGCACCATAAGTTAAGGCATAAGCCCTTAACATATCCTCAAGAATCTGATTCACACGCTCAGTCTGTCCATCAGTTTGAGGGTGATAGGCAGTACTGAATCTGAGATGAGTTCCCATGGCTTCATGCGCACTCGCCAAAAGCGAGGTAAATTGGGTTCCTCTATCAGACACTATCTTCTTAGGCACTCCGTGAAGACTGACGATCCTTGACATATATAACTCTGCTAATTTATCTCCTGCATAGGTAGTCTTAACTGGAATGAAGTGAGCTACCTTAGTCAATCGATCCACTATTACCCAGATCGAGTCATAACCTGCTTGGGTCTTAGGAAATCCGGTAATGAAATCCATACCAATTTCTTCCCACTTCCATTCGAATCTTCAATGGTCGCAGAATCCTGCCGCCTTTGATGCTCTGCCTTGACCTTCTGGCAGACATCACAAAGTGCAACATACTCTGCAATCTCACGCTTCATACTAGGACACCAATACCTATCCTTGAGGTCTTGATACATCTTGGTACTTCCAGGATGAATGGAGTATAAAGTCTAATGCGCTTCCTTGAGAATCAACTCCTTAAGCTCTTTCTGATCTGGTACGCAAATACGCTTCTCATACCAAATAGTACCTTGTTCATCTTCAGTGAAACTTGGGGCTTTTCCTTTCTTCATATTGCTCTTAATCTCCTTGATATCGGCATCATCTACCTGTGCTTCTCGAATCTGATCTTCCAACGTAGGGCGTACTTCCAAAGTAGCTAAATACCCTTCCTGAACCAATTCCAAACTAAGCTTCAAATTCCTTATAAAGGGTGGTGACTTTCCTTAATCATCGAGTATTGCAAGAGCTCTTTCTACTCAAAGCATCGGCTCGACATTGGCCTTGCCTGGATGATAATGAAATCCAAATGTCATAGTCCTTAATCAATTCCAACCATCTTCTTTGTCTCATATTGAGGTCAGCTTGGGTAAAGATATACTTCAAACTCTTGTGATCAGTGTAAACTTCACAACGATTACCAATGAGATAGTGACGCCAAATCTTTAAAGCATGCACTACGGCTGCTAATTCCAAATCATGGGTAGGATAGTTGACTTCATGTGGCCTTAGTTGTCGCGAAGCATACGCTACAACCTTCTTATCTTGCATTAGCACACAACCGAGTCCTTGTCGGGATGCATCACAAAATATCTCAAAATCCTTCCTATTATCCGCGTAATAAGCACCGGGCGCTTGTCAAACACTTCTTTAACTCTTGAAAACTTTGCTCACACTCCGATGTCCAAACAAATTTCTTCTCTTTCTTTAAGAGTTGAGTGAGCGGTCTAGCTTTTCTAGAAAACCCTTCTATGAAACGGCGATAATATCCTGCCATTCCAAGAAAACTTCGAATTTGGGGTACCGTCTTGGGTGACTCCCAACTTAGCACATCTCGCACCTTTCCGTGGTCAACAATGACTCCTTCCGCGATATGACATGTCCTAGGAAAGCAACTTCTTTCATCCGAACTCACATTTATCAACTTCGTGATAAAGTCGATTCTCTCTTAGCTTCGTTAAAATTTGGCGCAAGTGATCCTCATGTTCTTCCTCATTTTTGAAGTAGATTAGAATGTCATCAATGAAAACAACAACAAATTTATCCAAATATTCCATGAATACCTTATTCATCAAGGTCATGAAGTAGGCAGGGGCATTAGTCAATCCAAAAGACATCACGGTATACTCATACTGTCCATACCGAGTAAAAAAAGCTGTTTTGGGTATATCCTCTTGACGAATCTTCAACTGGTGATATCCTGATCTCAGGTCAATCTTCGAGAACACTCTGGCTCCTTGAAGTTGGTCAAACAAATCATCGATTCTTGGCAGAGGGTACTTATTCTTGATGGTGACCTCATTGAGTGAGCGGTAATCTACACACATTCTCTGAGTTCCATCTTTCTTTTCAACTAGAAGAACTGGCGCTCCCCATGGCGAAGAACTTGGTCGAACAAAACCTTGATCTTGCAGCTCTTTAATCTGTCTTTTTACTTCGGCTAACTGTCGGGACCCGGATTTACAAATCCGAAACCCTCTGTGTATACTGCACTAGTCCAGGATCACGCTAGTGCACACAGTGGAAACACAGATGTAATATCATTCCATACAACGAATTAATTAAGAAGAAGCAAATTATTATTAAATAAAGCAAACGACCTTATGGTCAATGTTTACACCATTGTGCCTTAAGGGCTTAAGAAACAAATACTATTGCAGCGGAAAAGATAACTTGAACCATTCGACATGCCACGTGCAATCGTCTGGGAACGCCTTCCTAATCCACGTAGTCTTCATAGAATTCCTCTTCATGAGATTCATTATGTCCTTCAAAGAATCGATCAACAAGGGCATAAAGCCGTGAGTACAAAGGTACTCAAGAAGTCGTAGGGAATTGATGCAAAATATTTATGCACGGCTTGACAAGGATGGCTATATAGTTTATTTTGCGTAAAGCAATAACTTGAATGGAAATACAATAAATAGATTGAAAGCATATTTATGAAAACATAAATAAATAATCGATAGATCAATGATAGACAACAAAACAACAAAGAACTCCCGCTCACATCCCAACAATTCCACATTCCACATTTCATGAACACTCTATACCCCGTGTGAAATTCCCGGGCTTTGTCCATGACCGCGGACGCGGCTATCCGAATAGTTTTACACTCTGCAGAGGTTGTACAACTTTACCCACAAGACATGAACATCTCTTTGTGCAAACGTTACTAACACACTTCCTTTGGTGTGTCGCAGAGATATCATGACAGCCTTTACAATGCATTGTCTAAACTCGAGACGCCTCGCTAAGGTTTCGCCCATAAGGCCCCTCTTGCGCCATGTGAATCTACCCGTCCATCCGGAACCCACACCACCATTGGCGATACTCAAGACTAGACATTACAAATTAATCACCTAGGTCTGTCCCATTCCGGACATGTGGTAGTACGATTAGACCCAGTTCAATGGCGCACAAGATTAAGTCCTTAAGTTGTCTCGGGCAAGACATCCACATCCCAACGTGCTAGAAAGCACCCCTTTATCGCACGATCACTTGCCCGAGGGAAAACAATTGTTCAACCAAGACCAATGGCAAACCCCGCCATGGTACAACAAATTTTACAACAAAGGGCTAACGGCCACGATTCAATATCTCATTAAGTCAAGATTAACATTATTCAACATGTGACATGAATCCCAACGATATGTAAGCATGTCTAAGCATAGCTACGATAACCCAATGTTGGTATTATGATTATGTCCAACTAGTAATGTCCCAACCTAGGTTTAACAATGGATACATGGCATACAACGAATCAAGGTGGCATAATGTCAACTAGGCATACATCTACTCCCATTAAATAAACATTGATACGTAAATAGCATGCAAGTGTATAAAATAAATTACTTTGCAAACATAGGATCAATATGATCAAAGGTTACGACTTGCCTTGCTGATCTAGTGTGAATCTTGGTCTTGAAGTCTTCGTTCGCTTCCTCGGAATTAGCGCTCACCGAAAATAAGCAACGAAACCAAATAAATACAAAACAGAGACTCAAACAAGCTCAAAACTGAAAATAAATGGCTCTGGAAGATAGATCTTGATTTTAGAAAAATTTAGAAACTTGAATCGCCTCAATCGGAGTTCGTATGAGCGAGAACGGGCCTCCGAAAGATTAAATTCAGAGAAAATACAGAAAATCAGAAAATCAGAATTTTCTGGATTTATTTTTGTACTAAAAAAGGAATTTATTGCGCAACGCTGACGTCATCGGGTTCACAGTGGACTGGGTCCACGGCGCCTACGGTTCACCGTGCACCGGTGCACCTGCGGACGCGGGCCACGACGCACGCCTCGGCCGACGCAGCGCGACGCAGCGCCACGCTGCGCGCGCATCCGACGCGACGCAAGATCCGACGGCAGAGGAGTGGCGCAGCGGCCGAGGTGACGCGCACGATCCGGTCGCGTCGATCCGGCGATCGGACGGCGGGGGCGCAAGAGCTCGGCCGACAGAGACGTGGCGCGATCCGAGACGCACACAAAGCGATCGGATGGCGGATGGCGAGGCGAAGAAGAACGGCGGCGAGGTTTTACCGAGACGGGGAGAAGACGAGGCCGGCGGCGGAGGAGAGCCGGATCGGGCGCGGGCAAGGCGAACCGGGAGGGGACGACGCGGCAACTCGGAGATGCAAGCGGGGGCGGCGAAAGCGCACCGCGCGGCGAAGAAAAGCTGGAAGATCTCGGCAAGGCGGCGGACTCCGGCGAGCTCACGCGAAGGATCGGCGACGTCTCGGGCGGCGAAGCGGGGCAAAGAAGCGGCGCGAGGAGGGGAACCTCGGCGGCGTGCGACGGCTTTATAGCCTCGGGAACGCGCGGGCGGACGCGACTCGAGACGGCACAGTCTTGCGGCGGACTCCGAGTCGGCGGCTAGGGTTTCATGGCGCGATCCCACCGCGACACGTGGCGTCGACGGACGGCCGACGCGGCTGAAGCGAGGCAGCCGAGCGGGTCATACATGAGGGTGGGCCGAGCGAGAGGTAAGGCGAAGCGGCCGAGGAACGGGCAGAGAGGATTCAGCCCAAGAGGCTTTTGAAAATAAAAACATTTTCCGATTTAAGAAAAATCCAGAATTTCAAATAAATTCAAATAAATATCAAATAAATTCAGAAAAATCCCCAAAAATACAGAAAAATTCCTTGGAGCACAAGGAATCCCACAAAAACTGAAATTCTTTAATTTGATGAATAGTTTAGTCAAATTAAATCCTTTTATTATTTAGAAATTCAAATTAAGTCGAGTTAATTCAAGAAAATGCAAATGGTTAAATTTTGAATTCCAACATTCCAAAACTCAAATTTTGGGATGTTACAAACCTCCCCTTAAATGGAATCTCGACCCGAGATTCAGTCGCTAGGAATAGGTGGGAAACTCGGACTTGAGATCCTCTTCTCGCTCCCAAGTTGCTTCCTCTTACGAATGATGGCTCCATCGACCTTGCAAAAGCGGATGATCTTGCTTCTCGTGATACGCTCTGCGATATCCAAAATTTTCACCGTTGCTCCTTGTAGGTAAGATCCTCTTGCAAATCAATGGCTTCCAATGACATCTGTTCTTCCGCACACGCAGCATTTCTTCAATCTGCGATACATGGAACACATCATGGATTCCAAAGAAAAGATCGAGGCAATTCTAACTTGTAGGCAACCTCGCCTCTTCGCTCCAAGATTTTGAACGGTCCCACATATCTAGGGCAAGCTTTCCTTTTACTTGAAATCTCTTAACTCCTTTGAGAGGAGTAACTCGAGGTAAACATAATCATTGGGCTCAAACTCAAATCTCTGCGACGATTATCGCATAACTCTTCTCATGCGCTTTGAGCTATCTTCAAGCGGTCTCGAATTAGTTGAACTTGCTCTTGGCTTCTTGCGATATGGCAGACCAAACAATTGTCTTTCTCCGACTCCTTCCAGCTTGAGAGGGTTCTGCACTTCCTTCCATATAAGGCTTCAAAAGGCGACATTTGCGGTGGCTTGATAACTATTGTTGTACGAAAACTTCGGCGTAGGGCAAACACTTGTCCCACTTGACACCATAAGTTAAGGCACAAGCTCTTAACATATCCTCAAGAATCGATTCACACGCCATCTGTCCATCGGTTTGAGGGTGATAGGCGATCTTGAATCGAGATGAGTTCCCATGGCTTCGTGCGCACTCGCCAAAACGAGAGTAAACCGGGTTCCTCTATCGGACACTATCTTCTTAGGCACTCCGTGAAGACCGCGATCCTTGACATATATAACTCGCTAATTTATCTCCCGCATAGGTAGTCTTAATCGGAATGAAGTGAGCTACCTTAGTCAATCGATCCACTATTACCCGGATCGAGTCATAACTCGCTTGGGTTTTAGGAAATCCGTAATGAAATCCATACCAATTTCTTCCCACTTCCACTCTGGAATCTTCAATGGTCGCAGCAATCCTGCTGCCTCTCGATGCTCTGCCTTGACCTTCCGCGGACATCACAAAGTGCAACATATTCGCAATCTCACGCTTCATACTAGGCCACCAATACCTTTCCTTGAGGTCTTGATACATCTTGGTACTTCCAGATGAATGGAGTATAAAGTCTCATGCGCTTCCTTGAGAATCAACTCCTTAAGCTCTTTACGATCCGCACGCAAATACGCTTCTCATACCAAATAGTACCTTGTTCATCTTCGAGAAACACGAGGCTTTTCCTTTCTTCATATTGCTCTTAATCTCCTTAATGTCGGCATCATCTACCCGTGCTTCTCGAATCGATCTTCCAACGAGGGCGTACTTCCAAAGTAGCTAAATACCCTCTGAATCAATTCCAAACTAAGCTTCAAATTCCTTATAGAGGGTGGTGACTTTCCTTAATCATCGAGTATGGCAAGAGCTCTTTCTACTCAAAGCATCGGCTACGACATTGGCCTTGCACGGATGATAATGAATCCCAATGTCATAGTCCTTGATCAATTCCAACCATCTTCTTTGTCTCATATTGAGGTCACTTGGGTAAAATATACTTCAAACTCTTGTGATCGTGATAAACTTCACAACGATTACCAATGAGATAGTGACGCTAAATCTTTAAAGCATGCACTACTACCGCTAATTCCAAATCATGGGTAGGATAGTTAACTTCATGTGGCCTCGGTTGTCGTGAAGCATACGCTACAACCTTCTTATCTTGCATTAGCACACAACCGAGTCCTTGTCGGGATGCATCACGAATATCTCAAAATCCTTCCTATTATCCGCGTAATAAGCACCGGGCGCTTGTCAAACACTTCTTTAATTCTTGAAAACTTTGCTCACACTCCGATGTCCAAACAAATTTCTTTTCCTTCTTTAAAAGTTGAGTGAGCGGTCTAGCTTTTCTAGAAAACCCTTCTATGAAACGGCGATAATATCCCGCCATTCCAAGAAAACTTGGTTTGGGGTACCGTCTTGGGTGACTCCCAACTTAGCACATCTCGTACCTTTCCGGTCAACAATGACTCCTTCTCCGATATGACATGTCCTAGGAAAGCAACTTCTTTCATCCGAACTCACATTTACTAAACTTTGCATAAAGTCGATTCTCTCTTAGCTTCGTTAAAATTTGGCGCAAGTGATCCTCATGTTCTTCCTCACTTTTGGAGTAGATCGAATGTCGCCAATGAAAACAACAACAAACTTATCCAAATATTCCATGAATACTTTATTCATCAAGGTCATGAAGTAGGCGGGGCATTGGTCAATCCAAAGGACATCACGGTATACTCATCTTGCCCATACCGAGTAACAAAAGCTGTTTTGGGAATATCCTCTTGTGAATCTTCAACCGGTGGTAACTCGATCTTAAATCAATCTTCGAGAACACTCGGCTCCTTGAAGTTGGTCAAATAAATCATCGATTCTTGGCGAGGGTACTTATTTTTGATGGTGACCTCATTGAGTGAGCGATAATCTACACACATTCTCTGGGTTCCATCTTTCTTTTCAACTAGAAGAACTGGTGCTCCCCATGGCGAAGAACTTGGTCGAACAAATCCTTGATCTTGCAGCTCTTTAATCTGTCTCTTTACTTCGGCTAACTCATTAGCAGGCATCCTATAAGGTCTCTTGGAAATGGGTGGCGTTCCAGGAACTAGTTCTATCAAGAACTCTATATCTCGATCCGGTGGCATCCTGCAACTCATCCGAAACACGTCAGAAATTCACGGCGATCGCACATCTTCCAAGCTTATTCCTTTGGCACTACAAACTTTAATCCCTTCGGACTGATCTGAAGCGGCTTGAACTTTTAACTTGGATCCATCTGGACTGGTTAAGGTGATCTCTCTATTCCCACAATCCAAAACTGCTTGGTTCTTGGAGAGCCAATCCATTCCTAGGATCACATCTAGGGACTTGGTGTCTAGGACAATAAGGTTGGCTAGAAATTCTACCCCTCCAATTAATATCTTAACCGGGCAGCCTTGGTTCGTACTCAAATCGTAACCGTGAGATTGCACTAATAAAACGATCTTAAGAGGCATTGTCTTTAATTGATGATTTGCGGCAAAACTCAGAAACAAGCGAATGCGTAGCTCGAATCAAACAAAACCATGGCGGATCTTTGAGTTGACTAGGAGCTTACCTAGTATGACGTCTGGTGCAGACTGGGCATCCTCGGTGGTGACGTGATTCACGCGGCCTCTTCCAGCAGGCGGCGGAGTCCTGGTGGCTTGATTAGGAGTTTGGGGCACTCCACGTCCTGATCCTGGTGCGGGGGTCTTGGCTGGCGTAGATCCCAAGTTGAAACGAACCGGCGTCACAGCTTGCTTCCTTGGACAGTTGTTGGCATAGTGACCAAGTTCATGACAGTTGAAACATGTGACTCCTGCAGCTGGATTACTGTTTCTCTGAGGTGGATTCTTTGTTGGCGCTAGGGTTGCGATTGCTGAAGGAGTCTGGGCGAGTCTTTGGTGCGAGGGTCTGAATGTATTCGGAGGAGTGAAGCGAGCGGTGTTGAGCATTGGTTACGACTCTCTGGGTGACTCGATGGGCTCCATGTCGCATCATCTTTCTCTTCGGATTCTTCCAATTCCGACGAGATTCCTCAATGAGCATAGCCTTATCTACGGATCTTGTCGAAATCTGCATAGTCATTGCCAATGACTTGCACCTTTAATCCTGGATTGAGTCCACGCTTGAACTTCTTCTGACGAGCATCATCTGTGGCTACATCCTCTGGTGCGTAGCGAGCGAGTTGAGTGAACTTATTAAGGTATTCACTCACCGACATTCCTTCTTGCTTAAGCTCTCGAAATTCATTCTTCTTCATTTCCACTTTTCCATCGGAATATGAGAGTGGCGGAAGCGGGGAAAACTCGCCCAAGTGATAGTCCGAGGATCATCATGGGCAAGATCAGAGTTCTCCCACCATTCAACAGGCGGTGCCCTCCAAATGATGAGCGGCATAGAGAACCTTCTCACGATTGGTGCATCGGGCAATTTCAAGCTTCTTCTCAATGGAGCGGATCCAATCATCGGCGTCAATGGTTACGAAGAGTTGGAGAAAGTTGGCGGACGAGTCCTCATAAATTCGCTAGCTTGGGTGGAGACGAGCTTGAGGAGGTGCAAAGAGAGCTTGGTTTTGCCGGTTCAACAGATTTGCTAGAACACCTGCGATCAGTTCTGGCGATTCATCATGTTGTTCATGTTCTGCATCATTGTGTTCATAAGCTGAGTCTGAGCTGCTAGAAAATGTCCCATGTTCTGGTCTGTCACTGCTGGTGGTGGCGGTGGTGCATTGGGGTTGGAGTTGGTGTTGGCACTGGCACTGGCATCCGCTGGAGAACTGCGACCGGCTCCAGAACGAGTGTCAACCATCTGAGGTGCAGCGCAAGGGTTTGATAGGTAAGAGGGAAAAGCAGTAGATGCGTGGTAAGATCATCTAGGGGAGAAGGTAATACCCAGGGACAAAAGGATACAACCGAAAGGCTTCAAATTAAGGAGGCAAATCAAGTTTTTTTTTTCAATTAAAGGTATGGTTGTAACACCGTGCTTGGGGCAAGTGTACAACATACCGGACACTCCAAAGAAAGAAAATCTTAGTATACGCGGACTAAACGTAACTAAACCGAAAAGGGTAACACATGCTCAAACACCACGAGCACCAAAACCTATCTTATTTGGTAGGCTTCTGGATATGTCTTTGATGGCTTGATCATCATCTTCCTTGATTTGATTCCTTGCGTAAGACTCGAGGCTTTGAGAAGTTTCATAGGATAAGATCAATTTAAATTTCAAACCATGTTTCAAAGAAGGAAAGGAATAAGAACCTAAGAATAAGTTGAGAGGAGACGAAAACTATTAAGTACCAATTTGTTGGTTTAATTTAGAAAATAATTTTGAAGACCATGCTAACTAGGATGGCGACCTACAATCGATATGGCTCTAATACCATCTCTGCTCGGGACCGGATTTACAAATCAAACCCTCTGTATATCTTGCACTAGTCCAGATCACGCTAGTGCACACAAGTGGAAACATAGATGTAATATCATTCCATACAACGAATTAATTAAGAAGAAGCAAATTATTATTAAATAAAGCAAACGACCTTATGGTCAATGTTTACACCATTATGCCTTAAGGGCTTAAGAAACAAATACTATTGCAATGAAAAGATAACTTGAACCATTCGACATGCCACGAGCAATCGTGCTGGGAACGCCTTCCTAATCCACGTAGTCTTCATAGAATTCCTCTTCATGAGATTCATTATCTCCTTGACAAGAATCGATCAACAAGGGCATAAAGCCGTGAGTACAAAGGTACTCGACAAGCCGTAGGGAATTGATGCAATATATTTATGCACGCTTGACAAGGATGGCTATATAGTTTATTTTGCGAAAGCAATAACTTGAATGGAAATACAATAAATAGATTGAAAGCATATTTATGAAAACATAAATAAATAACGATAGATCAATGATAGACAACAAAACAACAAAGGAACTCCCGTTCACATCCCAACAATTCCACATTCCACATTTCATGAAACACTCTATACCCGTGTGAAATTCCGGGCTTTGTCCATGACCATGACGCGCTATCCGAATAGTTTTACACTCTGCAGAGGTTGTACAACTTTACCCACAAGACATGAACATCTCTTTGTGCAAACGTTACTAACACACTTCCTTTGGTGTGTCGCAGAGATATCATGACAGAGCCTTTACAATGCATTGTCTAAACTCTCAGATCGCTCGCTAAGGTTTCGCCCATAAGGCCCCTCTTGCGCCATGTGAATCTACCCGTCCATCCCGAACCCACACCACCATTGGCGATACTCAAGACTAGACATTACAAATTAATCACCTAGGTCTGTCCCATTCCGGACATGTGGTAGTACGATTAGACCAGTTCAATGGCGCACAAGATTAAGTCCTTAAGTTGTCTCGGGCAAGACATCCACATCCCAACGTGCTAGAAAGCACCCCTTTATCGCACGATCACTTGCCCGAGGGAAAACAATTGTTCAACCAAGACCAATGGCAAACCCGCCATGGTACAACAAATTTTACAACGGTGGCTAACGGCCACGATTCAATATCTCATTAAGTCAAGATTAACATTATTCAACATGTGACATGAATCCCAACGATATGTAAGCATGTCTAAGCATAGCTAC
The DNA here is from genome assembly GCA_036346275.1 of Otatea glauca. NCBI lineage: Eukaryota > Viridiplantae > Streptophyta > Magnoliopsida > Poales > Poaceae > Otatea > Otatea glauca. The sequence goes on along the minus strand of CM070727.1, from coordinate 41,195,714 downwards.
GATAACCCAATGTTGGTATTATGATTATGTCCAACTAGTAATGTCCCAACCTAGGTTTAACAATGGATACATGGCATACAACGAATCAAGGTGGCATAATGTCAACTAGGCATACATCTACTCCCATTAAATAAACATTGATACGTAAATAGCATGCAAGTGTATAAAATAAATTACTTTGCAAACATAGGATCAATATGATCAAAGGTTACGACTTGCCTTGCTGATCTAGTGCTGAATCTTGGTCTTGAAGTCTTCGTTCGCTCCTCGGAATTAGCGTCTCACCGAAAATAAGCAACGAAACCAAATAAATACAAAACAGAGACTCAAACAAGCTCAAAACTGAAAATAAATGGCTCTGGAAGATAGATCTTGATTTTAGAAAAATTTAGAAACTTGAATCGCCTCAATCGGAGTTCGTATGAGCGAGAACGGCCTCGAAAGATTAAATTCAGAGAAAATACAGAAAATCGTAAAATCGAATTTTCTCGATTTATTTTTCTATGAAAAGGAATTTATTGCGCAACGCCGCGTCATCGGGTTCACGGTGGATGGGTCCACGGCGCTGCTGCCGGTTCACCGTGCACCCGTGCACCGTGACGCCGGCCACGACGTAGCCGCCTTTCGACGCAGCAGCGATGACGCAGCGCCACGCGGCGCGCATCCGACGCGACGCAAGATCCGACGGCAGAGGAGTGGCGCGGCGGCCGGAGGTGACGCGGCACGATCCGGCGTCGGCGACCGCGATCGGACGGCGGGGGCGCAAGAGCTCGGCCGACAGAGACGTGGCGCATCCGAGACGCACAAAGCGATCGGATGGCGAGGTTGGCGAAGAAGAACGGCGGCGAGGTTTTACCGAGACGGGGAAGACGAGGCCGGCGGCGGAGGAGAGCCGGATCGGGCGCGGGGCAAGGCGAACCGGGGAGGGGACGACGCGGGCAACTCGGAGATGCAAGCGGGGACGGCGAAACGGCACCGGCGACGAAGAAAAAGCGGTGGAAGATCTCGGCAAGGGCGGCGGACTCCGGCGAGCTCACGCGAAGGATCGGCGACGTCTCGGGCGGCGAGAAGCGGGGCAAAAGAAGCGGCGCGAGGAGGGGAACCTCGGCAGGCGTGCGGCACGGCTTTTATAGCCTCGGGGAACGCGCAACGGACGCGGACTCCGAGACGGCGGCGTGCGGCGGCGGGACTCCGAGTCGGCGGCGGCTAGGGTTTCGCGGGCGCGATCCCAGCCGCACACGTGGCGTCGATCGGACGGCCGACGCGCAGTGGTCGGGCGAGCGAGCCGAGCGAGGCTGAGAGGTGGGCCGAGCGGAGCGGGCTGAGCGAGCGGGCCTGGGAACGGGCTGCAGAGGATTCGGCCCAAGAGGCTTTTTGAAAATAGAAAACATTTTCCGATTTAAGAAAAATCCAGAATTTCAAATAAATTCAAATAAATATCAAATAAATTCAGAAAAATCCCCAAAAATACAGAAAAATTCCTTGGAGCACAAGGAATCCCACAAAAACTGAAATTCTTTAATTTGATGAATAGTTTAGTCAAATTAAATCCTTTTATTATTTAGAAATTCAAATTAAGCTGGAGTTAATTCAAGAAAATGCAAATGGTTAAATTTTGAATTCCAACATTCCAAAACTCAAATTTTTGGGATGTTACACTAACTCATTAGCAGGCATCCTATAAGGTCTCTTGGAAATGGGTGGCGTTCCAGGGACTAGTTCTATCAAAACTCTATATCTCGGTCCGGTGGCATCCCAGGCAATTCATCTGGAAACACATCAGGAAATTCGTTGGCGACTGGCACATCTTCCAAACTTATTCCTTTGGCACTGCAAACTTTAATCCCTTCGGACTGATCTGAATCGGCTTGAACTTTTAACTTGGCTCCATCTGGACTGGTTAAGGTGATCTCTCTATTCCCACAATCCAGAACTGCTTGGTTCTTGGAAAGCCAATCCATTCCTAGGATCACATCTAGGGACTTGGTGTCTAGGACAATAAGGTTGGCTAGAAATTCTACCCTCCAATTAATATCTTAACTTCGGGCACCTTGGTTCGTACTCAAATCAGAACCAGGAGATTGCACTAATAAAATAGTCTTAAGAGGCATTGTCTTTAATTGATGCTTTGCAGCAAAACTTCGAGAAACAAACGAATGCGTAGCTCCAAAATCAAACAAAACCATGGCAGATGCTGAGTTGACTAGGAGCTTACCTAGTATGACGTGCAGTGCGGTAGGGCATCCTCGGTGGTGACGTGATTCACGCGCCTCTTCCGGAAAGCGGCCGAGTCTGGTGGCTTGATTGGGAGTCAGGGCACTCCACGCCCCGATCCCGGGCGGGGTCTTGGTGGCGTAGATCCCAAATTGAAGCGGATCAAGTCCACGGCTTGCTTCCCGGGCAATTATTGGTATAGTGACCGAGTTCATGACGGTTGAAACAGTGACTCCTGCACTGGATTCCTGTTCCTCCGAGGTGGATTCTTTGTTGGTCTTGAGGTTGCGATTGCTGGAGGAGCCGGGCGAGTCTTTGGTGCGAGGGTCTGAATGTATTCGGAGGAGTGAAACGAGCAGGCTGTTGAGCATTTGTTCTGACTCTCTGCTGGTGACTCTGATGGGCTCCATGCTGCATCATCTTTCTCTTACGGGATTCTTCCAACTCCCGACGAGATTCCTCAATAAGCATAGCTTTATCTACAAGGTGCTGAAAATCTGCATAGTCATTGCCAATGACTTGCACCTTTAGTCCTAGATTGAGTCCACGCTTGAACTTCTTCTAGCGAGCATCATCTGTAGCTACATCCTCTGGAGCGTAGCGAGCGAGTTGAGTGAACTTATTGAGGTATTCACTCACTGACATCCCTTCCTGCTTAAGCCCTCGAAACTCATTCTTCTTCATTTCCACCTTTCCATCAGGAATATGAGAGTGGCGGAAAGCAGTGGAAAACTCTGCCCAAGTGATAGTCTGAGGATCATCATGGGCGGCACTATAGTTCTCCCACCATTCAGCGGCGGTGCCCTCCAGCTGATGAGCGGCATAGAGAACCTTCTCACGATTGGTGCACTGGGCAATTTCAAGCTTCTTCTCAATGGAGCGGATCCAATCATCGGCGTCCAATGGTCCTGAAGAGTTGGAGAAAGTTGGCGGACGAGTCCGCATAAATTCTGCTAGCTTGGACTGGGGACGAGCTTGAGGAGGTGCAGCAGCAGCTTGGTTTTGCTGGTTCAACAGATTGGCTAGGGCAACTGCAGTCTGGTTCTGCTGATTCATCATGTTGTTCATGTTCTGCATCATTGTATTCATTAGCTGAGTCTGAGCTGCTAGAAAATGTCCCATGTTCTGGTCTGTCACTGCTGGTGGTGGCGGTGGTGCATTGGGGTTGGGGTTGGTGTTGGCACTGGCACTGGCATCCGTTGGAGAACTGCGACCGGCTCCAGAACGAGTGTCAACCATCTGAGATCCAGCACAAGGGTTGATAGGTAAGAGGGAAAAGCAGTAGACGAGTGGTAAGATCATCTAGGGGAGAAGGTAATACCCAGGGACAAAAGGATACAACCGAAAGGCTTCAAATTAAGGAGGCAAATAAAGTTTTTTTTTCAATTAAAGGTATGGTTGTAACACCGTGCTTGGGGCAAGTGTACAACATACCAGACACTCAAGCAAAGAAAATCTTAGTATACGCGGACTAAACGTAACTAAACTGAAAAGGGGAAAAACATGCTCAAACATCACTGAGCCCAAAACTATCTTATATGGTGGTCTTCTCGGATATGGCTTTGATGGCTTGATCATCATCTTTCTTGATTTGATTCCTTGCAAAAGGCTCGAGGTTTTGAGAAGTTTCAAGAGATAAGATCAATTTAAATTTCAAAACCATGTTTCAGCAAAGGAGAGGAATAAGAACCTAAGAATAAGACGAGAGGAGACGAAAACTGTTAGGTACCAATTTCGTTGGTTTGATTTAGAAATAATTTTGAAGACCATGCTAACTAGGATAGCGACCTACAGTCGATATGGCTCTGATACCATCTCTGCTGGGACCCGATTTGCAAATCCAAACCCTTCTGTGTATACCGCACTAGTCCAGATCACGCTTAGTGCACACAAAGGGAAACATAGATGAAATACCGTTCCATACAACGAATTAACTAGGAAGAAGCAATTTATTTTTGAATAAAGCAAACGACCTTATGGTCAATGTTTACACCATTATGCCTTAAGGGCTTAAGAAACAAATACTATTGCAGCGGAAAAGATAACTTGAACCATTCGACATGCCACAGGCAATCGTCTGGGGAACGCCTTCCTAATCCACGTAGTCTTCATAGAATTCCTCCTCATGATATTCATTATCTCCTTCAGCAACTGATCAACAAGGGCATAAAGCCGTGAGTACAATGGTACTCAACAAGCCGTAGGGAAATGATGCAATATATTTATGCACGGCTTGACAAGGATGGCTATATAGTTCTTTTGCAGAAAGCAATAACTTGAATTGAAATACAATAAATAGATTGAAAGCATATTTATGAAAAGATAAATAAATAACTGATAGATCAATGATAGACAACAAAACAACAGTGAACACCCCGTTCACATCCCAACAATTCCACATTCCACATTTTATGAAACACTCTATACCCCGTGTGAAATTCCCGGGCTATGTCCATGATCATGACGCGCTATTCGAACAGTTTTACACTCTGCAGAGGTTGTACAACTTTACCCACAAGACATGAACATCTCTTTGTGCAATCGATCTTAACACACTTCCTTTGGTGTATCGCAGAGATATCATGACAAAGCCTTTACAATGCAATTTGTCTAAACTCGCATCGCTCGCTAAGGTTTCGCCCTTTAGGGCCCCTCTTCGCCTTGCGAATCTACCCGTCCATCCGGAACCCACACCACCAACCGGCAAGTACTCAAGGCTATACATTACAAATTAATCGCCTAGGTCTGTCCCATTCGCACATGTGGTAGTACGGTTGGGCCCGTTCAATGGCGCACAAGATTAAGTCCTTAAGTTGTCTCGAGCAAGACATCCACATCCCAATGTGCTAGAAAGCACCCCTTTATCGCACGATCACTTGCCCGAGGGAAAACAATTGTTCAACCAAGACCAATGGCAACCCCGCCATGGTACAACAAATTTTACAACGATGGCTCGCCACGATTCAATATCTCATTAAGTCAATATTATCATTATTCATATGTGACATGAATCCCAACGTATATGTAAGCATGTCTAAGCATAGCTACGATAACCCAATGTTGGTATAATGATTATGTCCAACTAGTAATGTCCCAATCTAGGTTTAACAATGGATACATGGCATACAACTAATCAAGGTGGCATAATGTCAACTAGGTATACATCTACTCCCATTAAATAAGCATTGATACACAAAATAGCATGCAATTGTAATAAAATAAATTACTTTTGCAAACATAGGATCAATATGATCAAAGGATTACGACTTGCCTTGCTGATCTAGTGCTGAATCTTGGTCTTCGAAGTCTTCGTTCGCTCCCTAATTAGCGCTCACCTAAAAGAAGCAACAAAACCAAATAAATACAAAACAGAGACTCAAACCAGCTCAAAACTGAAAATAAATGGCTCTGGAAGATAGATCTTGATTTTAGAAGAATTTAGAAACTTGAATCGCCTCAATCGGAGTTCGTATGAGCGAGAACGGGCTTCTGGAAAATTAAATTCAGAGAAAATACAGAAAATCAGAAATTATGGATTTATTTTTGTACTGGAAAAAGGATTTATTGCGCAACGCTGACGTCAGCCGGCTCATGGTGGACAAGGTCCACGGCGCTGAGCTCGTCCATCGTCGCCCGGCGGCGACGGCCGACGCTATCGCCGACGCAGCCGGCCGACGCGGCGGTGACGCGTCGGCGGCACCTGGCGCCTTATCTCGCGAGAGGCCGACGGACGGCCGAAGAGGAGCTGCGGCGGAAGGAGGCGTGGCGCGATCGGGAGCGTTGGCTAGAGATCCAACGGCGGAGCGCGGCCGGCTGAGGTCGACGGCGAAGCGGCGCGCACTCACCGGAGATGAAGAAGAAGGCACAAGAACCGGAGGAGACGCGGCGGATCGGACCGGGGCAAGGCGAACCGGGAGAGGCGACGTGGGCAGCTGGGAAGACCAACGGATGCGGCGGAGGGCACCGGCGGCGGCGAAAAAAGACGGCGGAAGGGCTCGGCGCGCGAGGACTCCGGCGAGCTCGCGCTGGGCAACGCGCAGCGCTAGGGCGAGAGGTGGGGCAAAGGGGCGCGAGGAGGCGATCCTCGGGGTGTCTGGGGCTTTATAGCCCTCGGGAGGCATGCTGACGCGAAACCGAGAGCTCGGCGTCGGCGGCAGACTCGAGCGCCGGCGGCTAGGGTTTCATGAAAGCCACAGCCACCGGGCCGAGGCGGGCTGAACGGGAACGGCCGAGGCGCTAGGTCAAGCGGAGCGGGCCGGGGCGGAGAAACGGGCCGCGTGGGAAAAAAACGAAGCGGGCCGGAGAGGATTCGGCACGAGAGGGTTTTTCGGAAATTTTAAAACATTTTCTGACTTTAGAAATTACCAGAAATTCCAATAAATGCATATAAATTCAAATAAATATCAAATAAATTCAGAAAAATCCCCAAAAATACAGAAAAAATCCTTTCATTTATGGAAAATTCAAATTAAGCTGGAATTAATTCGAAGAAATGCAAATGGTTCATCTTTGATTTCTAACATTCCAAAACTTCAATTTTTGGGATGTTACAGTAATCACATGGAGGTTCTTGTTTGCAAGAACGGGGTCTCACAGCTGTTCCCAATGCAATATTGCCTCGACTTTGCTGGGATCAACTGCAGTACCTTTGGCAGTCATTACATGACCAAGAAATTCCACTTTCCTTTTCGAGAAATCACATTTGCTGAACTTAGCATACCATTGCTACGCTTGAAGCTTTTCAAGAACAATCTTAGATGTTCTGCATGATCTTCCTCTGTCTTAGATATACAAGGATGTCATCTATAAATACAACAACAAATTTATCCAGATATTCTATGAAAACTTTATTTATCAAATTCATGAAATATGCAGGGGCATTAGCCAATCCAAATGACATAACTGTGAACTCATAATGCCCATATCTTGTTGAAAATGCTGTCTTGGGGAACATCCTCTACGCAAATTTTCAGCTGATGATATCCCGATCGAAGATCTATTTTTGAGAAAATTCTAGCTCCTCTTAACTTACCAAACAATCATCGATCCTGGGCAACAGTTCATATTCTTGAACATTACTTCATTACAAGGACAATAGTCAATGCATAACCTTAAGCTTCCATCTTTCCTTCGAACAGAACAGGCGCTTCCCATGGAGACAAATTAGGTCTAATGAAATCTTTTTCTAATAGCTCCTCAATCTACTTTTTTATTTCTACCAATTCATCTGTGGGCATCCAATACGGTCTCTTGGCTATTGGGGCTATAGCATGCACTAACTCAATCCCAAACTTGATCTCTCGATTTGATGGCATACCAAGAAGATCCTCAAGAAACACATCCAGTAATTCTCGGACAACTGGCACACCTCTAAACTAGCAATCCACATATTGTTTACCATCAACTAACCATTACGAACTGCGGTCGCTTGAAGTTCCATGTTCTCTCCTTTAGAGCTCTCAACTGACACAACTCTTCTACCACCATCCATCACAGCTTTGTGTTTAGATAACCAATCCATTCTAAGGATATCCTCTAATGTATGAGTAATTGATATAATAAAGTTTGCTAGGATGTTTTCTCCATTCACAAGCAATTGAACTTCCAAACATCTAGGTTAAATCAAACAACAATGAGTACTTATGACAACGGCAATTCCTCTGGACTGGAAAGCTTCATACTAAATACCACTGAACTGAACACCATTGCACACGCATCACGTTACAAGTGAACCATCAACACCAAGTGATTACTCAAAGAAACACTTGACTCTTTATTTATCATAATGCCTTTATTACAAAACTTCACATACCAGCATATCAACCATATTTACTTTATTTATTTAGATAAGGAAATCTTTACATGGAATTTATCACTAATCTCTTTCCTTTACAAATGAGGATATGACACTCGCATAGAATAAAAACATTGATCTAAACTTCCTCGATTGGCGTTGGCGCTGACATTTTGACTAGGGCAGAGTTGAGATTGAGATGAACCGGCATGGTTGCTTTCTTCTGAGGGCAGTTGTAGGCAAAACGCCCGAGCTTGTGGCAGGTAAAACAGAGTTTAGGGCCAGCTCCTTTCCTTCTTTAGCATTTGCTGACTGGGTAGTGTCTTCGCTCAGACACCTTTTCTTCAGCTGATTCTCTTGGTAGACTGCTCTTGCAACTTTACCACTCACTCTCGGTGTTATACACTTGACTGAGGCAACTTCTGGAATAGTCATAGCTACATAAAATGCTTGACCTTTCTGTGGGCATCGACTAGCATAATGGCCTGTCTCGCGACAGTTGAAGCACATAATGTTATTCTTCCTGTTGATCATCGCTTGTCGATTCTTGGGGCATCTCCTAGCCAAATGAGCATCTTCACCATACGATAAACATGCTATTGGTGATGACAACTTACTACTTCCTTGATGGAGACTGACACGGTCGGGATGATGTGTCTAGAGCTCCCCAAATGACTTAGTACTTACAACGGGTGTTCCACTTCCATTTGATAGTTCTTGAGCAACTGTGACTCGAAGATTCTCTTGCTGATTCTAGGTCACGGCAGTAAGTATTGGATCCAGGGGACATTGAGCTAGATAATGATCTTGACCTCACAAAGGTAACATGTGATATTACTCATAGGACAATCTCCAAGCGAATGACTTCCTTCACAGCTAGAGCAATTGATTGCATGCTCATCAGCGGTATGTCCTATTTCTCCACAGCAAACGCACGAATGATCTCCTGACTTGCTCGGATGACAACACTTCAAAGAACAATGTCCAGATGGTATAGGGTGCAGGGGTAGCATTCTTTTCTGAATTCACTGTGACCACACTGTCATCTGGTGAGGCAAAGGAATGATGAAAAGCAGCAACGAACTCATTTCAAGAGATCTTCTGCGGGGCTTCATGGGCAGCACAATATTTTTTCCACCATTCAGCAGCACTTCCCTCCAATAGATAAGAAGCATACAAGACCTTCTCATCACCTTTACACTGAGCGACGGATAACTTCCTTTCAATGGTATTGATCCAATTATCAGCTTCCGAAGGTGAAATATTTCCAGAAAAATGTTGGTAGACGAGTCCTTATGAAATATGATAACCTTGAGTAGGAACAAGGATCACTAACATCAACCTGAGACGCTTTATTGACATCAGGTTGGGTGATCATATTCTGCATTTGCTTCATCAGTGCATGCATCAACTGAGTCTGGATGGTCAAGAACGCTCTAAAACTCTAGGTGTCCATCTATAGTGGTGGTTGGGATCCTATTCCATCATTGAGACTCTCACTGGGTTTATTATCACTTCCACTGACCTCTTAGTTTCCATGAGTCTGAACCATCTGCTTGATCGCTTCACAGGGTTAGGGAAGCGGGAAATAGAATAGGTAAAAAGCAAGAATCCTAATACACAGGAGATAGGTTTAACCCAACAACTTAAGCAAATAATATTAATAACTTGGTATGATCACTTACACAAGCCAAAAAGCTATGCAACACATACTGCACAATCAACAATCAAAGAAGAACCAAATCAACCTAAGCACACAAAACTACCGCCTATATGGGCGACAATCCTATCTTAAACAGATGAGACTCCCACACATGAGTCTCAACGACTACTCAAAGAACTGGGTCCTCTATCTTCTGGAACACTTCAATGATCCACTACTCCTTGAGTTTGATGATTCCTTCCATCATGATCTTCAGGAAGCAACCACTCAATGCTTCCTCCTAAGGTGTGGTACATCGTTTTTCTATTCAGGACAACTCAGGTAAGATTTCAACTCGATCCAGTAGGGAAAAGAAAAAGAAATTCATGAAGGGGAAATAGAGAAATTTTGGCAAGGAAGGGAATAGAAGAATGAGATAAGTCAAGACATATTATCCTTCCAAGTTAAACCTTTCCTTTAGAAAATAATTCTGAAGGTGCTATAGAGACGACCAGACTATCTAGGGTCAAGACCTACAGTCAGTATGGCTCTGATACTACCTCTGTCGAGACCCAAATATGCAAATCTGGACCCTCTGTGTATACTGCACTAGTCCAGGATCACGCTAGTGCACACAGGCTCAACATCAGTAAATATCACAATCATACACAGCGAAAACATAACAAAAGACATCATATATTAAATAAGACATAGTTGAAGGACCTTAAGGTCAACCTTAAACTTATTAGGCCTCGATAGCTCTGAAGCAAAGTAAATAAACAACAGCTCAACGAAGAACGTCGGTGAATCCCATCAACATACCACATGCATCTGACAAGGTTCAACTCCTAGATAATCGCCTTCTCACGGAACTCCATCTCTTTCGAAGGTGTAAACATCTCCTCAACTGATGATTTGGTTGTACGCAAGGGTGAGTACATAAAGCACTCAATAAGGATTGCACAGAATGCAAATCTATCATACTATGTGCATGGCTTATTCCAAAGGAATGGCTCATATGGTTAATTTGCAATAAGCAGTATTAATGAAAGAATACCATAGATAGATTGTAAGACAGTAAAACAAATAATAACAATAAATAATTTCTCAGTTATTTCCCAAATAAATCACTTCAATCCTTAAATAAAATTCCAAACTTCCATAGGCATACAGCCTCCATTCCCAATTCACTTTAATAAAATCTAACCCTTGACTGTAATCACCGAGCAATGCTCAATACCGCAAGCACGGCTATTCGAATATGTTTGACACTTTGCAGAGGTTACGCACTTTACCCACACGACATGATCATTTCTTCATGCCAAGCTATTGACACACTTCCTTTGGTGTGTCGGCAGAGAGATCATGACAAAGCCTTTACAATGCTCTGTCTAAACCCAGTACTACTTGCTAAGATTTCAACACTGGTGGGACTGGTTACCACATCCAGGCCCCCCCTCTTGCGCCATGTGGGTCACCCCATGCGAGGACTGGTTACCACTACCCGGGTCTCACACCACCACTGGTAGTACCAAAGCTTAAATATAACAAATTAATCAGCTAGGTCCGTCTCATTTCAGACATGTGGTTGCATGATTGACTCAATTCAAATTCTTGCAACGTTAAGTCCTTAATTGACCAAAGCAATACTAACTAAAAATCACCATAACCATAACCATTAAATGTCATAAAAAGCAATGCGACCACCCAAGTGCTACATTGGCCCACCGTATATCCCTGCCACTTGCCTCAGTCTAAATCATTTTACCACCCCGGTTGATTAACATGCACCACGTGCCATCAACAACATTGTGTGACAGCACTTGACACACAAATTCATAAACATGTTCCATAATTCATTAAGCAAGATTAACCTTTATTCGTAAAATGATGATGTGTTGCATGGCTAAGCATTCTACATGCGTTCTAGCTATCTCACCTTCGCAATTATAGCTACCAACTATTATAAAACCATTCTATGGAGACAAATGAAATACAACATACAACATGGCAGGTGGATATATCTTAATTGGTTGAATAACTATACCCAATATAATTGAAACAAGTAATAATTGAATTAATATGCAATACGTTTAAAACAATATAACTTATAAAACATGTGTTCAACATGATCAAAGCACAACTTGCCTTCAACAAGCTCTGAATCTTGCTCTAGACCTTAGTCTTGGGTTGGCTCCTCACTCACGAATACGTCGGTTACTTCAACGTCTACGCTAAACAAGCGTGCAAGCAATAAATAACAAAAACAGAGAGCAAAATTAACTCCAAAAATTAAAAAAAATCACCATTAAATAGAGCTCGATTTTATAAATTTTTAGAAACTGGAATCACCTCAATCGGAGCTCATATGCAAAAGATATAACTATTCAAAGTTTGAAATAAAAGATAAATAAGGAAAAAGGAAAAACCGAATTTAACCGAATTATTTTTATACTGAAAAAACATTTTATGACGTCATGCCGACATCAGCACAGAATATGATTTTTGGCTAATTATTTTTCGGAATAAAAACCGAATTATGACGTCATGCTGATGTCACTGCCACGTGGCAGCACCACAGCGCGACACGTGGCAAACTCACGACGCGACACGCGGCACGGCTCATGGACTAGGTCTACGGCTTGGCGCGGGTTCACGGTAGACGGCGCATGGTGCCTCGGCTGACTCGCGACGGCACGCGACTGGTCGCGGCGCCGGTGCGATCTCGCCCTCCCGATTAAAATCTAACGGTCAAGATCCGACGATACGATGCATCATCAGCGGACGACACGCGGCGCAATCCTGGGCATCCATCCCCAATCCGACGACTACAACTTAACACAAAGCGACGCTACGCGATGCGATCTACACCGCATGATCTAGATCGAACGGCTACGGATCTAACGAGCAACGTGGCACTTCCTCAACCGATCATCCTTCATCCAACAGCTCTCCTTACCGATGCAAATCACTATTGACACGGTGACGTGGCTTGATCCCGAGCAGACGATGTGGATCCGACGGTCCTTGAGCTCTTCAACACTGATGGCGGCACGACGGCGAGATTTTCACTGGACTTGGAGACGACGACCACGGCAACGACATTTTAGCGCAACTCCGACGTGAAGAGGTAGCGGAATCGTCGTGGCGCAACACGACGGACCCGGATATTGAATCGAAGCAGTGGAAGGCGGCTTGACAACGGCGCAAAAAGCGAAAACAAACGGCGGAGGCTTCGGGCGGTGGAGGAAGTTCGGTGAGCTCTTGCGGGGAAAAGGTGGCGGCTCGGGAGGCGCACACTAGTGCTACAGGTGCGGCTTGCCTCGGGCTACATGACACGCAAGGCGGCGCTTTAAGTAGCGGCCTTGACGAGCGTACACGGGATGAAAACTGATCCTGAGGATCACGAGATTACAGCGGCGCGACAGATTTAGAGAGATTCGGCGAACCAACTTTGCGCGATCGCGGGCGTCCATGCGACATCAATCCGACGGTTCACACTCGCTTACGACGCGGCGCAAAGGCAAACGTTGAATCGAATCCAACGGCCACCCTCCTAGGGTTTCGGTGGAGCGGGCCGCACGGGTCAACGTGGCTGGGCTGCGGCACGAGGAAGCGAGCTGGACCGGAGGGGTTTCGTTCAAAACACTATTGAGCGCATTTTAAACCTTTTTCGAATAAAAACAATTCAGATAAATAAATAAAGCCCATATAAATAGCAGAAAATATCATAAAAATTCTAGAAAAATTCCATAAAATACTTTAAGACATTTAGAACAAAAATAAACTATTTTTAGCCAAACTTTTTATTTGTTTTATCACATTCAATTAGTTTTCACAAAAGGCCAATAGACATAATATTAAAATACATTCAAATAAATCCCAGGAAAAATCCCAAAAATATTTTGAGACTTTAGGAACATAAATAAAATATTTTTGATAGAATTTTGTTTTGACTTTCTTAATAAATAAATACTTTTCTCAAAGGACCAATATACAAAATACAAAATATTTAATAAATGCAGATATAATCAAGAAAAATTCCAATAAATTCATAAAAGCATAAAATGCAAATCAACTTCAAGAAAAGCAAGAATTGGGGTGTTAGAGGGGACCAAATTAGGGAAAAACGACAACCAAAGGGCCAAATCTGGACCAACTCCTAGGTGTTATCGTGGAGAAAGAGGTGAGGGCCGGGAGAGGGTGATTAGTGGTGCCTTAATTATTAAACGTTTATTTAGGGTAGAAAATAACTACGAATTTTCAGCCATCCTATTGAGCTTGATGGATGGCCAGGATGCTCCGAATTCAAAAAATTTATTAAACAAATTAAAACTAATTAATTTCTTTACTTTGAATCCGATTGTGCTTTTTATATTATTAGTATAGAAAATGCAATTATTTCTAAACTAATTAATTTTCTGAACAAAATAGTAGTTTTAGGGGCTGTTTGAGAGGTCAGGCTTTAGTCAAGCGCTTGACTTTTAGCCCAAAGCCCCCAAACAAAGCTTTAGACAATGGTCAGACAGGCGCTTTGATAGCAAAAGAACCCTCCACAGCCGAAGCACAGCGCGAGGTGCTTCCTCTGCGCTGCCATGCGCTTCCACCCAAACCCCGATCCCCAATTCCCAGATCAACCCTTCCCATCCCCCGCTCGGCACCTCCTCCTCCCCCCGCGGTGCGATGCCTCCCCCTCGTCCCCCGACGGTGTGGCACCTCCTCCTCCTCCTCCCCCAGTCGGCGCCTCCTCATCACCTGCGAAGCCCTCCTGGTCCGGTCGGTGCCTCCTCACCCGCTCGTCCTTCAGATCCAGGCCCTTCCCGGGTCCCCTCCTCCAGATCGCCTACATCCTCCCCCGGTCGGCGGCTACTCCTGCCCCGGTCGGCACAGCCCCTGTAGTTGCCAGCCTCGTGAGAACACACGCTATCGTACTGGAACACAACTCACACCAAAAACTGGGACACCCGAGACAGAAGCAATCAACGCAGGAAAACAAAATAATCTTGTGTGACGCAACTGTCTCGGGTGTCCCAGTTTTTGGCGTGAGTTGTGTTCCAGGGCGATAGCGTGTGTTCTCACGAGGCCGGCAACTACAAGTGGTATCAGAGCTCGAGTAGCTCGATCCCAGGCAATGTCGGCTCTGGTAGGAGGACAATCGAGGCCGCCACAACGGAGTGGGCATCCGCGCTTGCCTTCTCCCCATCCGCACCGACCGCGGCATCGCGACGATCGTGGTGCCCGCGATGTTGTGGCGCAGCGGACAGTGTGGGGAGTCGGCAGTTCAGCCTATCCAACCCTGACACGTACCAACTACAACGACTGGGCGTTGATGATGAAGGTGATGCTCCAGGCGCGAGGTCTCTGGGAAGCTGTCGAGCACAACGATGCCGAGCTCCAGGAAGACCGTATGGCGCTGGAGGCGATACTGAAGGCCGTTCCACCGGAGATGATTTCTTCACTTGCGGTGAAACGCAACGCCAAGGAGGCATGGGACTTCGTGATGGACATGCGAGTCGGAACCGACCGCGTTCGGAAGGCGAGGGCCCAGCTACTCCACAAGGAGTATGAGGCCGTTGAATTCCGAGACGGCGAGGAGGTGGAGGACTTCGCCATGTGCCTAAGTGGGCTAGTGAGTCAGCTCGCAATCCTTGGTGACGTAATCGTTGAAGAGAAGGTGGTGGTGAAGTATCTGCGAGTCGTACCCCAGAGGTTCTCGCAAATAGCTTTGTCCATTGAAACGCTTCTTGATTTGTCGACACTGTCCATCGAGGAAGTAACAGGGAGGCTCAAGGCTTGAAGGACCGAGATGGCGAATAGAGGGGGGGTGAATGGTCACAAATAAAAATTCCCCCAAAATACTCCAACAAAAACCTCGACAAGATCGCTCAAAGGAAATTGTGAAAAACCCGAAAAACTAGACAACTATGTGTACCCCAAGCTTGCATGGATAAGTACCATAAAATATGTGGGGATTTTTGAGTCACAATCCTGGTTGTCTAGTGTCCAAGATAAAGAGGAATCAATTCAAACTCTTGCTTTTAGAAAGGACATCAATTCAAATCACAAAAGTCACTTTCAGAAAAGCAAAAGCAGAATTTCCAGAACTTGTCCTCACTTTGCACAGGAGGTTGGTGGGTTTCTGCAGCTCCCAAAATTCTGAGAATTTTTCTCCCTATGAGCATCCGAGTGTTGAAGAACTCCACCAAATTTCTACTCAAAAAGACTTACAGAAAAAACAGGAAAAATCTAAGAACACAGTATGCTCAAGAACTTTGAGCAGAAAGTTTGGGGCTCGGTTTTCACCTCATGGCGCCCAAACTGTGCAACAAGTGAACTTCAAAATTTTTCTGCAGGTGTATATCAGAGTGCCGCACCTCCTACAATAAGAATCACTCAAAAATGATTTTTTTATATTTTTACAAAAATCAAACACTGACTGCTGCGCGAAGAACAAGTTCTGAACAAAGTTGGAACTTGAAAGAAAAGATGTTCTCTACTCAATCCAAGAGTGCAAAAGAGATGTAAAACCATATGAACACACTCAAAACATCCAAGATCAGCAGCATTTAGAAGGAGGGGAGGCAAATCCAAATTACTTGAAAGTAAATTGCGGGAAAGTAAATGCTGAATTTAAATTGCGTAAAGTAAAGACATAATGTAAATGCGCAAAATAAATTCAGAGGTGGATGGATAAAACTTTCATTTCTGGAAGGAGAGGTTACAAAGCCTCACATTCATGTGGGCAAAGCTCAAATGAGCATCAAAAACCTCAACACCTTCAAGGGAAGGAGGCTACCCCTCCACCCCTATTTATACTACTCTAGGGCCACCTACCACCCTTGGATGAGTCCCTCAACCCTAGAGCACTCATCTAAGGGCTAGGATTAACCCACACACACAGCCATGCAAGGGCTAACCCAAAACCCACACACATACCGGGTTTTCTTGCACGGTTTTCAAAGCATACTACCTAGACCCGCTAACCTATCAACTAGACCTCAATCCGACGGCCCTCATTGATCCACGCGGCATCTAGCTAGCATCAACTCCTTTCCTTGTCTTCTTGACTTGCCCGGACTCCGTCTCCGATCATCTTCCGGCGATCTCCCAACCGTCTGGACCTCCGACGCTCCGCGCCTAGTCCCGGTCATCCTTCGCCTCACCATGACCTAGCACCGTCGTCCTGCAACCATCAAAGACAAGGAAAAAACCTTTCACATAGCAATGCCCACAATGATATGCAATAAACCATCCAACTCATCACTACCACGTCCATACGATCGGTACTTCCACTCCTGGTAGAGATAACTCAATTTGCTTCATTTTGAAAATCAATCCAAATCAAACTCAAACTTGAGCACACCTTGCTCAAATAAAGTCAAATACTCATCACAAACATGGATGGACCTCCACATGGTCCTTCAATCTCCCCCTTGATGAGTATATTGACAAACCACACAAAAAGGCATAAATTTGAGTTTGAAGAAAATGAAGAAGAAAGCAATTTTTAGTTGTAAAGTCAAGCTTGGTCCAAAGATAGAAATTAGAACCATGACCAAGTTGACGAAGTGGAATTTAGATTTTAGAGTTAAATTTAAGAAAGAGCAAGTTTTCAACAAAAACTCTAAAATCCAACTAAACATGTCAAATGTGATTATGAGATTATGATCCAACAGATATAGTTGCATAGTTTTACAAAGATCATAAAAACCAAATAAGCATTCACATTTTTATCTTTTTAGTGATGCCTTTTCTACGTTTTCTCCCCCTTTTGGCAATATAGGCATCAATTTTTTTTTATGTATGCATGAAATGCAATCGAAAGAGCTTTGAAGATTATCCAATTGATCAAAATGGAAGGATATTACACCAAGCTTGTCAATTTCAGAAGATGACTAAACTAAGACATGTCCAAGTGCAAATACGAGCTTAGTTTTGAATATTTCATTTTTAGCAAGATTTGACAAGTGCAACACTTAGCTTTAGTTTCAAAAATAGAAGAATAGCCACTCTAAGGATCAAAAGGAAAACCTAGAGTTCAACCTACTCAACACTTTGGGGAGTCTAGAAGAGCATACAAGGTCCTTCGGGCTCATTTATCACTTAATGCAAATTTTGATTTATCATCATACAAGACATAGCGGGGTGCAAATGTTTGACATTATTTGCATTCTTTACCCACATATGTCTTTGTTTTTAATTTATTTGCATTTTCTTTTGACAACCAATTGACTCAAGCCGTATGCGACCATCTCAAGATGAACTCTTAAGAGGATGGTCTAGGTCAAACACGATGTATTCCAAGTTCATCCCAAGTGCAATGGGAAGCGGCCTTGTGAATGCAAGGTGTTGAGTCATATGTGCACAAGAAGAGTCAATTTTGTTTAATTTTCATTTTTTTTGCACAATGATTCATGAGCAATTGAAGGACTCTAGCATGGATCAAACTAGTTTCACCCAAGTTGCTATAGGGACTCTAGAGAACTCCTAAATTTCTCAAATTATGGCACAAACCTCTAGAGAAGAAACCTAGCAAGTAAAAGCAACAAGTTTCATCAAGTTTTTCATTTAAGGCTTATTTCATTTTTAAGCTTAGCAAGTTAAATGAACTTGGACATACCTAAGCTAGTGATTTTCTTCAAATGATGTAGCATGGTGTATAGCATGAAGAAGAAATCAATTGCATAATAGACAAAGCTCATAAAGCAGAAAATGCAGTCTAAATGCAATGCATGAACAGATTCGCAAACTCCCCCTCAACAAATGAATCAATTTTAAGCTCAAATCTGGTTAAAGTTGAGTTATTATCAAGATTAGGCATAAAGAAAACTCGAATGAACTCAATAACGACCAGAAAAACAGGATGAGGAGAAGAAGCCGAGAAACTGCAAAACTGGATGGCTATTGAGCATAGATAAGATAGAAGAGACTCACTACGGCTTAGACTCGCTCTTATCTTCCCCAGTGACTGACATAGGGAAGCTGACTCTAGATCCCAACTAAGGAGTGCACACAAATCCTGTCTACCTAGGAGGCCCAATACCTGCTAGACTTATAAGACTGTGAGGGAACTCAACCTAAAGAGAAGAGAGAACAGCTAATCACGCATGATAGCAACCTAAAGCACAAGATAAGAGGTCCATGGAAGGCATGCCAGAAGTCTAAGTGAGTGAACTCAACTCAAGAAAACAAGCCCAAAGTCACCTAAAAGAAACACAAAGAAAAGAAAAGCTAAGCTGGAAGAAAACATATAATACATAATATACAAACCAGCTCCCCCTCACGAAAGGCCGTAAGGGCTCACGACTCCAAGATCACTCCTCAAGGCAACAAATCTGGAGCTATCCAAAGGCTTGGTGAAGATATCGGCTAACTGAAGGTCACTCTCTCGAATCGAGCGCGATATCTCCCTTCTCCACATGGTCTCTAAGGAAGTGATATCTAATATCAATGTGCTTGATCCGGAATGTTGCAATGGGTTTTAGCAATGCAAATAGCTGAAGTGTTGTCACGTAAAAGTGGCACACTCTCTATCTCTAACCCATAGTCCCGTAAGGTCGATCTCATCCAGCACACTGCTCAAAGAATCGGTCGCAACAACATACTCGGCCTCGGTGGTGGATGTGCAACCCAGCATCGCTTCCTAGATGACCAAGAAACAAGAGAAGTGCCAATGAATTGGCAAGTGCCAGAAGTGCTCTTCCTATCTATCCTACAACCAGCAAAGTCGGCATCGAAAAAGGCTGGCGGTGAGAGGCGCGAGGAGAAGCTTGAAATCGAGCGCACAGACACACAGCAAAATGTATGTCCGGCCTCGAAGCAGTGAGATACAAGAGGGAGCCGATCATGCTCCAAAACTCCTTTCGATCAGCAAGCTCACCATCCTCATCGGGCTCGAGGACAGAAGTGGTGGCCATAGGAGTCATCACCGGCTTCCCATCAGACATGTCGAAGCGCCTCAGGAGGTCACGGGTATATTTGCCTTGATGCAAGAAAATACCCTCCCGAGTCTGCTTGATTTGGAAGTCAAGAAAGTAGCTCAACTCGCCCATCATACTCATCTCAAACTCTGTGCTCATCACCTCAGAAAACTGAGACACAAGCGAATGAGACGAGCCACCAAAAATGATATCGTCCACATAAATCTAGACAAGAAGAAAATGAGACTCATGGTGTCGATGAGCGAGTTTTGTCTACTATACCCATTTTGAAGTCATGGCTGAAAAGATAAGACTTGAGCCTCTCATACCATGCTCTGGGGGCCTGCTTGAGTCCATACAAAGCTTTGGAGAGCTTGTATACATGACTCGGAAACTTGGGGTTCTCGAATCTTGGAGGTTGTTTGACATAAACCTCTTCCTCAATATAGCCATTGAGGAATGCACTCTTGACATCCATTTGATAGAGCTTGAAACCACGGGATGCAGAGAATGCAAGCGGGATCCTAATAGCCTCTAGTCTAGCTACGAGGGCAAAGGTCTCCTCAAAGTCAAGACCCTCAACTTTGAGAAAAGCCTTGTGCAACTAGCCTAGCCTTGTTGCGAATGACAACCCCATCCTCACTCTGCTTGTTTTGAACACCCACTTGGTCCCAATGATATTATGACCGGATGGGGCTCGACAAGTGCCATACCTTGTTCCTCTCAAAGTTCTCAAGTTCCTCATGCATAGCATTAATCCACGATTCATCGGATAATGCATGAGAAACATCCTTCGGCTCAAAGGAGGCAACAAAGGCGAGTGGAGGCGGAACTGGACAAACCTGATTTTGAGCGAGTGACCCGCTCAAACGGATCACCAATGATCGATCGGTGGACGAGCTTCGATATGACGGGAGGACGAGAAGCGTATGGCCTCTACCTCATGCAGTAAGAGGTAGGAGCGAGCCACTTCTCAAGGAGATTCGGAAGGCAAGGGCTGGTCTCCCGAGGTGCGAAATGGAAGCAGGAGGCACCTCGGTGTAGAGGGGACTGGATCCGGTGGAACACCATCATCTCCATCATCCTCATCTTCTACAAAGATGGTCTCGGAGGGATAAGAAGAGCTGAAACATCGTGTCTAGCTCTGGGCTAGCCTCATCAAAGGTCACATCACAGTCTCTATGATCCTATGCATCAACGCTCTGCACCCTATAGCTACGAGAAGAAGTCGAGTAACCTAGAAAGATACCATCAGAAGAGCGAGACTCAAACTTATCTAGGTTACTGTAACATCCCAAAAATATGCCCAAATATTATTTTATTGCTTAGAGGTGCATTTGTGATTTTCTGGAATTTATTTGGATTTTTCTGGATTTATTTGAATTAACTTTAAATTATGAATATTGACCTTTTGTTCAAATCTATTTGAATTGGTGCAAAGTTTAAGTAGAGTTTTGCCAAAAATATTTTATTTGAGTCCAGAATGTCTCAAAGTATTTTTGAGAATTTTCCTGGATTTTTCCTGATTATTTATTTGCCTAAAAGTAATTAAAGAAATTTTTGGAATTGTTTTAATTAATAAAACCCGGAAATTCGCAAGGAACAGTAATGGACCAAGCCCAGTACTGTGCCTGCGTCGGCCCGCTTCTGGAAGCAATCGCCGCAGCCGTAGGATCTCGATCGAAGGGTTGGAGGCGCGCCGAAACCCTAATGAATCTTGGGCGTCCGTTTCGTGTACGCCTCGGATTCCTCCGCGTCGAGCGCTCGGTGGCCGTCCGTTGCGACACGTGGAGGGCCGGATTGCATCGTCTCCATCGTGTCCGACCAGGACTCCTCCGCCGCGTCGTCTCCGTGTTCGCAAATGACTCCGCCTTGAGCACGCCTTCCGATGTTCTATAAAAGCCGTGATGCATCGCACGAGGTTCCTCATCAGCAGCCGCGCACTTTTGTCGGTTTTGTTTGGCGAGGCGTCGGGGTGGCGCTTGAAGGAGCTCGCGGAGTTGGAAGCGCAGAACGCCTCGGTTTCACTTGGTTTCGTCACCGCCGTTGAGCCATCGCCGCCGCTGGTGCCATCTTCGAGTTCGCCGGACCGAGCCGCGTTGAACCCGCATCTTTTAAATGCCGATGGCTCGCCAGCAGCACCGCGTAGCGCGTCGTCTTCTTCGTTGCCGGTAAGAACCCACCGCCGCGCTTCCATCGCCAGATCCAGAAGTTCGGGACCGTCAGATCTAAACTTGACGGTTGATGCGTTGCCACGTCGCGAGATCATCGACCGCTCGATCGGTCTTCGCGAATCGATCGAGCCGCACGTGAGACCAATCGATTGCAACACGTGTCGATCATGGGTGCCGAGGCGTCATGGACCGAGCTCACCGTGGTCTCGCGCTACGCCGTGGACTCAGTTCACACGCCCGAGACACGCGTCGGCTTGTGATTGGCCCGAGGTCTCGCTGATGTCATGCTTGCGTCATAATTGCATTTTTCAATTGGAAAAATAATCCGAGTGGAAATTCTGTGATGATGACGTCATCATGAGGTCACGCTGATGTCATAAATTGGTTTTTCAGTTTAAAAATAATTCTGTTAATTCCGAATTTCTAATTTCTGTATTTTCAGTATTTATTTCAAACTTCAAAAGGCTATATCTTTTGCATCATAACTTGGATTTGAGTGATTCAAATTTCTAAAAATTTGTAAAATTGAGATCTATTTAATGGTGAATTTTATTTCATTTTTGGAGTTCTTCTGCTCTCTGTTTTGGTATTTATTTGCTTTTCTTCTTCGGTACGCGTAGACGTTGAATTGTGCGACGCTTCGGAGGAAGATTCAACAACTCAAGTTCAAGTTTCAGAACAAGACCAGAACCTATTCCAAGGCAAGTTATGCTTTGATCATGTTGAACCCATGTTTATAAAATTGCTATGTTTGTTCTACCCTATTGCATATATTTCAAATATACAATTGTTTTAAATTAGATTGGGTTTAGCTAATGTACCAGATTGATCTATACCCTACCTTGTCATTTGTATGCCATGATCTATTGTCACCCTAGATTAGTTCAATATAGTTGGTTAGTAATTATAATCAACATGGGATGGTTAGTCCGTATTAGTTGCTTAGCCATGCCACGTCATCACATGTGTCAGAATCATTGATAATTAATCTTGATTAATGGAATATGGAACAATGTTAAGAACTTGTGTGTCATGTGGAATCACACGATGAGATTGAGTTGTTGTGGCGAGTCATGTCACGCAACGATGTTGAATTGTTGATAGCATGTATTGCTTGGTAATCAACTGAGTTATGATCATTTAGATTGGGGCAAGTGACAAGGGGCGAGTATGCCAAGGTGGGCCCGATGGGCAGAGGGTATGTGGATGTCTTGCCCTGATCACTCTAAGGACTTAACCTTGCAAGCCTTTGACCTGAGTCAATCATGCAACCACATGTCTGGTATGGGCCAGCCAGCTGATTAATTTGCAATGTCTTAACTTTGGTACTATCTTGGTCGGTGTGAGTTCCCGAGTTATGGTGTAATTCACATGGCGCAAGTGGGGGGCCCTGGTTGTGGTTTTTAGACCCACCAGTGTTGAAACCTTAGCGGGTAGTTTTGGATTAAGGCAGAGCATTGTAAAGGCTTTGTCATGGTCTTTTCGCCGACACACCAAAGGAAGTGTGTTAATTGCATGGCACCAAAAGACGATCATGTCGTGTGGGTAAAGAGCATAATCTCTGCAGAGTGTAAATCTATTCGGATAGCCGTGCTCGCGGTATTGAGCAATGTTCGGGAATTACAGTTAAGGGTTAGCTTAATTAAAATGAACAACTTGGTTGGGATGGCGGAATGCCATATGGAAGATGGAATTTGACTTAGGAGTGGAAACTTGGTTTACTTGAGAAAAGCTGAATCTATCATTATTGTTATTTGTTTTACCGTCTTTACAATTTATTTATTGTATTTATTCGTAAATGCTGCTTTGTTGCAAAATAGCCATGATAGCCTATCCTTTGGAATAAGCCTGGCATATAGTTATATAGAATTGCATTCTGTGCACAACTTGTTGAGTGCTTTAAGTACTCACCCTTGCCAACAATAACCTCACCAGTTAAAGAGTCTACATCAATGCGAGAGGAAAGATTCCAGGAGGAGACGAATGTTTAGGCGCAAGCCTTGTCGATTACTGTGGTATCTTGAGGGGTTGTCTACGTTTTCATTTCATTGCAGCTTTAATATATTATTCACCTTGCGAGGCATAGTCATGTAAGTGGACCATAAGGTCATTCGACTAGTAGTATGTATCATATGATGTCTTTCATAATATTTCCGCTATGTATGATTGTGATATTTACTGATGTTGAGCCTGTGTGCACTAGCGTGATCCTGGACTAGTGCAGTATACACAGAGGGTCCGGATTTGCATATTCGGGTCCCGACAGAAGTGGTATCAGAGCCGTACTGACTGTAGGCCTTGACCCTAGATTGTCCGGTCGTCTCTATAGGAACTTCAAAATTATTTTCTAAAGAAAAGAATTAACTTGGAAGAATAATATGTTCTAGATTTATCCTATTCTTCTATTCCTTTCCTCGTCAAAATTTCTCACATTTCCCCTGCTGAATTTCTTTCTCTCTCCCTTGCTGGATCGAGTTAAAAACCTTATCTGAGTTGTCTTGGTAGTTGACGTGCCACATCATAGAAGAAAGCATCAAGTGTTCGATGTCAACCCTGGAAATCATGAAGGAGGGGATCATCGAGCTCAAGGAAGGAGTAGATCCATGAAGCGTTCCAAAAGCTAGAAGATCTATGCTTCGAGTAGTCAGTTGAGACTCATGTGTGGGAGTCGCGTCTGCTTAAGATAGAAGTGTTACCCTTGTAGGCGGTAGTTTTGTGTGTATAGGTTGAATTGGTTCTTCCTTGATTGCTGAGTGTGCAGTATGTGTTGCAGAGCTTTTAGGCTTATATAAGCAACCATACCAAGTTATTAATATTGTTTGCTTTAATTATTGGGTTAAACCTATCTCCCCTGCTTTAGGATCTCTGCTTCTTACCTATGCTATTCCCCTCTTCCCTAACCAAGTGAAGCAATCAAGCAGATGGTTCAGACTTGAGGAAACTACAGAATCAGTAAGAACCTCAATAATGGATTAGTTCTTCAACCGTCAGTACAGATGGATATGCAGAGTTTCAGAGAGTTCTTGACTGCTCAGACTCAGTTGATGCATGCAATGATGAAGCAGATGCGGAATATGACTAACCAAGCCAATGTTAACGAAGTGTTCCAAGCTGTCATCTATGATCCCCGTTGTTACTCAAGGTTATCAGAATTCATAAGGACTCGTCCGCCGGTGTTTTCAGGAAATGTATTACCATCGAAAGCGGATGATTGGCTCAAGACCATTGAGAGGAAGCTGCTCATTACTCAGTGTGAAGGCGATGAGAAAGTCCTGTATGCTTCTTATCAGTTACAAGGAATCGTTGCCGAATGGTGGAAGAAATATTGTGCTGTTCATGAAGCCCCGCGGAATATCACTTGGAATGAATTTGTTGTTGCTTTTCGTAATCTCTTTGCTTCACCTAAAGACAGTATGGTCACGATAGATACGGCGCATAATATTATCCTCGCACCTTGTGCAACATCTAAGAGTTGCTCTCTGAAGTGCTGTCAACCAAACAAATCAGAAGACCGCGCGTGCATTCGCTGTAGAGAGATAGGACATACCGCTGACGAGCATGCGATTAATTGCTCCATCTGTGAAGGAAGTCATCCTCTTGGAGAATGTCCTATGAGTGACATCACATGTTACCGTTGTGAAGGCCGAGATCATGGTCCAGCTTAATGTCCTCTGGATCCAATAGTTACCGCTGTAATTCAGCATCAGCAAAAGAATCTTCGAGCCGTAGTTGCTCAAGAGTCATCAAGAAGAGGCGGAACGTCAGTTGCAAAAGTGGTGCCACTCGAAGAGCTAAGGACACAATACCTTAATCCTGTTGACCCTCATCAAGAAAGAAGTAATTGGCAGTCACCAACATCATGTTTCCTGTGTGATGAAGAAGGCCATTGGTCTAGAAAATGCCCTACGAAGCAACCAGTCATGACGCCACAAGAAGACAATAATGTGCATGTAGCTGCACCCAGCAAGGCACAACAACGAAAACGTTTGTGCTACTACTGTCATGAGGAAGGCCATTTTGTTAAGAAATGCCCGCGAAAGAATCTAGAGTCTCCTACAGACGCGGTCCTTCCGGAAGTTACCTCAGTCAAGTTCATAAAGCCAAACGAGAGCAATAAGGTTGCAAGAGAGGTTTGTGCAAAGAATCAATTGAAGAAGAGGCGTCTGAATAAAGACACTGCCCTGGTCGATGAATGCTCAGGGAAGAGAGGTGGCCCTAAGCTTTGCTATACCTGTAACAAGCCCGGGCACTTTGCCAATAATTGCCCTCATAAGGAAGTGATCGCCCCAGTACAAGTCAATCTCAATTCTGTTCCAGTCAAAAACTTCAACGCAAATGCCAATCGAGGAAATTTAGAGCGATGATTTTAGCCTATGCAAGTGTCATAGCCTCGTTTGTAAAAGAAAAGTGACTAGAGATGAATTCCATATAAAGATTTTCGTGCCTAAATAAATAAAGTAAAGATGGTTGAGAGGTTGATATGTGAAGTGTTGGAATAAAAGCATTAATGATAAAGGATGTTTCTGAGTATTCCCCTATGTTGACGGTTCAACTGAAGATGTTGCGTGTGCAACGATGATCAGTTCAGTGGTGTTTGTAAAGATTGTCAGCTCGAGGAATTATCATGGTCAGAAAGTACACTATTACTTGATCTAACCTAGAATGTGATGGAGTTAAGTTGGAGAAAAGTTTCTAGCGAGCGATATTGGATATCAGACCCGAGATGCTACTCCTGAAATGAATTGGTCGTCCGAACATAAGGCTGTCCTGGAGTTTGGTCAAAGAATTATGTCCGCTAAAAGCCCTGAAAGCGGGAAAATAGAATTTCAAATGAGGCTATGACACTTGCATAGGCTAAAATCATCCTGGAGTTTAGAAAAATGTTTTGCTAAAGCCAGTCGTCACCATAGGGAGCGGCTGTTCTGTTTAAAAATGGGAGCTCAGGAATGTGTATCGACTATCGAGAGTTTAATGAGGTGATAATCAAAAGGGTAAGTACTCGCTGCCCAGGATCGTAATTGGTTTGATCAGTCAAAAAGGGACTGGAGTGTTCTCAAGGATAGATCTTCGATCAAGTTATCATCAGTTCAGAATCTGTGCAGAGAATGTTCTTAGGTCTGAGTTTTCTATGCATTATGGACTGTGTGAGTTTACAGTATGTCTGCTAGAATGATCAATGCCATTACAGAATTTATGGACATGACGAATGGAGTTCCATGGGAAATTGGTCAAGCTGTTATGGTGTATAGGTGGGATGTTTTGGTTTACTTCAAGTCAAAAGGAAAGTATGCGGAACAAGTTGGGATTAGTTTTGGAAAGGTTGCTAGACCAATGGTTGTATGCTAAGTTTAGCAAATGTGACTTTGGAAGGAGAAAGTTGAATTTCTTGTCATGAGATGACTGCTAAAGGAGTGATCGTGGATCCAACCAAAAGCGATGTTACGTGGGAGCAACCGAGACCGCTTAGGCAATTAGGAGAAGAAGTTGCATGGACGCCGCAGGGTAAAAAGAGTTTTCTGTGATTGAGGAAACGTTTGACGATAGCACCTGTCTTAGTGTTGCCAGATGCGCAAACGCAATTTTGATATATACTATGATGCCTCAAGACAAAATTTTGGATGTGTGTTAATGTAGAAAGGCAAAGTTGTTGCCTATGCGTCAGGACTGTTGAGGCCACATGAAGAGAACTATGCTACGCATGAATTGGAAATTGCTACTGTGGTGCATGCTTTGAAGTTATTGCGTCATTATATTATTGGAGATATGTTCAGACCATAAGAGTTCGCAGTGCAGACCTGAATATGGAACGAAAAGGATGGTTAGAGTTGATTAAGTATTATAAGGCTGGGATCCGTTATCATCTTGGTAAGGCTAATGTGGTATCCGATGTCTTAAGTCGTAAAGGCCATAGTACCAATACACCAATATCAAGTGATCAATCGAAATTGTGCAAAGAGTTTCAAAAGTTGAAATTAGAAGTGGTTTCACAAGGATTTATAGCTGCTTTGAAAGTTAAGCCAATGCTTGAAGATCAGATCGAAGTGTGTCAGAAGGATGAAGGCTTAGCTGAGGATTTTACCATGGATAACCAAGGAACCACACGGTTTAAAGGTCGAATCTATGTATCCAACAAGAAAGGGCTTATGTGTAACATCCCAAAAATTTGCTTATATATTAGTTTATTGCTTAAAAGTGCATTTATGATTTTCTGGAATTTATTTGGATTTTTCTGGAGTTATTTGAATTAATTTCAAAACAAGTTTATTGCCTTTTTCAAATCTATTTAAATCTGTGCAAAGTTAAAATAAAGTTTTGCCAAAAATATTTTATTTCAGTCCAGAATGTCTCAAAGTATTTCTAAGATTTTTCTTGGATTTTTCCTAATAGTTTTATTGCCTGAAACAAATAAAATGAATTTCTTCAATTATTTTAAATAAGAAATCATTAAAAGTCTTGTGAATGATGTTGGGCCGAGCCCAACATCGTATACCGAAGCCCGTGACGGTGCGGCCCAATCCACCAGCAGCAGCCAGGGCGAGGCAAAACCCTAGATCTTGGTCGTTTGATCGCGATCTGGTGGTTCAGAGGAAGCCGCGTGTGAGCCCGCGTTTTGACCGTCAGATCGGAACACGCGTCGTGCCGTTGTGTTTCGTCTCCGATGCGAACTCGGATTCCGCCGCCGTAACGACGTCGAACTTCTTCGCCGTGTAGAGCTCGGACGCCGAGGCTATTTAAGGGAGGGGTAGACCCCGAGGTTCATCCTTGTGCGCCGCGTCTTCTGGTCGGAAGGGTTTCGCGAGGATCGGCGTAAAGCGCGCAGAGGAGCTCGCCGGAGTAAAGCGCCGAAGTCGCCGCGGTTTTTGCTCAAGTGCGCCGCCGGTTCGTCGGTTTTCGGCGTTTTGGTTCAAGATCCAACTTCGTCCGGAGTGTGCCGCGTCCGATCGCGCCACTTCTTCACGTCAGGGACACGCCGGAACGCCGTCGCCAGGGTTTCTTTCTCATCTCCGGTGGTTTTCTTCGCCGTCGCTTCGCCATTAATCTCGGGTAAGTTTGTGACCGTCAGATCTGAGTGAACGGGGGAGATCGAGCCGCGTCACGGGTGTCTGTCGCCGTTCGATCGGATAGGACCGTAGATGCGTGCCGCGTGTCGCGCATCGGCGGGGCGGCGCTGCAACCAATTGGATCAAGACGCGTTGCGCTGCGGGTATCGAGGCGCCGTGCGCCGGGTTCACGGTGGACCAGAGGAGGTTCTGTGGACCGGGTCTATACGCCCGAGACTCGTGTCAAGCTCTGATTGGCTGGTGCCAGGACTGACGTCAGCAGGATGTCACGCTTGCGCAATAATTCGGTTTTTGGATTAAAAATAAATCTGTTAATTTCGAATTTCTGATTTTTGCAATTTCAGTATTTAATTCAAACTTCAAAAGGCTATATCTTTGCATCGTAACTCGGATTTGAGTGATTCAAATTTCTAAAAATTTGTAAAATTGAGATCTATTTAATGGTGAATTTTAATTGATTTTTGGAGTTCGTTTGCTCTCTGTTTTGGTATTTATTTGCTTTTCTCCTTCTGCAGCGTGAGACGCTTGAATTGTGCGACGCCGGAGGAAGATCCAACAACTCAAGAGCAAGTTCCGAACTGATCAGACCTATTCTAAGGCAAGTTGTGCTTTGATCATGTTGAACCCATGTTTATAAAATTGCTATATTTGTTTTACCCTATTGCATATATTTCAAATATACAATTGTTTCGAATTAGATTGGGCGTAGCTAATATACCAGATTGATCTATACCCTACCTTATCATTGTATGCCATGATCCATTGTCACCCTAGATTGGTTAAATATAGTTGGTTAATAATTATAATCAACATTGGAGGATTAGTTCGTATTAGTTGCTTAGCCTTGCCACGTCATCACATGTGTCAGAATCATTGATAATTAATCTTGATTAATGGAATATGGAACAATATTATGAACTTGTGTGTCATGTGGGATCACACGATGAGATTGAGTTGTTGTGGCGAGTCATGTCATGCGACGATGTTGAATTGTTGATGGCACGTGGTGCATGGTAATCAACTGGGTGATAATAACTTGGATTGGGGCAAGTGACAAGGGGCGAGGATGCCAAGGTGGGCCCAATGGGCAGAGGGTATGTGGATGTCTTGCCTTGATCACACTAAGGATTTAACCTTGCAAGCCTTTGACCTGAGTCAATCATGCAACCACATGTCTGGTATGGGCCAGCCTAGCTGAGTAATTTGCAATGTCTTAATTTTGATACTATCGTGGACGGTGTGTGTTCCCGAGTTATGGTGTAATTCACATGGCGCAAGAGGGGGGCCCTGGTTATGGTTTTCAGACCCACCAGTGTTGAAACCTTAGCGGGTAGTATCCGGTTAAGCGAGCAGCAATCAAAGGCTTTGTTATAATCACTCGCCTTGGTGGTGTTTGGTTGTATCACGTGGGTAAAGTGCATAACCTCTGCAGAGTGTGAAACTATTCGGATAGCCGTGCTCGCGGTATTGAGCAATGCTCGGGAATTACAGTTAAGGGTTAGTTTAATTAATTGGACAACATGGTTGGGATGGCGGGATGCCATATGGAAGATGGAATTTGACTTAGGATTGGAAACTTGGTTTACTTAAGAAATATTGAATTTATTTATTTATTATTGTTATTTGTTTTACATTCTTTACAATCTATTTATTGTATTTGTTCATAAATGCTGCTTATTGCAAAATAGCCATGATAGCCTATCCATTGGAATAAGCCTTACATATAGATACATAGAATTGCATTCATGCACAACTTGTTGAGTGCTTTAAGTACTCACCCTTGCCAAACAACAATAATCAACGATCGAAGAATCTACACTGTGTTGGAAGAGGAAGTTCGGAAGACACGAATCATTAGGGTCTGAGCCTTGTCGGTTGCCTGTGGTGAACTGATGAGCTATCTACGTTTCTACTTTTCACGCTAATTACTAGTTTATATTTCCACTCTTGCCCTGCGTGGTTTAATAATGTAAGTTGGTCATAAGATCATACATTTAGCTATATCAATAAATGAA
Organism: Otatea glauca; assembly: GCA_036346275.1. NCBI lineage: Eukaryota > Viridiplantae > Streptophyta > Magnoliopsida > Poales > Poaceae > Otatea > Otatea glauca. Next base: position 41,164,894 of record CM070727.1, on the reverse strand, counting down.
CTATTATGCTATTATCGTTGTGTTTGATGTGATATGTACCAATGTTAAGTCGTGCACTAGCGTTGATCCCGGACTAATGCGGTAAACACAAAGGGTTCAATCGATGTATTCGGTCCTTACATTCTGCAGATTGATTTTGGAAGAAGCTCATGATTCTAAGTATTCAATTCATCCAAAAGGTGTTAAGATATATCAAGGTCTTAAGGAAAGGATTTGATAGCCTAAGACGGCGTGAAGTGGTGAAAATATCGCGTTGTGTGATGTGTGTTAGGAATAAGAGCAATGCATCATAGATCGCAAGTATTGTTACAATTTGTGCGAGTTACGAGGAAGTAAGAGGCAAATCAAGAATAAGATACCTAGCGTTGAGAATGGTCGAGAATCCGTAAGGATATGTTGAGAGCTTGTGCATTAGCTTATGCTACATCTTGGAATAAATGTTTGCCGTATGCGGAATTCGCCATTACAATAATAGTTACTGTGCTAGCTTGTAAATGTCACCAATTGAGGTTTTATATGGACGCACTGTCAGTACTCGTTGAATTGGAATGAGACAAGAGATCGTATGGTATTTGGACCTGATATTCTCAAGGAAGCCGAAGAGCGAGTTGCTATGATTAGAGAGAGGTTGAAGGTAGCTCAGTCAAGGAGAAATAGCTACGCTAATAACCGTCGTCAAGATTTGAGGTTCAAGTCAGATGATTTTGTGTATCTCAGAGTTCGCCCTCTTAAACGTGTCGAAAGGTTTCACGCTAAGGGGAAGCTTGCGTCAAGATATATTGGTCCGTTCAAGATTTTGAGCCGTCGAGGAAAAGTAACTTATCAGCTGAAATTGCCTCAGTCCTTGGCAGAAGTGCACGACGTGTTTCATGTGTCACAACTTAAGAAATGTCTCAGAGTGCCAACAGAATAATCCCCGTTGGATGCAATAGAGCTGCAGGAAGAATTGTCTTGCAAGGAGCAGTCAGTCAGAATTTTGGATGTTATGGAGTGCAAGACTAGAAACAAGTCTATTCGCTTTTGCAGAGTTCAGTGGAGCAATCATTCCGAAAGTGAAGCAACCTGGGAGCGTGAAGAAGATATGAAGTCAAAATTTCCGAACCTATTCTCTAGCTAGCCCGAATCTCTGCCGAGATTCTCTATTAAGGGAGGTTTGTAACATCCCAAAAATTTGCCCAAATATTATTTTATTGCTTAGAGGTGCATTTGTGATTTTCTGGAATTTATTTGGATTTTTCTGGATTTATTTGAATTAACATTAAATTATGAATATTGACATTTTGTTCAAATCTATTTGAATTGGTGCAAAGTTTAAATAGAGTTTTGCCAAAAATATTTTATTTGAGTCCAGAATGTCTCAAAGTATTTTTGAGAATTTTCCTGGATTTTTCCTGATTATTTATTTGCCTAAAAGTAATTAAAGAAATTTTTGGAATTGTTTTAATTAATAAAACCCGAATTAAGGCGATGAATGGGCCAAGCCCGATCGTGTGTACTGCGTCGCCCGCTCTGAAGCAATCTCCGCAGCTGTAGGAACTCGATCGAAGGGTTGGAGGCGCGCCGAAACCCTAATGAATCTTGGGCGTCCGTTTCGTGTACGCCTCGGATTCCTCCGCGTCGAGCGCTCGGTGGCCGTCCGTTGCGACACGTGGAGGGCCGGATTGCATCGTCTCCATCGTGTCCGACCGGGACTCCTCCGCCGCGCCGTCTCTGTGTTCGCAAATGACTCCGCCTTGAGCACGCCTTCCGATGTTCTATAAAAGCCGTGATGCATCGCCCGAGGTTCCTCATCAGCAGCCGCGCACTTTTGTCGGTTTTGTTTGGCGAGGAGCGTCGGGGTGAGCGCAGAGGAGCTCGCCGGAGTTGGAAGCGCAGAACGCCTCGGTTTCACTTGGTTTCGTCACCGCCGTTGAGCCATCGCCGCCGCTGGTGCCATCTTCGAGTTCGCCGGACCGAGCCGCGTTGAACCCGCATCTTTTCGTCGCCAGTAGCTCGCCGGAGCACCGCGTAGCGCGTCGTCTTCTTCGTTGCCGGTAAGAACCCGCCGCCGCGCTTCCATCGCCAGATCCAGAAGTTCGGGACCGTCAGATCTAAACTTGACGGTTGATGCGTTGCCACGTCGCGCGAAATCACTGACCGTTCGATCGGTCTTCTGCGAATCAGATCGAGCCGCACGTGAGACCAATCAGATTGCAACACGTGTCGATCATGGGTGCCGAGGCGTCATGGACCGAGCTCACCGTGGTCTCGCGCTACACCGTGGACTCAGTTCATACGCCCGAGACACGCGTCGGCTTGTGATTGGCCCGAGGTCTCGCTGACGTCATGCTTGCGTCATAATTGCATTTTTCAATTGGAAAAATAATCTGAGTGGAAATTCTGTGATGATGACGTCATCATGAGGTCACGCTGATGTCATAAATCGATTTTTCAGTTTAAAAATAATTCTGTTAATTCCGAATTTCTAATTTCTGTATTTTCAGTATTTATTTCAAACTTCAAAAGGCTATATCTTTTGCATCGTAACTTGGATTTGAGTGATTCAAATTTCTAAAAATTTGTAAAATTGAGATCTATTTAATGGTGAATTTTATTTAATTTTTGGAGTTCTTCTGCTCTCTGTTTTGGTATTTATTTGCTTCTCTTCTTCGGTACGCGTAGAAGTTGAATTGTGCGACGCTTCGGAGGAAGATTCAACAACTCAAGTTCAAGTTTCAGAGCAAGACCAGAACCTATTCCAAGGCAAGTTATGCTTTGATCATGTTGAACCCATGTTTATAAAATTGCTATGTTTGTTCTACCCTATTGCATATATTTCAAATATACAATTGTTTTAAATTAGATTGGGTTTAGCTAATGTACCAGATTGATCTATACCCTTCCTTGTCATTTGTATGCCATGATCTATTGTCACCCTAGATTAGTTCAATATAGTTGGTTAGTAATTATAATCAACATGGGATGGTTAGTCCGTATTAGTTGCTTAGCCATGCCACGTCATCACATGTGTCAGAATCATTGATAATTAATCTTGATTAATGGAATATGGAACAATGTTAAGAACTTGTGTGTCATGTGGAATCACACGATGAGATTGAGTTGTTGTGGCGGGTCATGTCACGCAACGATGTTTAATTGTTGATAGCATGTGGTGCTTGGTAATCAACTGGGTTATGATCATTTAGATTGGGGCAAGTGACAAGGGGCGAGTATGCCAAGGTGGACCCGATGGGCAGAGGGTATGTGGATGTCTTGCCCTGATCACTCTAAGGACTTAACCTTGCAAGCCTTTGACCTGGGTCAATCATGCAACCACATGTCTGGTATGGGCCAGCCTAGCTGATTAATTTGCAATGTCTTAACTTTGGTACTATCTTGGTCGGTGTGAGTTCCTGAGTTATGGTGTAATTCACATGGCGCAAGAGGGGGACCCTGGTTGTGATTTTCAGACCCACCAGTGTTGAAACCTTAGCGGGTAGTACTGGATTAAGGCAGAGCATTGTAAAGGCTTTGTCATGATCTTTTCGCCGACACACCAAAGGAAGTGTGTTAATTGCATGGCACCAAAAGACGATCATGTCGTGTGGGTAAAGAGCATAATCTCTGCAGAGTGTAAATCTATTCGGATAGCTGTGCTCGCGGTATTGAGCAATGCCCGGGAATTACAGTTAAGGGTTAGCTTAATTAAAATGAACAACTTGGTTGGGATGGCGGAATGCCATACGGAAGATGGAATTTGACTTAGGAGTGGAAACTTGGTTTACTTGAGAAAAGCTGAATCTATCATTATTGTTATTTGTTTTACCGTCTTTACAATCTATTTATTGTATTTGTTCGTAAATGCTGCTTTGTTGCAAAATAGCCATGATAGCCTATCCTTTGGAATAAGCCTTGCATATAGTTACATAGAATTGCATTCTGTGGACAACTTGTTGAGTGCTTTAAGTACTCACCCTTGCCAACAATAACCTCACCAGTTGAAGAGTCTACATCAATGCTGGAGGAAAGATTCCAGGAGGAGACGAATGTTTTGGGCGCAAGCCTTGTCAGTTGCCTGTGGTATACTGAGGGGTTGTCTACGTTTTCATTTTGCTGCAGTTTAATATATTATTCAGCCTTGCGAGGCATAGTCACGTAAGTGGACCATAATGTCATTCGACTAGTAGTATGTATCATATGATGTCTTTCATAATAATTCTGCTATGTATGATTGTGATATTTACTGATGTTGAGCCTGTGTGCACTAGCGTGATCCTGGACTAGTGCAGTATACACAGAGGGTCCGGATTTGCATATTCGGGTCCCGACAAAAGTGGTATCAGAGCCATACTGACTGTAGGCCTTGACCCTAGATTGTCTGGTCGTCTCTATAGGAATTCAAAATTATTTTCTAAAGAAAAGAATTAACTTGGAAGAATAATATGTTCTAGACTTATCCTATTCTTCTATTCCTTTCCTCGTCAAAATTTCTCCCTTTTCCCCTGCTGAATTTCTTTCTCTCTCCCTTGCTGGATCGAGTTAAAAACCTTATCTGAGTTGTCTTGGTAGTTGACGTGCCACATCATAGAAGAAAGCATCAAGTGTTCGATGTCAACCCTGGAAATCATGAAGGAGGGGATCATCGAGCTCAAGGAAGGAGTAGATCCATGAAGCATTCCAAAAGCTAGAAGATCTATGCTTCGAGTAGTCAGTTGAGACTCATGTGTGGGAGTCGCGTCTGCTTAAGATAGAAGTGTTACCCTTGTAGGCGGTAGTTTTGTGTGTATAGGTTGAATTGGTTCTTCCTTGATTCTTTGAGTGTGCGATATGTGTTGCGAGCTTTTAGGCTTATATAAGCAACCATACCAAGTTATTAATATTGTTTGCTTTAGTTATTGGGTTAAACCTATCTCCCCTGCTTTAGGATCTCTGCTTCTTACCTATGCTATTCCCCTCTTCCCTAACCAAGTGAAGCAATCAAGCAGATGGTTCAGACTTGAGGAAACTACAGAATCAGTAAGAACCTCAATAATGGATTAGTTCTTCAACCGTCAGTACAGATGGATATGCAGAGTTTCAGAGAGTTCTTGACTATTCAGACTCAGTTGATGCATGCAATGATGAAGCAGATGCGGAATATGACTAACCAAGCCAATGTCAACGAAGTGTTCCAAGCTGTCATCTATGATCCCCGTTGTTACTCAAGGTTATCAGAATTCATAAGGACTCATCCGCCGGTGTTTTCAGGAAATGTATTACCATCGAAAGCGGATGATTGGCTCAAGACCATTGAGAGGAAGCTGCTCATTGCTCAGTGTGAAGGCGATGAGAAAGTCCTGTATGCTTCTTATCAGTTACAAGGAATCGCTGCTGAATGGTGGAAGAAATATTGTGCTGTTCATGAAGCCCCGCGGAATATCACTTGGAATGAATTTGTTGTTGCTTTTCGTAATCTCTTTGCTTCACCTGGAGACAGTATGGTCACGATAGATACGGCGCATAATATTATCCTCGCACCTTGTGCAACATCTAAGAGTTGCTCACTGAAGTGCTGTCAACCAAACAAATCAGAAGACCGTGCGTGCATTCGCTGTAGAGAGATAGGACATACCGCTGACGAGCATGCGATTAATTGCTCCAGCTGTGAAGGAAGTCATTCTCTTGGAGAATGTCCTATGAGTGACATCACATGTTACCGTTGTGAAGGCCGAGATCATGGTCCAGCTCAATGTCCTCTGGATCCAATAGTTACCGCTGTAATTCAGCATCAGCAAAAGAATCTTCGAGCCGTAGTTGCTCAAGAGTCGTCAAGAAGAGGCGGAACGTCAGTTGCAAAAGTGGTGCCACTCGAAGAGCTAAGGACACAATACCTTAATCTGCTGACCCTCATCAAGAAAGAAGTAATTGGCGATCACCAACAAAGATGTTTCTGTGTGATGAAGAAGGCCATTGGTCTAGAAAATGCCCTACGAAGCAACCACCATGACGCCACAAGAAGACAATAATGTGCATGTAGTCAGCACCCATCAAGGCACAACAACGTTTGTGCTACTAACATCATGAGGAAGGCCATTTTGTTAAGAAATGCCCGCGAAAGAATCTAGAGTCTCCTATAGACGCGGTCCTTCGGAAGTTACCTCACCAAGTTCATAAAGCCAAACGACAGCAATAAGGTTGCAAGAGAGGTTTGTGCAAAGAATCAATTGAAGAAGAGGCGTCAATAAAGACACCGCCTGTGTCGATGAATGCTCGGGGAAGAGAGGTGGCCCTAAGCTTTGCTATACTCTGAATAAGCCGGGCACTTTGCCAATAATTGCCCTCATAAGGAAGTGATCGCCCAAGACAAGTCAATCTCAATTGCTCCACCAAAAACTTCAACGCCAATGCCAATCGAGGAAATTTAGAGCGATGATTTTAGCCTATGCAAGTGTCATACCCTCATTTGTAAAAGAAAAGTGACTAGAGATGAATTCCATATAAAGATTTTCGTGCCTAAATAAATAAAGTAAAGATGGTTGAGAGGTTGATATGTGAAGTGTTGGAATAAAAGCATTAATGATAAAGGATGTTTCTGAGTATTCCCCTATGTTGACGGTTCACCTGAAGATGTTGCGTGTGCAACGATGATCAGTTCAGTGGTGTTTGTAAAGATTGTCAGCTCGAGGAATTATCATGGTCAGAAAGTACACTATTACTTGATCTAACCTAGAATGTGATGGAGTTAAGTTGGAGAAAAGTTTCTAGCGAGCGATATTGATATCGGACCGAGATGCTACTCCTGAAATGAATTGGTCGTCCGAACATAAGGCTGTCCTGGAGTTTGGTCAAAGAATTGTGTCCGCTAAAAGCCCTGAAAGCGGGAAAATAGAATTTCAAATGACTATGGTTCGTGTTGGCCAACCGAAGGTCAATAGTGTGGAAGTTGTCAGCTTTGAAGAGGTATCAGTTGTTAGTGAGTATCAAGATGTGTTTCCGAAGAATCCCACCAGATCGAGAGATCAAGTGTGTGATGGAGTTAGTCCCTGGTACAGCGCCAAAAGTAAAGAGACCTCATCGAATGCCTATTGATGAGCTAGTTGAGATGAAGAAAAAGATCGAAGAGTTGTTAGAAAAATGTTTTGCTAAAGCCAGTCGTCATCATAGGGAGCGGCTGTTCTGTTTAAAAATGGGAGCTCAGGAATGTGTATCGACTGTCGAGAGTTTAATGAGGTGATAATCAAAAGGGTAAGTATTCACGCCTGTGATCGTAATTGGTTTGATCAGTCAAAAAGGGACTGGAGTGTTCTCAAGGATAGATCTTCGATCAAGTTATCATCAGTTCAGAATCTGTGCAGAGAATGTTCTTAGGTCTGAGTTTTCTACGCATTATGGACAGTGTGAGTTTACAGTATGTCTGCTAGAATGATCAATGCCATTACAGAATTTATGGACATGACGAATGGAGTTCCATGGGAAATTGGTCAAGCTGTTATGGTGTATAGGTGGGATGTTTTGGTTTACTTCAAGTCAAAAGGAAAGTATGCGGAACAAGTTGGGATTAGTTTTGGAAAGGTTGCTAGACCAATGGTTGTATGCTAAGTTTAGCAAATGTGACTTTGGAAGGAGAAAGTTGAATTTCTTGTCATGAGATGACTGCTAAAGGAGTGATCGTGGATCCAACCAAAAGCGATGTTACGTGGGAGCAACCGAGACCGCTTAGGCAATTAGGAGAAGAAGTTGCATGGACGCCGCAGGGTAAAAAGAGTTTTCTGTGATTGAGGAAACGTTTGACGATAGCACCTGTCTTAGTGTTGCCAGATGCGCAAACGCAATTTTGATATATACTATGATGCCTCAAGACAAAATTTTGGATGTGTGTTAATGCAGAAAGGCAAAGTTGTTGCCTATGCGTCAGGACTGTTGAGGCCACATGAAGAGAACTATGCTACGCATGAATTGGAAATTGCTACTGTGGTGCATGCTTTGAAGTTATTGCGTCATTATATTATTGGAGATATGTTTAGACCATAAGAGTTCGCAGTGCAGACCTGAATATGGAACGAAAAGGATGGTTAGAGTTGATTAAGTATTATAAGGCTGGGATCCGTTATCATCTTGGTAAGGCTAATGTGGTATCCGATGTCTTAAGTCGTAAAGGCCATAGTACCAATACACCAATATCAAGTGATCAATCGAAATTGTGCAAAGAGTTTCAAAAGTTGAAATTAGAAGTGGTTTCACAAGGATTTATAGCTGCTTTGAAAGTTAAGCCAATGCTTGAAGATCAGATCGAAGTGGGTCAGAAGGATGAAGGCTTAGCTGAGGATTTTACCATGGATAACCAAGGAACCACACGGTTTAAAGGTCGAATCTATGTATCCAACAAGAAAGAGCTTACGCAGTTGATTTTGGAAGAAGCTCATGATTCTAAGTATTCAATTCATCCAAAAAGGTGTTAAGATATATCAAGGTCTTAAGGAAAGGATTTGATAGCCTAAGACGAAGCGTGAAGTGGCTGAAAATATCGCGTTGTGTGATGTGTGTTAGGGAATAAGAGCAATGCATCATAGATCAGCAAGTATTGTTACAGCTGGTGCAGAGTTCTGAGGGGAAGTAAGAGGCAAATCAGTAATAAGATACCTAGCGTTGAGAATGGTCGAGAATCCGTAGGGATATGTTGAGAGCTTGTGCATTAGCTTATGCTACATCTTGGAATAAATGTTTGCCGTATGCGAATTCGCCACAATAATAGTTACCAGGCTAGCTTGTAAATGTCACCAATTGAGGTTTTATATGGACGTACCTGTCGTACTCCGTTGAATTGGAATGAGACAAGAGATCGTATGGTATTTGGACCTGATATTCTCAAGGAAGCCGAAGAGCGAGTTGCTATGATTAGAGAGAGGTTGAAGGTAGCTCAGTCAAGGAGAAATAGCTACGCTAATAACCGTCGTCAAGATTTGAGGTTCAAGTCAGATGATTTTGTGTATCTCAGAGTTCGCCCTCTTAAACGTGTCGAAAGGTTTCACGCTAAGGGGAAGCTTGCGTCAAGATATGTTGGTCCGTTCAAGATTTTGAGCCATCGAGGAAAAGTAACTTATCAGCTGAAATTGCCTCAGTCCTTGGCAGAAGTGCACGACGTGTTTCATGTGTCACAACTTAAGAAATGTCTCAGAGTGCCAACAGAATAATCCCCGTTGGATGCAATAGAGCTGTAGGAAGAATTGTCTTGAAGGAGCAGTCAGTCAGAATTTTGGATGTTATGGAGTGCAAGACTAGAAACAAGTCTATTCGCTTTTGCAGAGTTCAGTGGAGCAACCATTCCGAAAGTGAAGCAACCTGGGAGCGTGAAGAAGATTTGAAGTCAAAATTTCCGAACCTATTCTCTAGCTAGCCCTGAATCTCGGGTCGAGATTCTGTTAAGGGGGGGAGGTTTGTAACATCCCAAAAATTTGCCCAAATATTATTTTATTGCTTAGAGGTGCATTTGTGATTTTCTGGAATTTATTTGGATTTTTCTGGATTTATTTGAATTAACTTTAAATTATGAATATTGACCTTTTGTTCAAATCTATTTGAATTGATGCAAAGTTTAAATAGAGTTTTGCCAAAAATATTTTATTTGAGTCCAGAATGTCTCAAAGTATTTTTGAGAATTTTCCCGGATTCTTCCTGATTATTTATTTGCCTAAAAGTAATTAAAGAAATTTTTGGAATTGTTTTAATTAATAAACCCTGAAATTGCAAAGGAATGATGAATGGGCCAAGCTCGATCTCGTACTGCGTCGACCGCTCTGGAAGCAATCGCCTTGTGTAGGATCTCGATCGAAGGGTTGGGGCGCAAAACCCTAATGAATCTTGGGCGTCTGTTTCGTGTACGCCTCGGATTCCTCCGCGTCGAGCGCTCGGTGGCCGTCCGTTGCGACACGTGGAGGGCCAGATTGCATCGTCTCCATCGTGTCCGACCGGGACTCCTCCGTCGCGCCGTCTCTGTGTTTGCAAATGACTCCGCCTTGAGCACGCCTTCCGATGTTCTATAAAAGCCGTGATGCATCGCCCGAGGTTCCTCATCAGCAGCCGCGCACTTTTGTCGGTTTTGTTTGGCGAGGAGCGTCGGGGTGAGCGCAGAGGAGCTCGCCGGAGTTGGAAGCGCAGAACGCCTCAGTTTCGCTTGGTTTCGTCGCCGCCGTTGAGCCTTCGCCGCCGCTGGTGCCATCTTCTGTGATGATGACGTCATCATGAGGTCACGCTGACGTCATAAATCGGTTTTTCAGTTTAAAAATAATTCTGTTAATTCCGAATTTCTAATTTCTGTATTTTCAGTATTTATTTCAAACTTCAAAATGCTATTTCTTTTGCATCGTAACTCGGATTTGAGTGATTCAAATTTCTAAAAATTTGTAAAATTGAGATATATTTAATGGTGAATTTTATTTGATTTTTGGAGTTCTTTTGCTCTCTGTTTTGGTATTTATTTGCTTTTCTTCTTGGTACGTGTAGACGTTGAATTGTGCGATGCTTCGGAGGAAGATTCAACAACTCAAGTTCAAGTTTTAGAGCAAGATCAGAACTGTAACATCCCAAAAAAAAAATTTGCCAAATGTTATTTTATTGCTTAAAAGTGCAGTTGTGTTTTTCTGGAATTCATTTGGATTTTTCTGGATTTATTTGAATTAATTCTTATTTCAAGTTTATTGCCTTTTATTCAAACTTATTTAAATCTGTGCAAAGTTAAAATAAAGTTTTGCCAAAAATATTCTATTTAAGTCCAGAATGTCTCAAAGTATTTTTGAGATTTTTCCTGTATTTTTCCTAATAGTTTTATTGCTTAAAATAAATAAAATGAATTTCTGGAATTATTTTAAATAGGAAATCCTTGGAAAATCAGTGAACAGTGTTGGGCCGAAGCCCAACACTGTGCGTTGGAAACCCGCGTCGGTGCGGCCCAGTTGGCCCATGAGTGGAGGTGCGCAGCCGCAGCCCTTGATCTTCCATCGGACGGTCAGGAGCCATCGCGTGTAAAACTCAAACCCTAGCTCCAGTTGACGTAGGATCGGAATCGCACGGTCAAGATTAAGTCGTACCGGTTTGGGAAAGGTTGAATCGTGTTCGTTAGTTGGTTCGGGCGGATCTGATCCAGCCACGTCTCCGCGAATCTCAGCCGTTCATCTGTCATCGGAGGGTTCTCGTTTGTCGTCTCCGTTTCGGATTCTTCCGCCGCGCCGTCGTGTCTCCGGTGGACTCGGAGTCCGTGTCCTTCGCCCGCACGCCTCTCCGTGCACCTATTTAAGGAACCCTTGGGTGCGTTGAGTTCCCCGTTTCGCGCTGCATCAAAACCGCAAGGCCTCGTTGTCGAGCTCGCCGGAACACCTCGCGGGCGTCGTCGTCTTCATCGCCGGTGAGTTTCGTCTCGCGGCGCCATTAGCAATGGAGAAGATTTGGACCGTCGATCGCCGCCCAACGTCCCAGATTCACCGCGTGGACTCGGTGAGCCGTAAGCCTTCGTTAATCGGCGACCGCTAGATCTAAAACTCGCCGAGATTTTGCCGTGTGCTTCGATCGGCACCGTCCGATGAGATCTAGGTGCATCGATGGCGCCGCCGCCGCAGACCAATCGGGTGCCGCCGCGTGAAGCGCAGCGCCAAGTGTCATGGGTCGGGTTCGCCGTGGACGGTAGACGACGGTGGGCCGGTCTATGCACCGAGGCCACGCGCGTCGGTTCGATTGGTCCGGTTCATTCAAGGCGTCATGGTGACGCCATGATGACGCATAATCTATTTTCGAATAAAAATACATCATTAAATCGGATTTTCGATTTTGCAATTTCAATATTTATTTCAAACTTCAAAAGGCTGTATCTTTTGCATCGTAACTCGGATTTGAGTGATTCAAATTTTAAAATTTTTTAAAATTGAGATGTATTTAATGGTGAGTTTTATTTGATTTTTGCAGTTCAATTGATCTCTGTTTTGGTATTTATTTGCTTTTCTTCTTGATGCACGCGTGAGCGTTGAATTGTGCGACGCTTGAGGAAGATCCGAGAACTCAAGAGCAAGTTCCGAACCTGATCGGGACCTATTCCAAGGCATATTGTGCTTTGATCATGTTGAACCCATGTTTATAAAATTGCTATGTCTGATTTACCCTATTGCATATATTTCAAATATACAACTGTTTTAAATTAGATTGGGTTTAGCTAATATACCAGATTGATCTACACCCTACCTTTTCATTGTATGCCATGATCCATTGTCACCTTAGATTGGTTAATTATAGTTGGTTAACAATTATAATCAACATTGGAGGATTAGTTCGTATTAGTTGCTTAGCTTTGCCACATCATCACATGTGTCAGAATCATTGATAATTAATCTTGATTAGTGGAATATGGAACAATATTATGAACTTGTGTGTCATGTGGGATCACACGATGAGATTGAGTTGTTGTGACGAGTCATGTCACGCAACGATGTTGAATTGTTGATGGCACGTGGTGCTTGGTAATCAACTGGGTGATAATAACTTGGATTGGGGCAAATGACAAGGGGCGAGGATGCCAAGGTGGGCCCGATGGGCAGAGGGTATGTGGATGTCTTGCCTTGATCACACTAAGGACTTAACCTTGCAAGCCTTTGACCTGAGTCAATCATGCAACCACATGTCCGTATGGGCCACCTAGCCGAGTAATTTGCAATGTCTTAATTTTGGTACTATCGTGGTCGGTGTGAGTTCTCGAGTTATGGTGTAATTCACATGGCGCAAGAGGGGGCCCGGATGTGGTAACCATCCCACCAAAGTTGAAACCTTAGCGGGTAGTATCGGGTTAAGCCAGAGCATTGTAAAGGCTTTGTTATAATCACTCGCCTTGGTGGTGTTTGGTTGTATCACGTGGGTAAAGTGCATAACCTCTGCAGAGTGTGAAACTATTCGGATAGCCGTGCTCGCGGTATTGAGCAATGCTCGGAATTACAGGTTAAGGGTTAGCTTAATTAATTGGACAACATGGTTGGGATGGCGGGATGCCATATGGAAGATGGAATTTGACTTAGGATTGGAAACTTGGTTTACTTGAGAAATACTGAAGTTATTTACTATTGCTATTTGTTTTACATTCTTTACAATGTATTTACTGTATTTGTTCATAAATGCTGCTTGCTGCTTGTTGCAAAATAGCCATGATAGCCTATCCATTGGAATATGCTTTACATATAGATACATAGAATTGCATTCTGTGCACAACTTGTTGAGTGCTTAAGTACTCACCCTTGCCAAACAACAATAATCAACCGTTGAAGAATCTACACCTGTTTTGGAAGATGAAGTCCAGGAAGACACGAGTCATTAGGGTGCGAGCCTTGTCGGTTGCCTGTGGTGAACTGATGAGCTATCTACGTTTCTACTTTCCGCTGCTTAATTATTAGTTATATTTTCAGTCATGCCCTGTGTGGCTTAATAATGTAAGTTGGTCATAAGATCATACATTTAGCTATATCAATAAATGAACTATTATTCTATTATCGTTGTGTATGATGTGATATGTACCAATGTTAAGCTGTGTGCACTAGCGTTGATCCTGGGACTAGTGCGGTAAACACAGTGGGTTCGAATCAGTGGATTCGGGTCCTTACAGAGGTGGTATCAGAGCCAGGTTGACTGTAGGTCTTGGCCCTAGATAGTATGGAGGTGTCTTGTGTGTGTCCAAACTATTTTCTAAAAGAAAATCTAAACTTGACTAATAAAACACTCTCGACTCATCTCATTCTCTACTTCTCGCCTTTGCTGAATTTACCCGTTTTACTTGCCGTTTCGGGTGGTGAACTTATTCAAAGTTCTTGTGGAGCAGATGCCGATCGTTCCGACCTTCGAGGAGTCAGCTGGCGGCTACGCCATGGAGCTGTGGAGAGTACTTCAGACGCTGGGAGGCTTCTACCGTCCGCTTTACCGAGGAAGCAGCTGGTCAGTTAATGGTGTACACCGAGGATTTATTTGCATGCTGATTATCTACGCTCGAGAGAACGAGGAAGCTAGCAGGCTAATCAACATCTCGCGAAAGATTCTCGTGCGAGGTTGCAATTGAGAGGTCGCTCGACTTGCTCTTCGCCGTGTCCGCCGCGACTACGCCGACGAGCTTCACGACTCGATGTTCCGCCTTCACCCGGACGTTCAAGCATGCCGACACCGACGGATCGTGGAGGACGAGTGTGCCACGACCACACACCTTGCGAGTTCGCCTTGCTCGGAGGATCACATGAGAGAGACTACTCAGAGCCGGAGACGTGTACGAGGCACTCGAGTAGCGAGCAGAGCTTGAGGTGACCCGTGCTTCACCATCGGGATGATCACCGAGCTGGGAGAGGCCCTAGAGGCGGTCGAGGACGAGTTGGAGCGCGTGACTCGAGGAGTTCAGAGCCACCGAGAGTCCGAGGAGGATTCCGAGGAGCGAGAGGGAGCCAGAGGGGAGTGCACTCCCGTTGTTGCAGAGGGCCCAGAGTAGGTCATCGGGATAGGTTCGCTCCTATGCCACCACCCGCCGTGTATGCGCGGGTCACCTCGGCCGGTGGTGGTGGATGAGTGAGTGTCAGCCTTGGAGCTGTGTCGAGACTCGAGTGCGAGTCGCGTCTTTAAGTTAGCCTTTACCTTTTTAGTTGACGTTAAGGTTTCGTGATTAGTTTGCTTTTTTGTATAGCTGAGTGTGCAGTATGTGTTGCAAAGCTTGTAGGCTTAAATAAGCAGCCATACCAAGAATAATAAAGAATTATTTCAGTTGGGTATAACCTATCTCCCCGCTTTAGAAATTCTTGCTTCTTATCTATGCTACATCTACCTTTCCTAACCTAAGAGGCAATCATCAGATGGTGAATACTCGAGGGAACAACAGTGCTTCAGGAAGTGGCCTGCGCTAGAATGACAATCCCAATGATGGAGGCAGCCCTCAACCACCGCCAGTGGACATGCAGAATCTGGGAGCATTTCTTGCAGCGCAGACTCAACTGATGCAGACTATGATGCAAACAGATCAAAGAGATAACCAACGCAGCAGACCAACAACAACAACCTCAGAGCTCGTAACAACCATGGTGGACCCGACCTCACTCAAAGTTATCGATTTTATGAGGACTCGACCACCAACGTTTTGAAATGTGAACCCTTTGGAAGCCGATGGACGGCTTAGGACTATTGAGAAGAAGTCGCACATCACGCAATGTGAAGGAAATGAGAAGGTGCTCTCGCCTCTCATCAATTGGAAGGAACCGCCGCAGAATGGTGGGAGAATTATCGTGCCGCTCATGGAGCCCCACAAGAGATCACCCAGGAGGAGTTTACTAATGCTTTCCGCTTGATATCATGTCCCGGAGGGAATGATGGACCTAAAGAAGGAAGAGTTCGTGGCTCAAACAAGGAGGCCAACCAAAGGCCGAGCACCGAATAAGTTTACCAGCTTAGCTCGCTATGCCCTCAAGACGAGCGACGGACAAAGCTAGGCGGTCTCAGATCATGAAGGGACCGAATTCAGATCGCAGTGGACCGATCACCCACAACTTTCCGACTTTCAGAGCTAGTGAATAAGGCTTTGATCCTAGAGGACAAGCGCAAAGAGCTAGGTGAAAACCGTAAGCGCTTAATGACTAATCGTGGTGGACGCCCAAACCATCTACGCTTGAGGATGTCACCACAACAATTTGCTAGGTTCCAACCGCCACCGTGAACAAGACATCAACCCTCGCACCTCGCCACGCCAACCGTAACTTTCGGACACCAAAGACAGGCAACAATGCACCAGTGGGGAATCAAGATCTGCAGTGAAAAGATGCTATACCGCAATGAGCCCGGCACTTTTCTAATAGGTGTCCACGTAAGGGAGGCATCACGCCGATTCGTTTCAACTTGGGAACCACACCGCCAAAGCACCACCTCGGAGGAAATCGTGCGCCAGTCAAGCCGAGCAACCCGCAATCAACGGTCGTGGAAGGATCAACCACATCACCGCAGATGGAGCTCGTGAAGCTACGGGCGTCGTCGGGTAAGTTTCGTCAACTCGAGACTGCTTTCTGCTTTGTTTGATTCGGAGCTTCGCATTCGCTTGTTTCTCAAAGTTTTGCAACCAAGAATGGATTTAAAGTGGTGAATCTTAAGTGTGTGCTTTAGTCCAAGCCCGGGATCCGAGCTTAGATCTAGCCTTGGGTGTTTGGGGCTAAGTTGCTTATGGATGGGATAGAATTTCTAGCTTAATCTTATCTTGATAGATGCGCAATCCTAGACGTTATCCTTGGAATGGATTGGCTGTCCAAACATAAGGCTGTTTTGGATTGTGGCGAAGGATTGTAACATTGGAAGGCCCTAGTGGCAAGAAAGTAGAATTTTAAGCAACCGCAGATTCAAGATGGGCAGTTAATGGTCAACAGCGTGAAAGCCATCAGCATGGAAGATGTGCCAGTAGCCAGAGAATACCCGGATGTGTTTCGGAAGATTTGCCAGATCGCCACCGACCGTGATATCGAAGTTCGTGATCGAGTTAGCGCCGTGCACAAAGACCGATATCAAAAGACCATATCGGATGCCTACCGACGAGTTAGTGGAAATGAAGAAGCAGATTGAGGAACTGCAAGAGAAAGGCTTCATTAGACCTAGTTCATCGCCGTGGGGAGCCCCGGTTTTGTTTGTTCGTAAGAAGGACGGAAGTCTTAGAATGTGCATCGATTATCGTGCACTGAATGAAGTAACGATCAAGAATAAGTATCCGTTGCCCAGGATCGATGACTTATTTGATCAGTTAAGAGGAGCTGGAGTTTTCTCAAGATAGATCTTCGCTCGTGATACCATCGGTTAAAGATCCGAGCGGAGGATGTACCTAAGACCGCGTTTTCTACGCGATATGGACATTATGAGTTCACAGTCATGTCATTTGGATTGACTAATGCCCCGGCATATTTCATGAACATGATGAATAAGGTTTTCATAGAATATTTGGATAAGTTTGTTGTAGTCTTCATAGACGATATCTTGGTTTACTCGAGGACAGAGGAAGAGCACGCGAAACATCTAAGAATGGTTTTAGACAGGCTGCGAGAGCATCAGCTGTACGCTAAGTTTAGCAAGTGTGAATTTTGGAAGGAAAAAGTTGAATTTCTTGGTCATGTAATGACTACTAAAGGAGTGGCAGTCGACCCAAGCAAAGTGGACGCAGTGTTGCATTGGGAGCCACCGAAGTCTGTTACCCAGATCCGTAGTTTTCTGGGAATGGCGAGGATATTACCGTCGGTTCATAGAAGGATTCTCGATAATTGCTAAACCCCTTACGCAGTTGTTGAAGAAAGAAAAGAAGTTTGCATGGACGCCAGAGTGCGAGAAGAGCTTTATGGAATTAAAAAAGCGTTTAACGACAGCCCCCTATTAGTGTTGCCAGATGTGCAGTATGGATTTGATATTTATTGCGATGCTTCAAAGCAAGGCTTGGGGTGCGTGTTAATTCAAGAAGGCAAAGTCGTTGCTTATGCGTCGAGACAATTAAGACCGCATGAAGTGAATTATCCAACGCATGATTTGGAGTTAGCTGCCGTAGTGCATGCTTTAAAGATATGGCGTCATTATCTCATAGGAAATAGATGTGAGATATATACGCACCATAAGAGCTCAAATACATATTCACTCAAGCGGATCTGAATATGAGACAGCGAAGGTGGCTTGAGCTAATTAAGGACTATAATGTGGGGATCCATTATCATCCCGGAAAGGTCAATGTGGTAGCAGATGCTCTGAGTCGAAAGAGCCATAGCGCAATTACGCTAACAATGGAGGATCAACCAGAACTATGCAAGGAATTTCAGAAGCTAAGGTTGGAGGTCATTCCGCAAGGAATGGTAGCTGCACTGGAAGTAAAGCCAACGCTGGAAGGTCAGATTAGAGAAGGCCAGAAAGATGACGATAAAATTTCTAAGATTAAGGCTAAAAAGGAAGAAGGCCTAGCCGTAGACTTCACTCTGGAAGAGCAAGGAACCATGTTTTTCAAAGGCCGAATTTGTGTGCCGGATAAAAAGGAACTAAAGCAATTGATTCTTGAGGAAGCTCATGATTCTAAGTACTCGATTCATCCAGGAAGTGCTAAGATGTACCAGGATTTAAAAGAGAGATTTTGGTGGCTAAACATGAAGCGTGAAGTAGCTGAGCATGTTGCTTTATGTGACGTATGTCAGAGGGTAAAAGCCATGCATCAAAGACCCACTGGTTTGTTGCAGCCATTGAAAATTCCGGAATGGAAGTGGGAGGAAATCGGAATGGATTTTATCACCGGTTTACCTAAGACTCAGAGGGGTTACGATTCCATTTGGGTTATTGTGGATCGTCTAACCAAGGTCGCCCATTTTATCCCAGTAAAGACCACTTACTCCGGAGATCGCTTAGCAGAGCTATATATGTCAAGGATTGTATGTTTGCATGGAGTGCCCAAGAAGATCGTGTCAGACAGAGGGACCCAATTTACCTCAAGATTTTGGAATAAGTTGCACGAAGCAATGGGAACTCGCCTGAATTTTAGTACAGCATAGCACCCGCAGACAGATGGTCAGACCGAAAGAGTAAATCAGATTTTGGAGGATATGTTGAGAGCCTGTGCTTTAGCGTATACTACGACGTGGGATAAGTGTTTGCCATATGCGGAATTTAGTTACAATAATAGTTATCAAGCTAGCCTACAGATGGCACCGTTCGAGGCATTGTATGGACGTGCTTGTCGTACTCCGTTGAATTGGAACGAAGCGGAGAACGTTTGGTTTTGGGCGGATATTCGAAAAGCGAAAGACAAGTTGCAATGATCGAGAAAGGTTGAAGATAGCACACCAAGACGTAAAAGCTACGCAGATAACCGTCGCCGAAATTGAGTTTTGAACCGAGAAGATCATGTGTATCTTAGAGTTACCCCTCTTAAGGGCGTTAAAAGATTTCATGTTAAAGGGAAGCTTGCGCCAAGATATGTTGGTCCGCTCAAGATTCTCGAGTCGTCGAGAGAGGTAGCTTATCGCTTAGAGTTGCCTCGGTCCTTGGCGGAGTGCATGATGTATTCCATGTGTCGCAGCTTAAGAAGTGTCTCAGAGTGCCAACAGAGCAAACCCCGTTGGATGCAATGGAGCTGCAAGAAGATTTGACTTACAAAGAGCAACGAGTCAGAATTTTGGATGTTATGGAGCGGAAGACCGAAACAAGTCTATTCGCTTTGCGAGTTCAAGGAGCAATCATTCCGAAAGTGAAGCCACTTGGGAGCGAGAAGAAGATTTGAAGTCAGAATTCCCGAACCTATTCTCTAATTAGCCCTGAATCTCGGGTCGAGATTCTATTAAGGGGGGGAGGTTTGTAACATCCCAAAAAAAAATTTTTGCTAAATGTTATTTTATTGCTTAAAAGTGCATTTGTGTTTTTCTGGAATTTATTTGGATTTTTCTGGATTTATTTGAATTAATTCTTATTTCAAGTTTATTGCCTTTTATTCAAACTTATTTAAATCTGTGCAAAGTTAAAATAAAGTTTTGCCAAAAATATTTTATTTAAGTCCAGAATGTCTCAAAGTGTTTTTGAGATTTTTCCTGGATTTTTCCTAATAGTTTTATTGCTTAAAATAAATAAAATGAATTTCTGGAATTATTTTAAATAGGAAATCCTTGGAAAATCGGTGAATGATGTTGGGCCAAGCCCAACACTGCGTGCGTTGAAACCCAGCGTCGGTGCGGCCCGCTTGGCCCATGAGTGGAGGTGCGCAATGCAGATCCTTGATCTTCCATCTGACGGTCAGAGCCATCGCGTGTAAAACTCAAACCCTAGCTCCAGTTGACGTAGGATCGGAATCGCACGGTCAAGATTAAGTCGTACCGGTTTGGGAAAGGTTGAATCGTGTTCGTTAATTGGTTCGGCGGATCTGATCCACCACGCCTCCGCGAATCTCACCGCTCATCCGCCATCGGAGGGTTCTCGCTTGTCGCCTCCGTTTCGGATTCTTCCGCCGCGCCGCCGTGTCTCCGGTGGCCTCGGAGTCCGTGTCCTTCGCCCGCACGCCTCTCCGTGCACATATTTAAGGAACCCTTGGGTGCTTGAGTTCCCTGTTCCGCGCTGCATCAAAACCGCAAGGCCTCGTTGTCCAGAGCTCGCCGGAACGCCTCGCGGAGTGTCGTCGTCTTCATCGCCTGTGAGTTTCGTCTCGGCGGCGCCATTAGCAGTGGGAGAAGATTTGGACCGTCAGATCGTCGCCCAACGTCCCAGATTCAGCCGCGTGGACTCGGTGAGCCGTAAGCCTTCGTTAATCGCTGACCGTTAGATCTAAAACTCTCGCCTGAGATTTTGCCGCGTGTGCTTCGATCGGCAGCCGTCCGATGAGATCTAGGTGCATCGGATGGCGCCGTCGCTGCAGCCAATCGGGTGCCGTCGCGTGGAGGCGCAGGCGCCGAAGTGTCATGGGCCGGGTTCGCCGTGGACCAGCGCGACGCGGTGGACCGGGTCTATGCACCGAGGCCACGCGTCGGTTTCTGATTGGTCCGGTTCAGCGCTGGTGTCCTGGTGACGTCATGATGACGCAGTAATCTATTTTCGGAATAAAAATACATCTGTTAAATCGGATTTTCTGATTTTTGCAATTTCAGTATTTATTTCAAACTTCAAAAGGTTGTATCTTTTGCATCGTCACTCGGATTTGAGTGATTCAAATTTCTAAAAATTTGTAAAATTGAGATCTATTTAATGGTGAATTTTATTTGATTTTTGGAGTTCAATTGATCACTGTTTTGGTATTTATTTGCTTTTCTTCTTCGGTACGCGTAGACGTTGAATTGTGCGATGCTTCGGAGGCAGATCCAGCAACTCAAGAGCAAGTTCCAGAACCAGATCAGGACCTATTCCAAGGCATATTGTGCTTTGATCATGTTGAACCCATGTTTATAAAATTGCTATGTCTGATTTACCCTATTGCATATATTTCAAATATACAACTGTTTTAAATTAGATTGGGTTTAGCTAATATACCAGATTGATCTACACCCTACCTTTTCATTGTATGCCATGATCCATTGTCACCTTAGATTGGTTAATTATAGTTGGTTAACAATTATAATCAACATTGGAGGATTAGTTCGTATTAGTTGCTTAGCTTTGCCACGTCATCACATGTGTCAGAATCATTGATAATTAATCTTGATTAGTGGAATATGGAACAATATTATGAACTTGTGTGTCATGTGGGATCACACGATGAGATTGAGTTGTTGTGACGAGTCATGTCACGCAACGATGTTGAATTGTTGATGGCACGTGGTGCTTGGTAATCAACTGGGTGATAATAACTTGGATTGGGGCAAATGACAAGGGGCGAGGATGCCAAGGTGGGCCCGATGGGCAGAGGGTATGTGGATGTCTTGCCTTGATCACACTAAGGACTTAACCTTGCAAGCCTTTGACCTGAGTCAATCATGCAACCACATGTCTGGTATGGGCCAGCCTAGCTGAGTAATTTGCAATGTCTTAATTTTGGTACTATCGTGGTCGGTGTGAGTTCTCGAGTTATGGTGTAATTCACATGGCGCAAGAGGGGGGCCCTGGATGTGGTAACCAGTCCCACCAGTGTTGAAACCTTAGCGGGTAGTATCGGGTTAAGCCAGAGCATTGTAAAGGCTTTGTTATAATCACTCGCCTTGGTGGTGTTTGGTTGTATCACGTGGGTAAAGTGCATAACCTCTGCAGAGTGTGAAACTATTCGGATAGCCGTGCTCATGGTATTGAGCAATGCTCGGAATTACAGCTTAAGGGTTAGCTTAATTAATTGGACAACATGGTTGGGATGGCGGGATGCCATATGGAAGATGGAATTTGACTTAGGATTGGAAACTTGGTTTACTTGAGAAATACTGAAGTTATTTACTATTGCTATTTGTTTTACATTCTTTACAATGTATTTATCAGATTTGTTCATAAATGTCGCTTGTCGCTTGTTGCAAAATAGCCATGATAGCCTATCCATTGGAATAAGCTTTACATATAGATACATAGAATTGCATTACATGCACAACTTGTTGAGTGCTTAAGTACTCACCCTTGCCAAACAACAATAATCAACAGTTGAAGAATCTACACTGTTTTGGAAGATGAAGTCCGTGAAGACACGAGTCATTAGGGTCCGAGCCTTGTCGGTTGCTGTGGTGAACTCGATGAGCTATCTACGCTTCTACTTTCCGCTGCTTAATTATTAGTTATATTTTCAGTCATGCCCTGCGTGGCTTAATAATGTAAGTTGGTCATAAGATCATACATTTAGCTATATCAATAAATGAACTATTATTCTATTATCGTTGTGTATGATGTGATATGTACCAATGTTAAGCTGTGTGCACTAGCGTTGATCCTGGGACTAGTGCGGTAAACACAGTGGGTTCGAATCAGTGGATTCGGGTCCTTACAAGAACCTATTCCAAGGCAAGTTGTGCTTTGATCATGTTGAACCCATGTTTATAAAATTGCTATGCTTGTTCTACCCTATTGCATATATTTCAAATATACAATTGTTTTAAATTAGATTGGGTTTAGCTAATGTACCAGATTGATCTATACCCTACCTTGTCATTTGTATGCCATGATCTATTGTCACCCTAGATTGGTTCAATATAGTTGGTTAGTAATTATAATCAACATGGGATGGTTAGTCCGTATTAGTTGCTTAGCCATGCCACGTCATCACATGTGTCAGAATCATTGATAATTAATCTTGATTAATGGAATATGGAACAATGTTAAGAACTTGTGTGTCATGTGGAATCACACGATGAGATTGAGTTGTTGTGGCGAGTCATGTCACGCAACGATGTTGAATTGTTGATAGCATGTGGTGCTTGGTAATCAACTGGGTTATGATCATTTAGACTGGGGCAAGTGACAAGGGGCGAGTATGCCAAGGTGGGCCCGATGGGTAGAGGGTATGTGGATGTCTTGCCCTGATCACTCTAAGGACTTAACCTTGCAAGCCTTTGACCTGAGTCAATCATGCAACCACATGTCTGGTATGGGCCAGCCTAGCTGATTAATTTGCAATGTCTTAACTTTGGTACTATCTTGATCGGTGTGAGTTCCCGAGTTATGGTGTAATTCACATGGCGCAAGAGGGGGGCCCTGGTTGTGGTTTTCAGACCCACCAGTGTTGAAACCTTAGCGGGTAGTACTGGATTAAGGCAGAGCATTGTAAAGGCTTTGTCATGATGTTTTCGCCGACACACCAAAGGAAGTGTGTTAATTGCATGGCACCAAAAGACGATCATGTCGTGTGGGTAAAGAGCATAATCTCTGCAGAGTGTAAATCTATTCGGATAGCCGTTCTTGCGGTATTGAGCAATGCTTGGGAATTACAGTTAAGGGTTAGCTTAATTAAAATGAACAAATTGGTTGGGATGGCGGAATGCCATATGGAAGATGGAATTTGACTTAGGAGTGGAAACTTGGTTTACTTGAGAAAAGCTGAATCTATCATTATTGTTATTTGTTTTACCGTCTTTACAATCTATTTATTGTATTTGTTCGTAAATGCTGCTTTGTTGCAAAATAGTCATGATAGCTTATCCTTTGGAATAAGCCTTGCATATAGTTACATAGAATTGCATTCTGTGCACAACTTGTTGAGTGCTTTAAGTACTCACCCTTGCCAACAATAACCTCACCACTTGAAGAGTCTACATCAATGCCGGAGGAAAGATTCCAGAGGAGACGAATGTTTAGGGCGCAAGCCTTGTCGCTTACTGTGGTATACCGAGGGTTGTCTACGCTTTCATTTCACGCAGCTTAATACATTATTCAGCCTTGCGAGGCATAGTCATGTAAGTGGACCATAAGGTCATTCGACTAGTAGTATGTATCATATGATGTCTTTCATAATATTTCCGCTATGTATGATTGTGATATTTACTGATGTTGAGCCTGTGTGCACTAGCGTGATCCTGGAGTAGTGCAGTATACACAGAGGGTCCGGATTTGCATATTCGGGTCCCGACAGTTACCAGACTTCAAGATAAAACACTTGCAACCGAAAACGCGAAAATGAGACACACTGGGCTTTCGCCCATACCTCAACTCATAAGAAGTGCGATGCAAATGTGCTCTCAAAACACTGATTAGAAACATGGCAAGCAAGAGCTATAGCCTCACCCAAAACTTCCTAGGAGTATCAGACTCGTCTAGCATCGCCCGGCCATCTCACCTAGGGTCATGTTCTTCCTTTCCACTACGCCATTCTGCCGAGGGGCGAGGGAGAAGAGAACCGATGCTCTAAACCAGACTCCACACAAAACTCTCAAAGTAGGAATTCTTGAACTCAGTGCCATTATCATCACAGATAGCTCAGAATGCACCCGGAGCTCAATAGACAACCCATTGATCAAACCCTGAAGTGAGAAAAGGTCTCATCCTTCGAGGCCATGAAGAATACCCAAGAGTATCTAGAAAATCATCAACGATGACAAGAACATACCACTTCCCTCCCACCGATGCACTCTAGCCGACCAACAAAGGTCCATATGTAAAAGCTGTCCTGTGCATCACCATCACTACGGTGACTAGAGGATGAGAAGCAAGAACCATCTTGCCATGTCGGCAAGGAGAGCAAACTAAGTCTTTGACCATCTTGAGTTTGGGCAAACCCGAATGAGATCGTGGTCGCTAACTCGGGTCAAATGATCAAAACCAATGTGACCAAGTCTCCTATGCCAGAAGGAGAGATCATGGGACTCAAAAGCAATCAAACATCGAAGAGAGTCTCCGAAGAAGCGTAAAAATCAGCACGAAAGACTCTCCCAAATCTAGAAATCCAAAACTAACCCTCCTGATGAATCAAGGATTCTACAGTGCATTACTCTTGAAACTTATCTCGAAAGAGTCATCGATAAGTCGAGAAACAGAGAGCAAATTGTATTGCGACTTACTTACTAAGGCAACATCTTTAAGAATGAAATTTTGTTAATGCAGATGGTACCTTTAGCAATGACTCTACTCAAGATGCATCCCCAAAAGTGATTAACTCATCACCGGGCTCGGACTAGGAAGAGAACCAACGAGAATCTCCGGTCATATGACGAGAACAACCGAGTCAATAATCCAAACATCGCCCTTCCCATCCGGATTTAACCCGATCAAGACACAAGAGAGAAAGATGACTCAAGATCGATAGAGTGAAGACTTAGGAACCCAATATCAACCATACGACACCTCGTAGTACCACCACGAAGAAGATCGACTCGAGTGTCTCTCTGACGCCAACTCTCACACGATCGGGAGCAACTCGTAGATAATCTAGGAGTCAAAACGGGTTGGCATGCCGTGGTGCAAAAGCCGGACCATCCCAGTAAGGCTGCCTGGATCTCCTACCGGAAAACACCTCACGCCGCTGATATCTACCTCGATGGGAAAAACGTGGAATATCAAGAACACGATGGAAAGACTGACTACGAACAACTCCAGGGCTAAAACTCAAAGAACTAGCATGAAAACCGAGTCCTGGACGCTGCCCAAACACAGGCGACTCTCTAACCTGTCTAGAAGCAGTGTGTCTTAGGAGCACTCAAAGTCCGGGATGACCCCAATACCCCTAAGAGCAGCAACACGCCACGCCGAGTGATCTTGGCGCGCTGAAATGTAAATCTACTAGGTGACCATCCTTCTTCACGTAAGGTGCATGTGTACTTCGCCTTGCTAGAGGCGTATAATAGGAGTAACACCCTTCCGTCAAGTCCTATGGCCAACCCCAGTGGACCTAAACTTGGTGGTGCTCACTCAGGGAGCTACCACAATCTCACCACTCTTGGAGCCGCGCAAATGGTGGGAGGATGCGCCGAGCGTGCTCCAAGGATCAAATCCTAGACCTTGATTGAATCTACTAATCTTGAATTAGTCTAGAATAAGATTGAGCTTCTTCTTGCCTCCAACAAACTACTCGAGAGTGCTCATAAGATACCGGCAATCTCGGAAGAAAGAAGCACAAGAAGAACAGGGGAAGGAGAGGAAGAAGAAGAACCGAAAGAGAAGATCTCTCAAAGACGTGCTTTTTGTTCTCTTAGCACGGCCGCCTCAATCTTGAGGGCCTCACAAGAAACGCAAGGAGCATCTCTAATCCTAAGGGTTTGGTCTTTTAACTTCTTCTTAAGCTCGACATGGATTTGATCCACATCATCCTTAACCCCAACACACAAGAAGCAACCAGTTTGTGACTTAACTAGTAAATCCTTAGCAAGTTGATCACACTTGACATTCAAAGCATCATTGTCAAGTTTTAGTTGCTTACAACCTCACATGAGCCGACCGGGTCCTTAGAAGCATGCAATTCAAGTTCATCATTTCTAGCGAAAGCTTTCTAAGGTGTTCGCCATGGCATCAATTTCGACAAGCAATTTAGGGCAATTAGCACATGATGGAGTGGAGTGAGCATGAAGAAAACTAGCCTCAACAGAATAGCATCAATAGAACTAGTGCTAGCATTCTTCAACCTAAGACCATCAAGTTCAAGAAGCACACTATCATGTATGGTCCTTAGGTTCTCCAACTCCACAAGAATAGCATCATACAAAGAGCAATCATCGGTGACTCGGGAGGAGAAGATCTAAGTGAAGCTAACTCCCGAGTCAAGGTACCTACTTCCTTCTCAACCTCCGACACCTAGCTCTAGCTCTAGCATGAAATCTTCCTAATTTGCGTAAAGCTTCGCTGAGTCGGGTCATAGGAGGGTACCTCATCCGAGTCATCAGAGAGCTCTGAGTCGCTGATGTCGCTGGTGTCGCCATGAAGCACATGCCGAGAAGTCATCGCCGCCTTCTTCTCTTGCGGATCATCCTCGCCTCGTCGCTCCATGTCTCCGTGTCGGAGAGGTTGATGTCGCTGCCGCGCGGCGAGGACGTGGTGGAAGAGCTTCTTGTTCTTGGAGAAGTTGCGGTACTTCTTCTCGTGCGCGGCTCACGAACCGGAGGCTTTTGTTGCGGTTCTTGTCGGTGTAGTCATTCTTGCCCGAACCGCCAACGCCGTTTTGCCCTTCTCCGCTTTGGGATAGTTCGCCCAATGTGGTTGGGGCCACCACACTCGAAGCGGTGATCATGCCACCTCTCTTCCTCTCTCTCACCTCTTGTATGCATGAGAAAACTTATGAGCGAGAAGAGCAAGCTCATTTTCTCGAAATTTTTCCAGCTTGGTCATCGCTAGCTCGCAAAGGGCGGAAAGAGAGAAACCAATAGAAGGATCGGAAGAAGAAGATCCAATGGGATCGGTGACCAAAGCCATCTCATGAGTCTTGAGGCGGGAATAAAGCCCGCCAAGAGTCGAGTCGATAAGTCGGTGGTGTCCTTGATGGTGGTCACCTTCATCTCCCAAACCCAAGGTCGAGTGCGGTCAAGAAATGCCGAGCATTATCCGAGTCGTATATGCAACCAACTGCCGGAGGTCGCTCAAAATCTTTGTAAACCGACCAAAACACTCGTCGAGACTCTCACCAAGCTGATCAAACTTGTTGTACTCGCGCTTGAATCGTCTCGCCTCACGCCTTGATTTGAGTAGAGCCCTCATGGTAAGCATCGAGGGTTACCCAAATCTCGTGAGCAGAGCGAAGGTGAGAAATCCTATCATACTCACCGCGCTAAGACCTCAGATGAGAATGTTCCTTGCCTTAGCATTCGCCTCAACGCCAACCGTATTGATGGCCGTGACATTTTCATCGGCAGGAACCTCATACGAGTTTCACTTTCGCCATATCGTAGCCCCAGGCGATGTATGACTCCATCCGGACTTCCAAAAGGAAAATCAACTCCATTAAAGATGGGAGGCTTGGTGGAATATTTGTCCGCCGCCATGGCTCTTGAGACCACCAAGATCTAGAAAGAGCAGAACCGCTCGATACCAATTGAAGGACCGAGATGGCAAACAGAGGGGGTGAATGGTCGCAAATAAAATTCCCCAAAATACTCCAACAAAAACCTCGACAAGATCGCTCAAAGGAAATTGTGAAAACCCGAAAACTAGACAACTATGTGTACCCCAAGCTTGCATGGATAAGTACCATAAAATATGTGGGGATTTTGAGTCACAATCCTGGTTGTCTAGTGTTCAAGATAAAGAGGAATCAATTCAAACTCTTGCTTTTAGAAAGGACATCAATTCAAATCACAAAAGTCACTTTCGAAAAAGCAAAAGCAGAATTCGAACTTGTCCTCAATTTGCACAGGAGGTTGGTGGGTTTCTGAAGCTCACAAAATTCTGAGAATGTTTCTCCCTATGAGCATCAGAGTCTTGAAGAAGTCCACCAAATTTCTCCTCAAAAAGCCTTACAAAAAAAACAGGAGAAATATAAGAACACAGTATGCTCAAGAACTTCGAGCAGAAAGTTTGGGGCTCGGTTTTCACCTCATGGCGCCCAAACGGTGCAACAAGTGAACTCCACAATTTTTATGTAGGTGTATATCAGAGTCCCGCACCTCCTACAACAAGAATCTCAAAAAGGATTTTTCTATATTTTTACAAAAATCAAACACCGATCGTCTTGCACAAGAACAAGTTCGAACAAAGTTGGAACTTGAAAGAAAAGATGTTCTCTACTCAATCCAAGAGTGCAAAAGAGATGTAAAACCATATGAACACACTCAAAACGTCCAAGATCAGCAGCATTTAGAAGGAGAGGAGGCAAATCCAAATTACTTGAAAGTAAATTGCGGGAATGTAATTGCGGGAAAGTAAATGCTGAATTTAAATTATGAATGTAAAGACATAATGTAAATGCATAAAATAAATTCAGAGGTGGATGGATAAAACTTTCATTTCTGGAAGGGGAGGTTACAAAGCCTCACATTCATGTGGGCAAAGCTCAAATGAGCATCAAAAACCTCAACACCTTCAAGGGAAGGAGGCTACCCCTCTACCCCTATCTATACTACTCTTGGGCCACCTACCACCCTTGGATGAGTCCCTCAACCCTAGAGCACTCATCTAAGGGCTAGGATTAACCCACACACACAGCCATGCAAGGGCTAACCCAAAACCCACACATATACCGGGTTTTCTTGCACTGTTTTAAAAGCATACTACCTAGACCCGCTAACCTATCAACTAGACCTCAATCCGACGGCTCTCATTGATCCACGCGGCATCTAGCTAGCATCAACTCCTTTCCTTGTCTTCTTGACTTGCCCGGACTCTGTCTCCGATCATCTTCCGGCGATCTCCCAACCGTCTGGACCTTCGATGCTCCTCGCCTAGTCCCGGTCATCCTTCGCCTCACCATGACCTAGCACCGTCGCCCTGCAACCATCAAAGACAAGGAAACTCCTCACATATATAGCAATGCCCACAAAGATGTGCAATAAACCATCCAACTCATCACTACCGCGTCCATACGACCGGTACTGCCACTCCTGGCAGAGACAACTCAAATTGCTTCATTTTGAAAATCAATCCAAATCAAACTCAAACTTAAGCACACCTTGCTCAAATAAAGTCAAATACTCATCACAAACATGGATGGACCTCCACATGGTCATTCAAGGCTGTTGAAGATCGCACCACTCTGCCCACCTCGGTGACAACGAATGAGAAGTTGTTGCTTACCGAGGAGGAGTGGGAGGCGTGGCGCAAGCAGCGCCAGGCAGTTGAGGAATCATCTGGGGGTGCAAGGTCGGGCTGAAACGCTCGGAGACGTTGGAGGCCACGACCACACTGGAAGAACGATGATACTGGCTGTGTTGGGTATGGAGGCGCACGTGACTTGTCGTGCGACAAGTCCGAATCGTGGCAAGTACGGGCATCTGGCGCGTATTCGCCGCCACCAGCGTCCGCGAGCGATGAGGAGGAGGTTCGCTATGTCAAGGCACAGGAGGAGCAACCGGCACTTCTCTTGGCCGAGCATTGTGAGTTCGCACAGGTTGCGGACGAGCAGCCGCAGCAGGTCTTCCTCAACAAAGAGAGGGTGATTCCGGTGGATGTTGGCCCTGACCTGTGGTATCTTGACACGGGGGCTAGCAACCACATGACCGGGAACCGCTCCATGCTAGCATCGCTCGATGAGATAGTGCGGGGCATTGTGAAGTTCGGGGATGAGTCTCAAGTGGAGATTTGTGGCAAAGGCTCCGTGTTGTTCCAGTGCAAGAACTCGAAGCATCATGTGCTCACAGAGGTATATTATATTCCTCGTCTTCGCAGTAACATTGTCAGTTTGGGCCAGCTCGACGAGAACGGGTGCAAGATCGTCATCGAGGATGGCGAGTTGTGCATCTTCGACTGCGCACGCCTGCGCTCGCGGAACCGCATGTACACGGTGGGGCTGAACATCACTGAGCCAGTATGCCTCTTGGAGGCATGTAGCGACCTGGCATGGCGTTGGCACGCGCGCTACGGGCATCTGCACTTTCGTGCGCTTCACGATCTAGCGGCCAAGCACATGGTGGATGGCGTACCGAGTATCGACCGGGTGGACTAGTTTTGCGACTCTTGCGCGCTCGCCAAGCAGCAACGAACTCCGTTCCCTCAGGCCTCGACATACCGGGCTGAATGCGAACTGGAGCTCGTGCACGGTGACCTCTGCGGTTCGATCAACCCGGCATCCCCAGGCGGGGCTAAATATTTCTTTATTAATTGTCGATGATTATAGCAGGTTCATGTGGGTTGAAATGCTGCGGTCCTAGGATGAGGCATTCAAGTATCGCTTCGTTTCTTAGAACCGATAGTGATGTATATGCACATCACTATCGCTTCGTTTTTTAGAACCGATAGAAGCGATAGTGATGATCACGTGCACATCACTATCACTTCGTTTCTTAGAACCGATAGTGATGTATATGCACATCACTATCGCTTATATCAAAAGAACCGATAGTGATGTGAACGTGATCATCACTATCACTTCTTTTGTTGGAACCGATAGTGATGACCGTTCACATCCCTATCGCATTTTAGTTTAGAACCGATAGTGATATGCCCAATGTAACATCACAATCACTAATAATCTCAGAACCGATAGTGATTAGTACTAGCACCTCTCCGAAGTTATTTATCACAATCGTTTTTTCCTAAAAACTTAAGAACCGACACGGATAAAGCGATAGTGATGTGCCGTTCTGTACTAGTGAGTACTTCCGCAAGATCAAGGCTGTGTCCCAGTTTTTGGCGTGAATTGTGTTCCAGGGCGATAGCGTGTGTTCTCACGAGGCCGGCAACTACAAGAGGCCCCTCCATCTCACCCATAAGCCCTCCCGGTCCGGTCAGCGCCTCCTCACCCGCTCATTTTGGATTGGCTTGTATACATATGCGTATTTTGGATTGGCTGTTGTATAGCTCTTGAGCCCCCCTTCCATGACTTCATGCATCCGCCACTGATACCGCATGCAACAACCTGGTTTGTAAACATGTGCTGCTTTCTGAACTTTCTTCCATTGTTATCATTACATAGGAGTATGTTATTTTCTCCTGTAGTTGCAACCCTGATATTGATGAAACTGAAAGGTTTTTTTGATGTAATCTCGCTTTCCTGTATGCAGAAATTTAGTACTGACTAATAATTCAGTAAATGTTCGGTATTGCCTACTAGACTAACTAGTTTTCAACTAGATCTCTTCCTGGCTATGCATGTACATGCTTATCATATTATGCTAGTTTTGAACTACATTCTATTCTTAATGTTATTTTTGATATGGATGTCTTCCCCGTGCAAATACCTGTAATTGGGTGTTCACTTATTGTTTATTGGTGTTTTCTAGTTGGCTAGGATATTCCTAGATCTGAACATTTACCAACTAACCACTATGTTTCAGAACCAAATCGCTGTGATCAAACTTCAGAACCAAAGTTGACTTCTAAAATTATTTTCTTCAGAATACGCTGCGCTTGATCAAACTATGTTTCAGAACCAAATTGCTATGATATAGTTAGTCAGTGTTGTTTTTACCTGTAGAGGCAGCACTACGCCAAAACCTGCAATAGGTGACGGCCTATTTGTGGCGGTTTTTTTCGAACCGCCACAAATATAATTATCAGTGGCGGTTCTATATTGAAAATGGCGGGAAGAATATCAGTGGCGGTTCTATCCTCGAACCGCCACAGATAGTTCATTATCAGTGGCGTTCGAGGATAGAACCGCCACGGATAATGTTATCAGTGGCGGTTCTAGTTAACAACCGCCACTGATAATATTGCCTATAAATAGGTGGTCAGTAGCAGCATTGGTCTTCTTCCTCCTGAGAGCAAACCAAAACTTCTAATTTTCAGATTTCGTTTTCTCCTATTCTTTTGTTGTACTTCCTCTAGTTGTTCCTTGGTGAGTTATTTTTTCTCCTCTCTTGATTTGTGTTAATCTTGTTGCAATTTAATTTTTAAACCTAGTTCAATTAAGGTTTATATGTAGATGAGATGAAAAGTTTAGATTTTGTTTATTTTTATTTACCTACCATTTTGTAGTTGATGAATTTATTTCCTAGCTAGATTCATTAGATGATGTTGTGTTCCTTTTATAGATGATGAATTATGATCAAGCATATATTTAATATAAATTGCATTTTAAGTTAACTTGGTAGATGATGAATTTATTATCTAGCTTCTTTAGATGATAAGTAATTAGATTAGTTTTTTAATTACTATTAATTTGGTTCCATTAGTGTGCACGTATAATATACATCTTGCATATATTAAATTTGTTCAATTAAGATTATTGGATATTAATATACATGAAATTTTAGTTAATTTGGTAGGTGGGTGCTCATCATTTTTAGATGATGAATTTATTATCTAGCTCCTTTAGATGATAGGTAATTAGATTAGTTTTTTAATTACTATTAATTTGGTTCCATTAGTGTGCACGTATAATATACATCTTGCATATATTAAATCTGTTCAATTAAGAATAGTGGATATTAATATACATGAAATTTTAGTTAATTTGGTAGGTGGGTGCTCATCATTTTTAGATGATGAATTTATTATCTAGCTCCTTTAGATGATATGTAATTAGATTAGTTTTTTAATTACTATTAATTTGGTTCCATTAGTGTGCACGTATAATATACATCTTGCATATATTAAATTTGTTCAATTAAGATTAGTGGATATTAATATACATGAAATTTTAGTTAATTTGGTAGGTGGGTGCTCATCATTTTTAGATGATGAATTTATTATCTAGCTCCTTTAGATGATAAGTAATTATATTAGTATTTTAATTACTATTAATTTGGTTCCATTAGTGTGCACATATATTATACATCTTGAATATATTAAATTTGTTTAATTAAGATTAGTGGATATTAATATACATGAAATTTTAGTTAATTCGGTAGGTTGGTGCTCATCATTTTTAGATGATGAATTTATTATCTAGCTCTTTGAGATGATAAGTAATTAGATTAGTTTTTTAATCAATTTTTATATGTTAATTAATTTTAGATGGACCGGAGATGGATGTATAATGCGAACCGTTACAGCCGAGATTACATCGACGGGGTATCTGCTTTTCTAAGAGCCGTTGAGGAGAACAAGTTGCACAAGAAGACAGAGTACATACATTTTCCATGCATTGATTGCAAGAATGAGAAAATGTTTTCGGACAAAGAGCACATCCACTTGCAATTGATTCGAAGGGGGTTTTGTACTTGTCTATACACGTTGGACAAGTCACGGTGAAGAGAAAAACATACATGAAGGTGATAACGTATTGGATGATGGAGAAGGCATTATGGCAGCTGACATTAGTTATGGATCTGATGAGGATAGGTTGGACATTGATGACGATAATAATCTTGCTCAGATGTTGCGCAATGCAGAAGGGAACTACACTAGTCAGAGAGAGTTTAATCAATTCAAGGGTTTGTTGGACGACTCGGACACACCTTTATTCTCGGGTTGCAAAGAGGAATACACAAAGTTGCACACCGTGCTTTCACTTCTGAAATTGAAGGCAAGCAATGGTTGGTCCGATAAGAGTTTCACGGCGCTATTACATCTCTTAGCGGACATGCTTCCAGATGGAAACGTATTGCCGATAACCACTTATTTAGCTAAGAAGGTTGTATGTCCATTGGGATTAGAAGTAGAAAGAATACATGCATGTCCAAACGATTGTGTACTCTACCGCAAAGAGTATACAGACATGCATGTATGCCCGGTGTGCAAATCATCGCGATACAAGCGTAAAGGCCATGACAGCGAGGGCACCGTGGTGAAGAAAGGAACTCCCGCTAAAGTGGTGTGGTATTTACCAGTAATACCTCGGTTGATGCGTTTATTTGGAAACAAAAAGCATGCCCAATTGATGAGATGGCACTCAGAAGAGCGTAAAAAGGATGGAAAGCTGAGACACCCTGCTGATTCTGCCCAGTGGAGAACCATCGATAGGCTCTTTAGGAAGGACTTCGGGAATGAACCGAGGAATATAAGGTTTGGGTTGAGTACGGATGGAAAATGAATTCTTTCGGTAACATGAGTAGTATTCATAGCACTTGGCCCGTGACTCTCTGTATCTACAACCTTCCTCCTTGGTTGTGTATGAAATGAAAGTACATTATGATGTCGTTGCTTATCCAAGGGCCGAGACAACCTGGCAATGATATTGACGTATACCTACAACCATTGGTGGAAGATCTTGTGGTACTGTGGAACGAAGGTGTGCAGGTATGGGATGAGTACAAGCGAGAGTACTTCATCCTACGCGCTTTGTTGTTTTGCACCATCAATGATTTCCCTGCCCTTGGTAACCTATCCGGTCATACTGTAAAAGGGGCTAAAGCATGCCCTCAGTGCATGGATGAAACCGCTAGTGTGTGGCTCAATAACTCGAGGAAAACTGTATACATGCATCACCGTAGGTTCCTTCGCAGGAATCACCCCTACCGCAATATGAAGAAACAATTCGACGGGACAAAAGAGGATGGTATAGCTCCAAGGCCTCGTCGTGGGGAAGAGGTATATGATATGGTTAAGGATATTAATGTTGTACATGGAAAGGGAGATAGTAATAATAAATCGAGGCCTCGTACTGAGAAGACCACGTGGAAGAAGAGATCGATATTTTGGAACTTGCCCTATTGGAAGGACTTAGAAGTTCGACATCGCATAGACGCTCATGCACGAGAGAAAAATATATGTGATGACTTGATTGGTCTTTTCTCGAACATTCCTAGCAAAACTAAGGACGGATCAAGGCACGAAGGGACCCGGAAGATATGAAAATCGAGCTGAGCTACATCCTCGTGACACCGAAAGGGCGACTTTACCTTCCCCACTTGCTACACTCTATCCAAGAAAGAGAGAATGCCTCGCAAATGCTTGCATGGTGTGAAAGTTCCGTCCTACACTCATAAGCATCAAGAAACCGGTCTCGATGAAAGATTTGAAGTTAACTGGCATGAAGTCTCATGATTGTCATGTGATGATGACACAAATGCTTCCTATTGCAATTAGAGGTATTTTGCCTGAAAAGGTCCGAGAGGCAACCATGAGGTTGTGTTTCTTCTTCAACACGATTTCACAAAAGGTCATCGATCCCATCGGACTTTCTGAACTGCAGAATGATGTGGTCAAGACACTATGCCAGCTAGAGATGTATTTCCCTCCATCATTTTTCGATATAATGGTTCATCTCATTGTTCACCTTGTGAATGAGATAAATGTATGTGGCCCCATATTCCTGCATCAGATCGATGTACCCGTTCGAAAGGAACATGGGTATCTGAAGAAGTATGTCCGCAATCGATCTCTACGGAGGGTCGCATTGTGAAAGGTTATGCAACCGAGGAGGTTATCGAGTTTTGCATGGATTACATGGAGGGGGTGGAACCGTAGGAGTGCTCAGATCTCGCCATGAGGGTAGGCTATCCGGGAAAGGGACGATTGGAAGGAAATCAACAAATTCTTACGATCATGGATTGTTCAAAAAGCTCATTTCACGCCTTGCAATAGTCGGTTGAGGTGTCCTCGTATATGGACATGCACAAGGATAAGCTACGAGAGGAAAATCGTGGACGATCAGAGGTTTGGGTAACAAAAGAGCATAACCGTTTGTTCAATCATTGGTTCAAAGAGCATATGACTGGGAAAGAAACGAGTGTTATGTTGAGGTGGTTGGCAAAAGGGCCATCAGGTACAATCTTGACATGGCAGGGATACGACATAAATAGATATACCTTTTACACGAGATCTCAGGATAGCAAAAGCACTTACCAAAATAGTGGTGTCCGCATCGATGCCTATGACAACACAGGCAGTAGGAAGAGTAGCTTCTATGGGTTCATAGAAGAGATTTGGGAGCTCGACTATTGTATTTTTAAGATCCCGGTGTCAAGGTGGACAAGTACGGCTTCACTACTGTGGACATCAACATCGAACATGTCGGATACAGAGACGAACCATTCGTACTTGCGAAGCAAGTAGCACAAGTCTTCTATGTAATCGACCCGGCAGATAAGAAGCGCCATGTAGTTCTTCAGGGAAAAAGAAGGATCGTCGGAGTTGAGAATGTCGTGGATGAGGATGAGTACGACCAGTTTGATGAGTTGCCTCCTTTCGTAGATGGCAACATCAGGCTCGAGGAAGAAACCACTCAGGAAGCTACCTATCATCGCGACGATCATGAAGAAGGGTAAATTGTTAAAGAAAATAATTAGCTATATACGAGTAATGGCAATGTGATGTAAACAATATGCATCTGTATGGAGAAATGGAAATGTGGTGTTATGCATTTGTGTGGAGTAATGGAAATGTAGGTATATATTAGGATTATATAGGGTATATTACTATATTAGGATTATATAAGGTCATTAATATAGTAGGATTATATAGGGTATATAATATTTATTACGATTATGTAGGGTATATAATATTTAGTAGGATTATGTAGGGTATATTACTATATTAGAATTATATATGGTCATTACTATATTAGGATTGTATATGGTATATAATATTTATTAGGATTAAATAGGGTATATAATATTTATTAGGATTATGTAAGGTCATTAATATAGTAGGATTATATAGGGTATATAATATTTATTACGATTATGTAGGGTATATAATATTTAGTAGGATTATGTAGGGTATATTACTATAATAGAATTATATATGGTCATTACTATATTAGGATTATATAGGGTATATAATATTTATTAGGATTATATAGGGTATATAATATTTATTAGGATTATGTAAGGTCATTAATATAGTAGGATTATATAGGTATATAATATTTATTACGATTATGTAGGGTATATAATATTTAGTAGGATTATGTAGGGTATATTACTATATTAGAATTATATATGGTCATTACTATATTAGGATTATATAGGGTATATAATATTTATTAGGATTATATAGGGTATATAATATTTATTAGGATTATGTAAGGTCATTAATATAGTAGGATTATATAGGGTATATAATATTTATTAGGATTATATAAGGTTATTAATATATTTGATTATATAGGGTCATTAATATATCAGTGGCGGTTCTTCACAAGAACAACCACTGATACACTTATCTGTGGCGGTTCGTATAAAGAACCGCCACAGATAATATATGTATTAGTGGCGGTTTTTTATAAGAACCGCCACAGATAAGTGTATCAGTGGCGGTTCGTATAAAGAACCGCCACAGATAATATATGTATTAGTGGCGGTTTTTTATAAGAACCGCCACAGATAAGTGTATCAGTGGCGGTTCTTGTGAAGAACCGCCACAGATAATGGTATCAGTGGTGATTCTTGTGAAGAACCGCCACTGATAATACCCCATATATAAAAGTCGATACAGTCTCTCTTCTCACCGAGTGCCCTAAACCCTAAACTCCCGCCGCTTCCGACGCGCCCTAAACTCCCACCGCGCCCGACGCCGCCACGGCCGCTGCCCCGACGCCGCCCGCCCTTGACGCCGCCTAACATCGCCCCTAACGATGCCGCCCGACCACTCCGCCGACGCCTCCTCAGCGCGCCGACGCCCCGACGACGCCGGCGCCACGCCCGACACCGCCCACCACGGTCGCCATCCCGACGACGCCACGCCCGCGCCGACATCGCCGCCACGGTCACCGCCGACGCCGCCAGCGCGCGCTCGACGCCGCCGACATCGCCCCTAACGACGCTACCCGGCGCCGCCGACGCCGCCCGCTTTTGACGCCGCTCGCGCCCGACGACGCCGCGCTCCCCCGACGACGCCGCCCGCGCCCGATAACAACAATTAAGGTTGGTGAACTGCCTCGTGCGTGCAAGCTTTCATTTCCTTTTCCGCTTGTGAACTGCCTCGTGGAGTAGCTACATCTAGTGTGTTGGTAGCAGTCTACTATTTTAGTCCGGCGGCTGGAGAAGTTACTTCGCATGTAGTAGCCAAATCAAAAACCGATGCAATTTTGCTTGTGGGATCAAATTAGTGTCCTGATGAAGGCTTCTCTAGCGTTGTCCATGTATGAATTAGTCTCAGTGTACATTAACAGTTCAACCATGACACATGGCATGGAGTTTTGCGATGCCATGTCCATGTATGAATTTAGAAATAGCTCTCTTTAGGTATTTCTATTGGACAATTAGCGCTGTCCATGTATGAATTTAGAATTAGCGCTGTCCATGTATGGATTTAGAATTAGCTCTGTACATGGACAATTAGCGCTTTCCATGTATGAATTTAGAAATAGCTCTCTTTAGGTATTTCTATTGGACTGCTCTGGACAAGGCAGCCGGTACCGTCATGCTATTTGCACGTGAAACGCCTAATATTTGTCAGTTGCAAATCACAATAATGCGTGCATGTGTATTTAGTATTTACCTTAGTTTCATGACCTTTCCTTTGTTTGTGGATGCCTCTATAATTTACTAGGTTATCCTTATGTCGTGGCTACCATTCTCAGTAGCAACAATGGAAGACTCAGCTACCTGATTGGTTCTCTTTGTATGCACTAAAGAGTATCAGTTGGCATAGACAAAACACTTAGGACTCACAATGAAAGTCCTATACCTCAAATTTCTTTTCTTCTTTCCACAGAATGAGGATCTGATTCTTGTTATACTTAACTATTCTAGATGAACAGATCGTCGAGCACCCAATCTCCTCTGGTTTCAGCTGACAACCAGAAATCTCCTTGTAATAATCAAACAATGCATCAATCTCTCGCTGCCATTCTTCTTATACAACCATTGACAGATTTTTATAGTTTTGAACGGATAATAATGAACACAAAGCTCAAAATTGATCCTATAGTCCTTCTGGATGATATACGTGAGTCATTTTGTATGTCAACAACTAATGTTTAAGCAAGATAAATAGATAAGTTTTCTATTGAATTCCCAATTTCTCGATTACTCTCATTTCTAGTTTTCAGAGTTAAACTTCCGTACTTAACCCAAATGACCGCCAAATTCAAATGGTTCCATACTTTACCTCTTTCAGTTCGCACATCTAAGGCTGATATGGAGGAGCAATACATCCCGAGCCCGAGCCCTAGCCCTAGCAAGTTCCTCAACCTCCACCACCCCACCGCTGTTGCCGCCGATGCTGATGTACCTGTGGCAAGACCTCGTGGCCGAGGAAGAAATAAGAAGCCCGAAGGCTGGTATACCATCTCTGAGGTCTCAGATGCTGGGGCCCCTATTGCACCGCCAAAGTTCGTAGCAAAGTGCATGTAACAACCTCGGGTATATCGCAGGAGAGAGTGCCAATCACCTTTTTGGATTGGCACAAAGTGCCCGATACCATCAAAACGGATCTATGGACAGAGCTCAAACAAACCTTCGAATTCCCCGAAGAAGATGAACACCGCGTGCGTCGGGATGCGTTGATGACCATGGATGCGGCATGGAGGAACTTCAAGGCCAGGCTGAATACTAATTATGTGAAGAAAAACCGATCGGCCATCGGGGACTACCCAAACTTAGAACCATATTGGGATGAATTTGTGTCGATGAAGCAAAGTGAAGCGAAGAAAGAAGTCCACGGAGGACCACATAAACATCGGAAGGAGGAACATCCATCCACACAGACTTGGTACGGGTGGGTACGCTGGTAAAATCCCTCAATGGGAGAGGCAGGAAGCAGAATCACTACAATCGACTGGTACAAGCCAATTGGCCGGACTACCTGACCGAGTCAAGCACTATGTGCTAGCGAGGGCAAGTGTCACGTCTGGTGGGAGCTTATCCTTCAGAAATAGCAATGACGAAGCAATGTCGCAAAGGGTCCAGAGTCAGACGTCGAGTCTTCCCAAGGAACATTCCACCCAGATAGGGAGAACGACGAACTAACATGTGCCCTGGGAAACAAGGAGCATCCTAGACGAACCCGAGGTGTCGGGGTTAAGGTTCCCTGGAAGACAGGATTCCCAGAGCACCTCCACACTTACAAGAGTCGAAAGAGAGCTAGAGAAGCGTTTGCTGAAATAGAAATGATGAAGGAAAAGATGCTTCGAGAATTGCAAGGCACAATAGAACAACAAGTACAACGACAAGTACAACAAGCCATGAGCCAGTCGCAAGCCGAGAACATTGTTACGACCAGCCCTTCGAATCGTCGCAGCAGTTGCGCATCCGCCCCACTTGTAGAACAGGGCATGGGCCATTATCCTATGGACGACATACATGACCCCACACCATGCCAGCTCACTTTTCCCGTCATGAACATATTCATTCAGGCTGGTACAGGCATAGCGTACCCATGCCAAGAAGGAGGTGTATTGCACAACTCTGCGATAGCGCCGGGTTATGCAAAGGTCCAGGTGGACACGGTTAATCCCGGTTGCCAACCTCCGGCTAGAAATGCCCCGAACGCGAGGTTACAACTCTAGGAAGTGCCGCCCACTCATTCATCCAAAGGCGCAAACGTGACATCGCCTTGGACCATCGTGAAGTGCTCGCCCCTCCCGAGGTGAACTCGCCACCCTCCCGAGGCGACCATGCCGCCTCTCTGCAGTTGAACTCCGCCACCGTCCTACAAGAAACCTCGCATATGCGCCACCAACACATCAACGCATAAAAGTTATCGCGACAACTTCGCTTGACCGACTTAAAATCCTCCTCTCAAGGCATGGCGTAATAGACAAGCCATATCACGTAGGTCGGCGGCCGCAATGCAGTATGATGTTGTGCGCGAAAAGTAAGGGTAAAGTAGTCTCCAAAGGACAAGTGTTTGAAGAAAGATCAAATTCAATTGGGAAGCCGCTTGTCACCCCTTCGAAGCTTGATAGCCTAACAGTGCAGCTAAGGCGATTACATGAATGGTATATGGAGCGATCTAACCAAGATGTACTCCTGAAGGTGATCACTGCCATTTACAGAGAGGAACATTTCCACCATGAGGGGTCTGGCTGCTTCATGATAGAATTCAGCGAGTTGCACAACATGTACTATCAAGATGCCCTCGACGTGTCTCTTATGAGATGCTGGTCACTGTAAGTGTCCAATATAAAAATCATTGTCTACATTCATGTAATACCGATAAATGTGATGTCTAAATCGTTTCTTATGTAGATACTAGTTGGTAGAACTAAGAAGAACCAAAGGCCAATGGCATTCCTCGATCCGGGAGCGGTTTGCTAGCCGAAAATCAAAAGAGTACCAAAGGAGGTCGAGGAATACGTATATAACGCTTTCATCAAACTCCAAGACAAGGAGTTCATAATTTTACCATACAATTTCAAGTAAGTGGCTCACTAGCTAGTTCAACTACTTGTTGATCTCGTTCTTTACTCAGC
Source organism: Otatea glauca (assembly GCA_036346275.1). NCBI lineage: Eukaryota > Viridiplantae > Streptophyta > Magnoliopsida > Poales > Poaceae > Otatea > Otatea glauca. The sequence goes on along the minus strand of CM070727.1, from coordinate 41,123,241 downwards.
TTAGGACTAATGACTACGGTATCATACATGTGTATGTAGTTTTCACTGGATTCTCGTAGTAATTACTCCAGATAAAAGCAAGATGCTGATCTTGGACCCGCGGGACAAAGATCCAAAAAACTACAAAGATATGACAAGTCTAGTGAATAGGGCGTTCCAAGCATATTGTAAAAAGAGCTCGAGACACCGCCCTTTCCATAAATCAACGACAATCCGTACTAAATTTCCGTAAGCACAAAACAATTTTCCTATATCACATCTTGTAGTCAATAACTCCTTCAAGATCGTATAAGTTTATTCAATTTTTGCGAAGTACAAGCACCGCCAGCACAAATTTATGTGGGTACTTAGTGTGCCAATACATGCGCAAATCTTAGGCTCTACAATAGTAAACAATGACGTAGAGGTTTGCCATGCTAACATCACATATTGATTCGTACATCTCATTCTCTATATAAGCTCTTAAGACAAACCTTTTCTATTTATAGCGTCTCGGGTTGCCTCACGGAGGACTGGTTCCAAATGAAATCCAAGGCATCCAGGACACTCGCCTACTTTATCATGAAAGAAGTACTCAACAAGAACGGCGAGTTCCATGACCCAGATAATAACGATGAAGTCTTCCATACTCATCTGCCACCTCCTGAGGTCCCTACCAACACTGAAGACTCGTAGGCTTATAGTTCAGAAAAATAGTTAATTTTTTCTTACGATGGTGTAAACTGATGTTTCATTAAATGTCAAGTTTACTATTGGATGGCATGGCTTGCACATGTTCTAATTTCTGTCATTTGATTTAAGAAGTTGTGATTGATTTGCCTATGTGTTGTTGCCCTTCTCCCGTGCGTGTGTGTGTGTGTTGATGGGTTGTGTGTGTGTGTGCTCTAGACGAGGAGCGTTCCCTCGATTGTCAAAGAATCTTCTAAGGAACCCCAGTCCCGTAAGTCAGCTTATAATCTATTGCCACATTGTTCATTGGTCTATTCTAAGAAATGTCTTCTTTTGTTATTTGCATTTGGGAGGTAAAGCTTATCTTCTAGTCCACCCACCCTAGTAAGTGAACCTTTTGTATCCTTTTGCTTATATTTAGCTGTTCGTTCTGTAAATGACCCAGTTGATATGCTTCACTTTGATTGATTTTCTTAGACTATGGATCTGTAGAGGTAACTACTAGACATTTTTTTCTTTCGCTAAATTAGCAGGCATAGATTTGCTGTTAAGTATTATCAAGCTGGTTCCAACAATGAATCAAAAGGTGCCAACGTTAGGTGTTTGCTTATCTTGTCGTGTTATCTTTTGGTTATGATCGAAATACTTTTTCTTAATGCAAAACTTGCAACCACAATATGAACACTTCATGATTTCTTGTTTGTGTTATCGTGTTGGTGTACCTAGTGCACTAGTAACTTGTCGGCTTTTACCGCAGTATTACGATAACCCGTGAGCATATAAAGGAGCTAGGAGGGATTGACATTGAAAAATATGTTGCAAGCAAGATAGTAGTTTTTAACCTTGACACAAGACAAGTTAAATGGACTGCAGACCTTGATTTGAGTAATCGACATCGAAACTTCCGTGCCCATGCATATTCTTCTCCAACTGTGGTTGATTTGGATGGTGATGGAAATTTGGACATCCTTGTCGGAACTTCCTATGGCTTGTTTTATGTTATCGATCATCGCGGTAAATTCTTAGCCTCATCTGTGATTGATGTATATGTTAGCAACAAATTCATCATTTCTTCCGCACTGGTATATTGTTGTTGTCTGATCAAATCAGTATATTGTTGTACATTGTAATTGTGTATATGCAAAATATGTGATTGTATGTTTCAGAGGGCATGGCTAGCAGCACCTGAGGCTAGCCCAAAATGCGGTTTTTTATTTTTTCGATCAAGTACTATCTATGGCGGTTGGTGGATAGAACCGCCACAGATAATATTGTTATCTGTGGCGGTTGGTGTATAGAACCGCCACAGATAATATTGTTATCTGTGGCGGTTGGTAGATAGAACCGCCACATATAACAATATTATCTGTGGCGGTTGGTGAATAGAACCGTCACAGATAATATTGTTATCTGTGGCGGTTGGTGCATAGAACCGCCACAGATAACTATTATCTGTGGCGGTTAGAAAACCACCACTGATAATCCTCGATTATCATTGGCACTATATCTGTGGCGGTTCAATAACCGCCACTGATGGCAATTATGAACCGCCACTGATGACCTTTTTCAGTGTAGTGCAGTGTTGACGTAGGGCAGTAGGAGGCTTGTTTGTTGTATGGTTGCTGCTCCTGCTGGTTTTTTCCCGTCGTGGAATGAAATAGTTGTCCTAGACTAGTGCTAGTTCTTGATGTTATCATTTGAAGTCTGTTTTGTCTTTCATATTTAACAAATACCATCAGATGGTTGAACTATTGCTATGATAATACGATGTGTCGATCTGATGAACCTTCTATTGGCAGAGTGGAGGCGGAGCAACCACGGGTGCAGGAGGCGCAACTGAATGCTCGGCAGAAAATGGACATGGGCAAAGTGCATCTTGATGCAGCGGCAGCGGAGGATCATCTGATGACAAACGTCACTAACCAGCAGCTAGTTAGTTTCTTTTCGTAGCCATGGCTACACAATGGTGCTCATTTTCCCTGGGAAGAAACTGGTCTCATAATGTTAACTACTAATATTATATTTTTGTTTTTCCAGACCAAATTGATAGCTCGGTTCAGTGGACTGTCCTTACCATTGTCCCAGTAATGTGTAATTGTTGACTTGTGGTTGTTAATTGTTAAAGAGTACCTCCATGCATGAGCTCTACTTTCTATACCAGTACAAACAACGATTATGTTAAACAGATAAACGAAATGTTTTTTTAAATAATACATTTTTTAAAAGTAATTGCGACATTAATACGCCGGAGACAAAAATTACAAAAATAATACTAGATCGCCCGACCGGTTGGTGAAATTATAGTATCCAGATGGTTCGGCGAAAATACTATTTTCGCCACACTGTTTGGCGAAAAAACGTTAATTACGCCAACCAGACAGATTAGGTATTTTCGCCGTATGGTATGGCGAAAATAGTATTTTCGCCACACGGTTTGGCGACAACCTATTTTCGTCATACCATGTGGCGAGAATAGGGTGTTTTTTACCTACCCGAGAGCCCAGCTTCATTTCAAACGCGGAGGAAAAGAAGGCCAGAGAGCGAGCGAGCGCCGACGGCGGGGAGAAAGAGAGAGAGAGGAGGAGGAGGAGGAGAGGGAGGGAGTGCTCTGGAGAGAGGGAGGGAGCGCGCGCTCGGGGAGGGAGAGAGAGAGGGAGAAAGAGGAGGAAGAAGAAGAAGAAAAAAAAGGTAATTTCGCAATTTTGTAATACTTATTTTTTGTAATTGTGTAGAAAAATATTGTAGGAAATTATTATAGTTGATGTTAGATTTAATTTAATTAGTGCTTCTATTTTAGGTTAGCGATATTAGATGTGTACTCTAATGTTGTAGTATTGGTAGCGCGATAGTTAATTAGCGTTCTTTAATTTAGGTTAGTGAGATTACATGTTAGTGGTGATTTAAAAATTTATTTTGTCTATATGGTCGCAGTAATGTCTGATCCAGTGAAATTTATGGTATATTATGGCGATGGTGAAATAAAAAGTATGCAAAATGGTGTTAATTTAAGTAACTTTTCGATCACCATGATTGAGCACTCATTCCCCGAAAGTGTTAACATTCGTGATATAAAGTTTTGGTTGACCCAATATTTTTCCCTGGATCCAAGTGTTTACTCTGTTACCATCCAAATCTTATTCACTTGTAGCAAGAGTGACCCGGCTATTTGGGAGTTAAAGAAAATAGATCGGACATACTTGTGGCAGAAATGGTTAAGGTGGTGCAAGGGATCTCGCCTTGAATGTGTGATGTTGGTACAGACTTGCCTTAGAGAAGAGGTGGATATTAGTGATATGGGCGAGAGCAGTATATCGGCTAGAGCTGAACAAGTTCAAGAAGTGGTGCCGATTGAGGTAGCAGCAGGGGATGATAATAGGGATACAACAAACGCAGAAGGTCGGGCCGATGAAGGGGAGGAGATCGAGCAACTTGTTAATCATTTGGAGTTGGTGGACCGTATGGCGGCAGAAGATGAATCTGAAATGTTGGAATGTGATGATGACACCAGCGAAGATGATGAAGAGGATGATGAGGATGATGATGAAATGCATGATAGTACTGGGGTAGCGGATATACCCATCCCTAACGAATGGAACAATCAAAACAAATCTGATGTGGAAGTTTTGTGGGGCCATGAGTCACGTTGGGAATATGGTACCAATGCCATTCGGTTGAATCAAATATTTCCGAACAATTCTGAATTGAAGTTGGCAGTGAGGCTTTGGGCATTATCGCAGCAGAGAGAGTTTCGGGTTGTCTTATCCAGGCCAGATAGGTACACAGTGAAGTGCAGAACCGATGGATGTGAATTCCGAGTTCATGCATACAAGCCGAAATGCAAGACATATTAGATTGCATCACGAGTAGAGGAGCACTCATGTAGACTAGAAAATGTTCTGGTGAAACACCGCAACCTGAATGCAGCTGTAATTGCTAGCGTGATGTTCAATGAAATCATTGAGAAGCGGGACATTGAGTGTTCATATATTCAGAAAGCAATCTAAAAAACATTTAAGTACCAGATAAGTTACTCGATGGCCTGGCGTTTGAAACAAAAATCATTAGAGAAGAGGTTCGGTACATACGAGGCTTCGTATTGCAACCTACCTCGTGTGCTTGATGTCCTGAAGCAAACCAACCCTAGCACATACACCGCTTTCAACGAAAGTGAAGCAGATGGTAATGGGATCTGCACTTTTCGTCATACGTTTTTTTTCATTGGGTCCTTGCATTGCGTCATTCAGGTACTGTCGTCCGTTGCTTTGTGTTGATGGTACATTTTTTACTGGAAAATATAAGGGACAGATTCTAATGGCCATTGCAGTTGATGCAAACAACCACATACTTCCATTGGCCTTTGCTTTTGTTGAGGGTGAGAACCGGGATAGCTGGTTGTGGTTTTTCAGACATCTGAATTTCGGGGTAGTTGGTAATCGGCCCAATGTGTGCATCATTCATGATCGTCACAAAGGTATTCTTTCGGTAATTAAGACTCTACAGGAGAACCCTGATGAGCCATTCCCATGGCATGACTTGCAGAACAGGTGGTGCATGAGACATTTAGAAGAAAATTTCTTCAGACAGTTCAGAAATAAGAAACTAATGAACCTATTTAAAAGGTTATGCAAGCAGAATCAGGCACGTAAGTTTAACGCGCTTTTGGCTGAGTTGGATAAGCACACTAGTGCACATATCGAAGAAATGAAGAAACAACCACCTACACCGAACGATTGCCCACACAAAAGGCTAGCACCACTCGGGGAGCTCAATCCTCCAAATATGAGGAGACGATCGTCAAGGAATATAAAGTGTTTGTCGCAGTGGATAGAGATGGAGCCTCTAGAGAAGTGGGCATTGCTCTATGATACTGGTGGCGCCAGGTTAGTATAGTAAATTATGATATTTATGATGGTTGAACAAATGGGGTTGTTGTACTAATCGATATGTGTTGATCAGGTTTGGTGTCATGACAACGAATATAGCCGAGGTTTACAATTGGGTCATAAGAGGCTTCCGTCCACTACCACTTATTGCCATCCTGAAAGGCATGTTTCACAGCATCGTTGCCTATTTCCAGAAAAGGCATGCGAAGGCTGTTCTTCATGCCACAATATTGCAAACGCCGTATTGTCGACGGATGATGACCTACATGGAGGAACGAACCATTAAAGCTCAGCAGCATGTAGTGTGTAGCTTCAAAATTACTAAGTACCGCTTTGAAGTGACTCTTCGGTGTAAAGGGGGATTGGGAATCAATACAGCGGTTATTACACACGAGGTTAATCTAGGCCAAGGGGCCACTGGATGGTGTGAATGCACCTGCAACAAGCCAAGACTTTTTCATATTCCTTACTCACATGTGATGGCTGCTTGTGGGCAAATTAGGATGAACACGTCGCAATACGTATCCCCTTCCTACTTGAAGGATCATGTTGTGAATACCTAGTCCGGTGAGTTCCGTGGTTTTCGTACACACAGTGATTTCACTATGATTAACAAAGATGAGGGCATCTGTTTACCGGATCCAACCTTGCGGAGGTGTGTGGAAGGGCATCCTGGTCGTCCACAGAGTAGGCGCATTCGGAACGACATGGATGAATCTGAAGTGGGTGGCTATGTTAGGAGGTGTTCTGAGTGCAATGAGTACGGGCACGAGACAAAGCAATACCGGTAGCATGTGTGATGGGTTGAATCCACCAACCCATCGTGGTTATGCTATGTGATGTGTGTCGAAATAGTGTGTACTATCAGTTTATTATATGTCAGTGTAATAAATGTTACATTATTTATGTTGAACGCTTTTGTCTTTTGATTTACATGTATCGTGTTTATTATATATCAATGTAATAAATGTTTCATAATTTATGTTGGACGCTTATTGAAGGACCATGTGGAGGTCCATGCATGTTTGTGATGAGTATTTGACTTTATTTGAGCAAGGTGTGCTCAAGTTTGAGTTTGATTTGGATTGATTTTCAAAATGAAGTATTTTGAGTTGTCTCTGTCAGGAGTGGCAGTACCGGTCGTATGGACGCGGTAGTGATGAGTTGGATGGTTTATTGCACATCATTGTGGGCATTGCTATGTGAGGAGTTTCCTTGTTTTTGATGGTTGCAGGACGACGGTGCTAGGTCATGGTGAGACGAAGGATGACCGGGACTAGGCGAGGAGCGTCGGAGGTCCAGACGGTTCGGAGATCGCCGGAAGATGATCGGAGACGGAGTCCGGGCAAGTCAAGAAGACAAGGAAAGGAGTTGATGCTAGCTAGATGCCGCGTGGATCAATGAGGGCCGTCGGATTGAGGTCTAGTTGATAGGTTAGCGGGTCTAGGTAGTATGCTTTGAAAACCGTGCAAGAAAACTCGGTATGTGTGTGGGTTTTGGGTTAGCCCTTGCATGGCTGTGTGTGTGGGTTAATCCTAGCCCTTAGATGAGTTCTCTAGGGTTGAGGGACTCATCCAAGGGTGGTAGGTGGCCCAAGAGTAGTATAGATAGGGGTGGAGGGGTAGCCTCTTTCCCTTGAAGGTTTTGAGGTTTGTGAATGCTCCTTTGAGCTTTGCCCACATGAAAGTGAGGCTTTGTAACCTCTCCTTCCAGAAATGAAAGTTTTATCCATCCACCTCTGAATTTATTTTGCACATTTACATTATGTCTTTACTTTACACAATTTAAATTCAGCATTTACTTTCCCGCAATTACATTCTCACAATTTACTTTCATGTAATTTGGATTTGCCTCCCCTCCTTCTAAATGCTGCTGATCTTGGATGTTTTGAGTGTGTTCATATGGTTTTACATCTCTTTTGCACTCTTGGATTGAGTAGAGAACATCTTTTCTTTCAAGTTCCAAGTTTGTTCAGAACTTGTTCTTCGCGCAGCAGTCAGTGTTTGATTTCTATAAAAATGTAGAAAAATCTTTTTTAAGTGATTCTTGTTGGAGGAGGTGCGAGACTCTGACATCCACTTGCATAAAAAATTTTGAGTTCACTTGTTGCACCGTTTGGGCTCCATGAGGTGAAAACCGAGCCCCAAACTTTCTGCTTGAAGTTCTTGACAAGGCTTTTTGTGGAGAAATTTAGTGCCGTTCTTCACGACTCTGATGCTCATGTGGAGAAAAAGTCTCAAAATTTTGTGAGCTGCAGAAACCCACCAACCTCCTGTGCAAATTGAGGACAAGTTCTGGAAATTCTGCTTTTGCTTTACTGAAAGTGACTTTTGTGATTTGAATTGATGTCCTTTATAAAAGCAAGAGTTTGAATTGATTCCTCTTTATCTTGGACACTAGACAACCAGTATTGTGACTCAAATATCCCCATATATTTTATGGTACTTATCCATGCAAGCTTGGGGTACACATAGTTGTCTAGTTTTTCAGGTTTTTCACGATTTCCTTTGAGCGATCTTGTCGAGGTTTTTGTTGAAGTATTTTGAGGGAAATTTTATTTGCGACAATTCACCCCCCCTCTGTTTGCCATCTCGGTCCTTCAATTGGTATCAGAGCCAGTTTTGCTCTTCCATAGATCTTGACCGGTCTCAAGAACCATGGCGACGGACAAATATTCCACAAAGCCTCCTATCTTTAATAGAGTTGATTTTCCTTTTTGGAAGTCCCGGATGGAGTCATACATCACTGCCCAGGGTTACCTGATATGGCGTAAGGTGAAACTCCGTATGAGGTTCCTGCCGATGAAAATGTCACGCCATCAATATGGTTGACGTTGAGGCGAATGCTAAGGCAAGGAACATTCTCATACGTGGTCTTAGCCATGTGAGTATGATAGATTTATCACCTTCGCTCGCTCACGAGATTTGGGTAACCTCGATGCTTACCATGAGGGCTCTACTCAAATCAAGACCGTGAGGCAGACCGCCTGCGCGAGTACAACAAATTAGATCAACGCGCTGGTGAGAGTCTCGACGAGTGTTTTGGTCGGTTTACAAAGATTTTGTGCGACCTCCGAGCAGTTGGTTGCATATACCCTGACTCGAACAATGCTCGACATTTCTTGACCGCACTCGACCTTTCGGTTTGGGAGATGAAGGTGACCACCATCAAGGACACCACCGACTTATCGACTCTGACTCTTGACGGGCTTTATTCCCGCCTCAAGACTCATGAGATCGATGTCGTCTCTCGGAACACGAAATCTCGGTCGATGGCTTTGGTCACCAATCCCATTGGATCTTCTTCTTCTGATCCTTCTATTGGTTTATCTCTTTCCGCCCTTTGCGAGCTAAGCGATGACCAACTGGAAAAATTTCCAGAAAATGAGCTTCCTCTTCTCGCTCGCAAGTTTTCTCATGCATACAAGAGGGTGAGAGAGAGGAAGAGAGGTGGCATGATCACCTAGTTCGAGTGTGGTGGCCCCAACCACATTCGGGCGAACTGTCCCAAGCTGGAGAAGGGCAAGAACGACATTGGCGGTTCGGGCAAGAACGACTACACCGACAAGAACCGCAACAAGAAGCCTCTAGTTCGAGAACCGGCACACGAGAAGAAGTACCACAACTTCTCAAAGAACAAGAAGCTCTTCCACCGCGTCCTCGCCGCGCTTGACGACATCAACCTCTCCGACACGGAGACATGGAGCGACGAGGGCGAGGATGATCCGCAAGAGAAGAAGGGGGGGCAACGATTTCTCCGGCATGTGCTTCATGGTCGACACCAACGACATCAACGACTCCGAGCTCTACAAATGACTTCTCGGATGAGGTACCCTCCTATGACCAAATTTCAACGAAGCTTTCGCAAATTAGGAAAATTTCATGCTAGAGCTAGAGCTAGGTGTACGGAGCTTGAGAAGGAAGTAGGTACCTTGACTCGGGAGTTAGCTTCACTTAGATCTTCTCCCTCCCGAGTCACTGATGATTGCTCTTTGTGTGATGCTATTCTTGTGGAGTTGGAGAACCTAAGGACCATACATGATAGTGTGCTTGCTGAACTTGATTGTCTTAGGTTGAAGAATGCTAGCACTAGTTCTGTTGATGCTATTCCTATTGAGGCTAGTTTTCTTCATGCTCACTCCACTCCATTATGTGCTAATTGCCCTAAATTGCTTGCCGAAATTGATGCCATGAGCGAACACCTTAGAAAGCTTTTTGCTAGAAATGATGAACTTGAATTGCATGCTTCTAAGGACCCAGTCAGCTCATGTGAGGGCTGTGGGCAACTAAAACTTGACAATGATACTTTGAATGTCAAGTGTGATCAACTTGCTAAGGACTTACTAGTTAAGTCAAAAACTGGTTGCTTGCTATGTGTTGGGGTTAAGGATGATGTGGATCAAATCCATGTCGAGCTTAAGAAGAAGTTAAAAGACCAAACCCTTAAGTTTAGAGATGCTCCTTGCGTTTCTTGTGAGGCCCTCAAGATTGAGGCAGCCGTGCTAAGGGAACAAAAAGCACGTGCTGAGAGATCTTCTCTTTCTGGTTCTTCTTCTTCCTCTCCTTCCCCTTGTTCTTCTTGTGCTTCTTTCTTCCGAGATTGCTAGTATCTTATGAGCACTCTCGAGAAGTTTGTTGG